>JAQQAF010000001.1:36947608-37475108 GCA_029747655.1 Ensete ventricosum | reverse complement strand
CACCGGTGACCGCGCCGGCTTCTTCTCCCCGGAGGCCCTCAAGGCTGGCCTGCGCAAAGCCCTGGTGCCGTTTTACCTGTTAGCCGGCCGGATCGGCACCGACGGGAACGGCCGGACTGAGATCAAGTGCAACGCCAAGGGCGCGCTCTTCGTTGAAGCCAAGGCGGAGGAGCTCACCGTCGACAAGTTCGGGGACTTCGCGCCGTCGCCTGAGTACAGGCGGATGCTGGTACCCTGCGTGAGTCCTGACGACGGAGACGACGCCGTCCCGCTTCTACTGCTTCAGGTAGTAACTCTTCTCCCGTGCTCATCGTGTGACGAGACCACGGACATTGTTTGGCTGCGCGGTGTGTTCGCGGAACGCAGACACCCGTGTGTGGTCTACTGGTGAAAGGCTATATTGGTGGTGGGTTGGCAGCGATATCGAGTGCCCTACGCCTGCAGCTTGTTTGCCATACATAGAAAGAAAGAGAAAGAAAGCATCGACAACGAACCACATGCTCTGAACTCACTTAATCTTCGCCTTCTTTTAGGTCACGTACTTCAAGTGCGGCGGAGTGTGTCTGGGCGTCGGCGTGCACCACTTGGCCTCCGACGGCGTCGCGTCCCTTCACTTCATCAATGCGTGGTCGGACATCACCAGGGGCGTCGACCTCGCGGTCCCGCCCTTCCTCGACCGCACCCTTCTCCTCCCTCGGTCCCCGCCGTCGGTCCTCTTCCCCCACCACGAGTTCAAGCGATATCCCGCCGGGCGCAACGCCTCCGCCGACAAGCCCGCTGTGTCCACCGCGATCCTCGCGCTATCCGCCGACCAGCTCGCCGCTCTGAAGACCGCGTGCGCCAAGATGGCGTCGAGCCGGCGCGTCACCACCTACGAGGCGGTCGCCGGGCACGTCTGGCGTCGCGCATGCGAGGCCCGCCGCCTCGACGCCGGACGCGAGACCCGCGTCTACATCACCACCGACGGCCGCCGCCGCCTGAGGCCGCCGCTGCCACCGGGATACGTCGGGAACGTGATATTTCCGACCGTCGCGGTCGCGACGGCCGGGGACGTGACGTCCGGGGACGCCGCGAGTAGGATCCACCGGGCCATCACTCTCGTGGACGACGAGTACTTGCGGTCTGCTCTTGACTTCTTGGAGATGGAGGAGGACGTGAAGAGTCTGGGCCGATGGGCCGGCAACTTTACGTCGGCGGATCTCTCCATCACTTGCTGGACATCCCTCCCGATCTACGAGGCCGACTTCGGCTGGGGGCTACCGGAGTTTATGGGGCCGGCGACGATGTTCTACGGCGGTCTGTGCTACATTATGCCCAAGCCGCCGGCCAAGGCGGGGGGCGTTTTGGTGGCCGTGTCACTGGAGGCGGAGTTCATGGAACGCTTCAAGGAGCTCTTCTATGATATCGTTGCCGAGAACTGAAAAAGAGCACAACTGCGTATCTGTGTTGTGATGAATGTAATGTTTTATGATTGCTAGTCTTGCTGTTTAAGTATAAAAAGTCTTGATGAGAAGAAATGGTTGGTTGGTGACGAGTTGTACATGAGACGGGGGTGTGTTTGAGTTGTAGATTAGACTATATATATATATATATATAAAAACAGAATAACTCAAAATATTAAAAAAAATCATTAAGATAATTTGATTAGAACCTTTGTAGCTCATATATGTTCTTCCTCTTGATTATTAATCGTCTGGAGTTATGACAATTACATATATTTGAATCAGGTATCTTAAATCAATTAAACACATCTCCTAAATCAATAAAACTTAGTATTAATATTATTTTAACACTCTCTCATCATGCTAAATATACCTATCATAAGTTTTTCCCTTCAAAAAAATAAAATAAAATAAAATCTTGGATGGCATAAAAATATTTATAGGTTAATCTCCTCTATTATAGCATCTGAGTTTGTCATGATAGATCGGGTTTTTAGGAGCGATAAGTGTAGATTTGCCAGAAAACTTTCTTCGTCTCAATCAGTTGAGTGTTGACTGGATCTATTAATACATCTTTTTGAAAAATATAAATTGTTCATCATTGATCCCTCTATTTATGGGGGGGGGGGGGGGAGAGAGGGGAGCAAAGAACCCCATGCGGGACCCACCACTCACTATTCACGTTCGAATACTTACATCGTTAGGTAGGTAGGTAGGTAGCACGTAATCAGCCTTCTTCAATGGCAGCCCAACTGGCTAAATAATAGAGAAAAGCCTTCTTGTTCTCTTCATACAAGCAAAAAAGAAGACTCCGTTGGCGAAGAAATAGACTAGAGGAATAATGCTTTTAAGAGCTTCAAATTTGATGGTCCTTTTTCTTGGCTACAATCACTAATTCATCCCAGATGTCATCGGAAACCATCGATTAAGGTTCATTTTCAGATTGGAGAGTAGTGACAGACACTAAATTATCCCTTTCTTTACTAGAAGTTTAATGTAATTCCATATGTTGATTGAGAGATAAGCAATTTGATCATCTTTCTAGTAGTAGCAGTATATATTCTTTTAATTATTGATTTCGGAGATTTTTCTCTTCATTTCTCTCTGTTGTCTTCTTCTCTTTCAGTTGGTCTTTATATTAGGTGGGGATACTGTGCGTCTTCTATATATATATATATATATATATATATATATATATAATAGCTTATTCAGAGGTTGTCCTTGTTTATGCACTGTTAGGGGTGGCACACAAAGGATGCTGCTGTTTTCTTCTTCTCCATTGGTTTTTGTCTATAACACCCAATCTTTCTCTTGTTTCTCTGTTCAGATTCGTTGACCAGTCTCGATCTCTCATCTACCGCAACCCAACTACAGAGCAATCTTCCACCGGTGGTTGAAGTCGTCGGTCCCTGACCTCATCATGCTCATCTTCATGCCGATTAAGAGACGACAAAAATATAAGGACGTCAATGCCGTGCGCAACAAGCATGCGAACGTTCATCGGCGTCGGTCGGCCTTCCTCCGTGGCCGCCCTCGGCACCTACGACCGCAATCTATTCCAACTCCTTATGTTCATCAACCTCTGAACCAGAGAGCAGCAACTGCAGCGTCAGCGTGGAAGGAGACGATGAAGCCCGAAACTAGGATGTTTTCGCAGCAACCGGTGGAGTTCCAGCTCAAAGAGACCAGCCCTTCTCTTGGGGGGGAAAAGATCGTCGGAGGCCGGAGGGTCGCCAGGGAGAAGGCAGGTGCCTTTGACCTCGTGGAAAAGATGGAGTACCTCTTCGTGCGGGTGGTGAAGGCGCGTGAACTACCCGCCAAGGACATCACCGGGGGCCTTAACCCTTACGTCGAGGTGAGGCACGGCAACTTCAAGGGAACCACGAAGCACTTCGAGAAGAACCACAACCCCGAGTGGAATCACGTGTTCGCGATCGCTAAAGACCGGTTGCAAGCAACCTCCGTCGAGGTCATGCTCAAAGACAAGGTCCTCCTCACGGATGATCTGGTGGGGCTCCTGCGCTTCGATCTCAACGAGGTCCCTACGCGAGTTCCCCCCGATAGCCCACTGGCGCCGGAGTGGTACCGGCTCGAGGACAAGAAGGGGGACAAGGTCAAAGGCGAACTGATGCTGGCTGTTTGGTACGGAACCCAAGCGGACGAGGCCTTCGCCTACGCGACGCACTCCGATGCTACGCCGGCCGTTGATGCCCAAATCCTGAACAGTTACGTTCGCGCAAAGGTTTACCATGCGCCAAGGCTGTGGTACGTTCGAGTCAACATCATCGAAGCCCACGATGTGTTTGCGTCCGACAAGAGCAGGATCCCCGAAGTGCTTTGCAGAGCTCGAATCGGAAGCCAGATGGTGAAGACGAAGGCGATCCAGTCTCGGATGCCGATCTTCCAGTGGAATGAAGAGTTCATGTTTGTGGCCGCAGAACCTTTCGAGGAGCAACTAGTCCTCTCTGTAGAAGATCGCATCGGCCCCAGCAAGGAAGAGCTGATCGCCCATGTCCATATCCCTTTGACTTCCGTGGATAAGCGCGTCGATGACCGGAACATCCGCCCGAAATGGTTCAACCTCAAGAAGCCGGTGGCGGTGGACGTGGACCAGCTTAAGGAAGACAAGTTCTCCGGTAAGGTTCACGTACGCATCTGCCTCGACGGAGGATACCATGTGCTCGATGAGTCCACTCAGTACAGCAGCGACCTGCGACCGTCGGCGAAGCCGCTGTGGAAGCCCCCGATCGGGGTGATCGAGCTTGGCATCCTGACGGCCGACGGGCTCCACCCGACGAAGACACGGGAGGGGAAGGGCGCCTGCGACTCCTACTGCGTCGCCAAGTACGGGCACAAATGGGTGAGGACTCGTACCGTCGTCGACAACCTCAGCCCAAGGTTCAATGAGCAGTACACCTGGGACGTCTACGATCACGCCACCGTGCTCACCGTCGGAGTCTTCGACAACTGCCAGCTCGGCGAGAAGAGCTTCAGTTCCAATGGCAACAAGGACACCAAGATCGGGAAGGTAAGACTCCGTCTTTCTACCCTTGAAACCGGACGCATCTACACCAACTCGTATCCTCTGCTCGTCCTCCACAACTCTGGCGTGAAGAAGATGGGAGAGCTCCACCTTGCGATACGGTTCTCGGTGACCTCAATGCTCAACGCGATGTACATATACTCGAAGCCCCTCTTACCCAAGATGCACTACGCACGTCCATTACCGCTGCTTCAGCAAGAGACGCTCCGTCATCAAGCCGTCCAACTTGTGGCCGCTCGGCTGGGCCGAATGGAGCCGCCTCTGCGGAAGGAGGTCGTGGAGTACATGTCGGATGCTCAATCTCACTTGTGGAGCTTGCGCCGAAGCAGAGCCAACATCTACCGGTTGATGTCCGTCTTCTCAGGCTTGGTCGCAGTGGGAAGATGGTTCGGCCAGGTGTGCGCGTGGAAGAACACCATCACTACCATACTAGTGCACATCCTCTTCCTCATGCTCGTCTGCTTCCCTGAGTTGATACTTCCGACGGTCTTCCTCTACATGTTTGTTATAGGGGTTTGGAACTACCAGTTCCGCCCTCGCAAACCCCCCCACATGAACACGAAGATCTCCAACGTGGAGCAAGTGCACCCCGATGAACTCGACGAAGAATTCGACGTGTTTCCTACCTCTCGCAGTCCGGAGATTGTGAGGATGAGGTATGATAGGCTGAGGAGTTGGGCCGGAAAGATGCAGACGGTGGTGGGCGACATAGCGACGCAAGGTGAGAGACTACATCTGCTGCTGTCATGGAGGGATCCCCGGGCCACGGCGATGTTCATGGTGTTCTGCCTTTTCATGGCGGCGTTGCTGTACGTGACGCCGTTCCAGGTGGTGGCGATGGTTGCTGGGTTCTACGTGATGAGGCATCCAAGGTTCAGGCACAAAATCCCGTCTCCACTCGCCAACTTCTTCCGTCGATTGCCGGCGCGGACCGACAGCTTGCTCTAGCGCAGGATCATCTTATTTGGATGATTGTGACAGTAGCAGCAATCTCATGCTCGACGTGTTCCCTTTCTGCTCTACGCTTTGTAATAGTCGAAATAGGCAGTAGTGATCGGTTCACCTTCCTGAAGCTTTGTTGTGTGTGTAGCTTATGTAAGAAGACTCTGTTGAGTTACACTGTAAAACTCGTAGAATTCTTAGATGCATTGCTTTGTTTTTGCTCGTGTTGTGTTAGCTTTTAAAGACCTGTGCGCCAGTGAGATCAACGGTAGCGAAGAATCAACGTGGCTTCAATCAGACATTGTTCGGGTTTGCAGCATATGGTCAAAAACATGGCCCATTAGCTTTGAATGGGTCGGTCGACAATGGCATAAATGGGTCCAAATTGATCTCGTAACGAGAGGGTCTTTGTTTGGAGATCTTGGCCCAGAAATAATTTTTAGTCGGTCGTCGTCAGGGGGCAAAAAAAAAAAAAAAAAACATAGGGTTTTAGGACGAACACCACGCGGGCACAAACGTTTCACTTCCCTGGATCAACAAGCACGCAGAATTCTCCTCTCCTCCTCCCTTCATGTGACCTGCACAACCTCCTAGCCTCAATTCTCACATCTCAATGTTCCGGTTCTGCATAACCAGCCGACTTCCGAAGAGCCATGGGACGGATTCGTATACTCCCTATGTTCCTTCTTAGCAGACCGATCACCGCCGCCACCGCTTCCGGTTCCCGCCGCTCCTTCCGTTGGGCAACCGCCGCCGCCGGCGATGACGACGACACCGTCATCCAAGAAGCCACGGAGGGGAACGAGAAGCCGAGGACAGCGCCTCTCTCATCCCCCCACTGCGACTTGACCTCTGCTCACGTCCTTCGCGTGCTGCGCCTCCGGAATGCTTATGCTGCCTTCGCGTCCGTCAAGGAGTTTGAGAACCTCGGCTTCCGACACACTCTTGATACTTACTCTGAACTCGTTGGCGTGTTAGGCGAGGCAGGTCATCGGAAACGGCTGATTTTTTTGTTCTCTGATATGTTCTTGATGAATTCCAGGAGTTTGGGTTTCGAGGTCTCGGACGTCTTTGACGTTCTTTATCGGAGGTCTTACGGCACTGGCGTGATGGTCGTGGTCTTTGATGCACTGATCAAGGCGTATGTTCTCTGCAGGATGCCTAAACAAGCTGCAGATGCGTTGTCCCACCTGCCGAGCCATGGATTCGTGCCGTCGATAAAGACTTGCAGTTATCTCATGAACTACCTAGCTGAAAGTGGCAACTTCGATTTGGTACTTCAGGTGTTCGAAAAAATGAAGATGTTTGGCATAGATCTGGATGCTTATGCATTCACCATATTGATCAAGTCATTGTGTCGGGAAGGGAAGCTGGATGAGACTCTTGGTGTTTTGGATGTGATGAGGAGGGTGGGCATTCAGCCCGATCCGATTACTTATCACACTATTATACAAGGAATGTGTACCAACGGGAAACCTGATTCGGCTTATCTACTTCTTAAAGAGATCACAGGAAGGGGCATACTTTTGGGTCGCCTTGCTTATAACGAAGTGATTAGCAGGTTGTGTAAAGAGAAGAGAGTTCGAGAAGCAGAAACTGTTTTGGAGGACATGACGAGACAAGGAGTGGTTGCAGATGCATTCAGCTATCGATGTCTCGTCAAAGGCCACTGCATAAGTGGAAATTTCTTAAGAGCATTATATCATTATGAGGAGATGGTTTCCAAGGGTATTAGAACAGATCATGTGATAAAGGCTTGTAGTTGTCTCATGAACTACCTAGCTGAAAGTGGCAAGTCGGATTTGGTACTGCAGGTGTTCGATAAAATGAAGATGTTTGGCATAGGTCTCGATGCTTATGCATTCACCATATTGATCAAGGCATTGTGCCGGGAAGGGAAGTTGGATGAGACTCTTGGTGTTTTGGATGTGATGAGGGAGGTGGGTGTTCAGCCCGATCGGATTACTTATCACACTGTTATACAAGGAATGTGTACCAATGGGAAACCTGATTTGGCTTATGTACTTCTTAAAGAGATCACAAGAAGCGGCATACTTTTGGATCGTATTGCTTATAACAAAGTGATTAGCAGGTTGTGTAAAGAGAAGAGAGTCCAAGAAGCAGAGAACGTTTTAGAGGACATGAACAGACAAGGAATACTTGCAGATGCATTCAGCTATCAATGTCTCATCAAAGGCCACTGCATAGGTGGAAATCTCTTAAGGGCATTAGATCTTTATGAGGAGATGGTATCCAAGGGTATTAGAACAGATCATGTGATTGTCAGTCTCTTGCTCCAATATTTATGTAAAGCGGGCATGACTTCTAAAGCATTAGAGTACTTCAGTAGATTTAGAGAGTCAGGAATTTTTCTTGACAAGATTCTTTACAATATTGCAATAAATATCCATTGTAAGTTGGGAAATGTGAGTGAAGCAGTGAAACTTCTCCTTGAGATGGAGTGTCAGGGATTATCTCCAGATAAAATCCACTTCACCAGTTTGATAAAAGGGTATTGCAATAAGGGTGATATGGCTAATGCTCGGAAGGTGTTTATTCATATGCTGAAGATCAGTGTGGATCCTGATCCCGTGACATATAATATACTTGCTAGAGGGTTTTGTAGAAATGGTCCTGTTGATGATGCGTTTTACCTTGTAGCCTACATGTTCAACCATGGCATACCGCCAAGTGAAATTACCTATCATTTGGTAATTGACAGCCTTTGCAGAGAAGGAAAGTTAGAGGAGGTAAACATACTATTAAATGCCTTAGTGGAGAGGGGAGTTGCTCAAAGCTCCCTTCTATTCAGTGCAATGGTTTCTTGTCACCTGCAAACTCATTGTACTGTGGAGGCTTATGCACTTTTTATTTGGTTATTTAGGCAAGGATATCATGTGAATGAAATTGCTTGCTCGAAGCTCATAACTGAGCTTTGTAAGGAGGGAGATATAAGGAGAGCCTCTGTGGTGTTTAAGTCGATGTTAAGTAGGCATATTTCCCCAGATGAGATATGCTACAGCAAACTTATTAAAGCTTATTCCCGGATTGGAGATATGATGAGTGCTCATGTTTGGTTCAGGGACATGCTGAAACGAGGACTATCACCAGATGTTGTAGTATATACTACATTAATGGATGGATACTGCAAGGTCAATCGCTTACATGAGGCTTTTCAATTGTTTGTTGAGATGATTGAAAGTGGAATTAGTGCCGATGTTCTTGCACTCACAGTCATATTGGATGGCCACTTGAAAGAAACTCGTCGTCAAGATTGGCTGTATTACAATAATAGAGAAGACAAAGTTAAAATGAGATCTAAGTGCTTAATGCTGTTACATAACATGAGAACAATGGAGATCAAACTCGATGTCATTTGCTATAATGTATTGATTGATGGGTATTGCAGGTTGGAATATCTTCAGCTTGCACACAAGCTATTTTCTGAGATGATTGAAAGAGGGTTGTCACCTGATGCTTGTGTGTACACTGCACTAGTCTGTGGTTACTGTCGCGTTGGTGAAGTTCTTAGAGCTGAAGACTTGGTCGATGAAATGCTACTGAAAGGAATACAGCCTGATAAAGTCACTATCTCAGTCATTGAGCGGTGGAGTTTGCGCCCTAGAATGTTGCAGCTTCAGCAGTTCTGAATCAGATAGGTGATAAGGATCAGTTACCATGTTTAATTGCTATGAAGACAAAGATTTACCATTTGTTAGGTACATGTACTTTATGTAAAGTAGGTCATTATACTATTCTGCGATTTGCTATATCTAAGTGGTGGTGGCTATTGCAGGTTATGAAGCATGGTTAATTAGTCTCCGCGACGGAGAACTGAATTTTTTTGGACCTTTAATGTGTGGTTGGAGTAATCATGCATATTGTTGGTTGGCTCCTTTCTCTTTTGATATTGCTCTTATTGGTCCACTTGCCGAGCATCTTTAAGTCGGTCAACATTAAATTGACAAACTTATAAAAGGTCGAGCTTACCTACCTGTCTTCGATTAATTTTCTTTTATTTATTTTGTCATATCACTTTGCATGCATCACAAGGGCTTTTTTTAGTAGATTTCAATGGCAGTTAGTCTCAACTTGAATTTTCTTCATATATAGATGCATATGAGTTCTCAGATTTTAGCAGAGTAGTGGAATGAATTCTTTCACCTCCTAAGGCTCAGAGCACAAGCTAAAATTTTTGAATAGGTTGGAAAGAAGGTCCTTCATTTACTAGTCTTATTGGAATGGTCTACATTCACTCACCAGCTCTGAAACAATTAGGTCTATCAAAACCTAATTTGCAGCTGGTAATAAGTTCATCTGCTGAATTGTTGCTTTATCTTTTCACGATTTAACTTGTAATTCTTCTATCTTTTTGTTCCATGTAATCAAATCCTTTTATTCATATTTATGGATTATATCATGTTACACTATTGGAGTTACCTATTGATTATTCACTTATGCCTGCATATGCCATCTGACCTTGAAATATTAATTTATAGCAATTAAAGAAAGATGAGCTTTAAGATAAAGGTTTATTGGGGCTACTTGGTTATGCTGTGTCTTAATTTAAAGCCAAACTTAACACCACATCAAAAATCCAAATTCCAATCCTAGCCTAGTGCAGTTTGTCTCTTGGTTGGTTTTTGGCTAGCCCTCACCAAACAATACCATGAAATTAAGATTTACTTGGACTGATTGGATTGACAATTTATTGGGTTGGACTAGGACAAAGTTTGAATCAGATGATTAACTTGATTGTGACAAAGTGCAAAAGATTCAGTTAAGTTATTGTCCTCATTCCAGTCATTACTTTTGTTATTTATTACTTAGGTTTGTGGTCATCATTCTTTTTAGTAGGTTGCAACGAACTATTCTCAGGTTGTTAGGTTGCTATAGCAGCCGTTCTGTGTTACCACTTAAGGAACTGTGGATGGTTATATATTCCTTTGATATCTGAAGTGTTTCAAGTGTCGTTGTATTTTTTCCTAATTTATTCTTGAGAACTAAACTGCTTCCGTTTACACCTATGTGTATTTCTAATTTTGTTTGATCTGTTTACGTCATTGTTGCAATCACTATGTTGGTAGAATGACAATCATTTTCATTTATCAGGTGGAGATTTCATCGATCAGTGGCTTACCAGAAAGTTAAGACAATCATATATCTTCTAATAGATCCAATGGAAACTGGAAAGGAAAATATCATTTACTGGTAAATGAATGGTTATATATTTCTCTATGATTACTTTTGCACCATCGATCTTTCCTTGTCTTTCACCTTGGCAAACAAATCCTTGATTAGTGGTCTTTCTGCATCGTTTTTGTGCAGGATCGAGAGAACTTCTTTGAAGATCTTCTCCATCGGTCCTTGTAGGTTCTGTTCATGTGACAAATCCAGCATTGAGAATCCAGACGCTTCTGCTATCTGTGAGTTCTAGTATCGGCACTGGTGGTCGTACAGTGTGCAGGATTTGCAGGAAATTGGTCCAAATTCTTCCTGTGTCACACACACTTTTCTTCCAGATATGGACAGGTATCGTTGCTATGCCACCTCTTGTTTTGCTTGTCTGCGTGCATTTTGGATCTCAATGTTTTGCTTTTTATTTGTAAATATATTTCAATTGTATTCCAAAATTTTGCATTCAGCGAGGTGGTTTTGGGAATCATTGGTGATATCATTTCTTTTGTCTTTCTCTGGTATGAGTAGATTTTGAGCAACTGGAAAACACAAACCAATACTCCTCCCCTTTGTAGTTTCAAGCTTAGGCATCAGGATTGATCTGCTCCAACAAACAAATTTTCATAGGAAATAAGTAAAATCCATGTATATTCTCTCTCTCTCTCTCTCTTTCCCAATCTTTTTATTTCTTCCTGCATCTCATGAAGCTACTATTTTATCTCATTGATTCATGTTGTTGTGACATCATAAGATACATCATCAGCTATTTCTATGAATTTACAAACACAGTATGCACTGGGGCCTCTCTTAACATAGGAGGAACCAAAATGCTTCTTGAGCCAACAAAAGATGGATGATCTAAGGTGGTTAATGCATCCTACAAAACATTTTGTATTCGAGAAAAAAAAAATTCTGATTCAAATCTATTAATTATTTGGGTTAGGGCAGTAGCTCAGTGATTTAAATCTAAACTTGAAATATCTTGATTGAGGTGCATACATATCTTTGTTACCTTCCCCCAACTAGGACAGATGAAGAAGGTATTGTGAGCAAGTCCCACCCACTAGCATTTCAAGAATCTTAAAACACAGCTGCCTCAAAACCTCTAATTGGTCAAAAGCCAATTGCCAAATCTTCTGATGAATCACCCAATTGTCAAATATTTTCAGTTGTCAAACCAACATCAGCAGCATGAAAGCCAAACATGTCATCTTTGATGCAAAAGCACGGACGTCTTTACAAAATGGGTTGTTTTGAGGCAGGGCGGATTCTGCTGCTACTACATTGGTGGGGGTAAAGAGCCTTTCCGTTTTAGCTGTTTTCTACTGCTTCTCTGAGCTAGCTAGCATTTGGATTCTTTTGGTATGTATGATAAAAAAAAAAAAAAAAATTGTGGTGTGGTCTTAATCTTAATTTTTTTTTAAAAATTTTTATTTATTATCATTTATTCTCTCTCTAAAGGAGTTAAAAATACTTATGTAATTAATAAACACTTTTCTAGTGATTATTATTAGAAATCATGTCTGGTAATTAAATTTTAATGGGATTTAAATATTTAAGATCCATGCTTGAACATTTAATTTGTGGAATCAGGTTTGGGGCGTTTTAGGCCATACTTAAAACAATTTAGGTAATGAGAAGTCTATTTTATTGGACCATCAACTGCTGTAACTGATAACATTTGTTGCTTCTTGTGGTGTTACGCAGTTGGGACTGGCTGCCCCCTCCACTCGGGGGCTGATCTCACTCAGGACGGGGAGCACAACACCCAGCAGTTGTGGGCGGGCCGAGAACATGAGCGCGGGCTACCAACCCCGCAACAGCTGCCTCTGCTGTGTCTTTGCTATGTTCTATGCACCGTCGTCCATAAGAACAAGAGCACCGACACTCTTCGTCACAGTGGATCGATCCCCAACAACAAGAAGGGAAGTCCTGTTCATAACAAAGAGCACCGACACTCTTTGTCACAGTTATTATGCATGTGAGTCACATCATTTATCTTTTATGTCTACTAAAACTGATCTATGTGCACATTTTGATAGAGAACACACACACACACACACACACATATATATATATATATATATATATATAGATATAGATATCATGCAAGACCATGGCATCAAGAATCCAAAATCCTGTGTTGGCATTTGCAGCTGTTGGTTGACATGTGGGTTTATCTTAATAAGATACATCATCACCACACAACGATTATAAACATGTACGTACGTGATTTAGCACATCATTTTTGCAGACATATTTATGATCATTATTATTAGCTTTGTTCAAGCCACTTTTTGGCCTTCCTTTTTGATCTTCGATCGCAAGCAACTAACTGCTTCAATCAAATGCCACACACCTTCTTCTTCCCCAAGGAGCAATTTGGGAATCCAATTTTAGACTTTTCTTTGCTCTTCAATTGAACTGCTTCAAAACAATAAAAAAATGCCAACAAATTTCAGTGAATCAGAATACGAGCTCAGCCCTCCCTCCTGTTCTTCTCCCGAGTAACAAACAACAGCTAAAGAAACCTCCCAACCGTGCAACAGTCGCGCGCGACAGATTGAAAACGACCTTTCGTAGCTGAGACCTAACAACTTTGGAACCGTGGTCACTCACGAGGAGTTTCAATTGGAGGCATGTGTTAGATTATATGCTTATACTTAATTGAATAAGATATATTATAAATTTGATTGGATTCTGATCATGATAGGATTCCAATTATGATAGGATTCCTTAGCTTATTGGGTGAGATATTCTTAATTTTTATCCTACACCTTTTGCTCTCGTCTATAAATAGATATGACCTCTTAGGAGACTCAACACATGATGATGCTTGGACGATCCGTCTATGTTATCGATTTGTTTTATTATTATTATTATTATTTTTATCTCATCCATCTTTTTGTTTGCTTGTAGGTGATATAAGGTTCCTCACCTTATGTAGATGGACTCGGAGACGACATGTTGCCCGTGTTCGATCGGTGGGTTGACGTCGACAACTTCCTACCGGCAACAACACTATTGAGGGCGATGACCTCCGTTGGCAGTTGCAATTGCAATTAGCAATCGTTGCAGGTGTCGGACAGCAATGAGCGACGACGGCCGACACCATATGAGGTGGTTACATGGCTATGCATGGCGATTCGCGAGCGGCGACGCTATTGCGTCGACGTCGGGCAATGTGGATGGCAGTAAGGAGTGGCGATAACATGCCTATGTATGTCACAGAGTATATAAGGAGCAATGGTTGGTCGGTGGCACTGCGTTGCCAATCAAGGGGGAATCAGACGCCGATGAGGGGTTGCTATGGTGCGGTTGTGAACGGTGATCGATGGGCGACGCTACGAACCATGGCAACTATAAGCCATGCAGGCAAAGGCTGCGACGATTGAGAAGAGGGGTTTTCACATAGTAAAAGACTCTTTTGCCTTCTAAAATCTTTTAATTCCAATTTGGTGGGTTTTTCTTAACTATAGTTTTGTCATTTGAAAATTAAATATTTCTTAACTATAAAATTTCGATCAATTTGACCTACTTTAATCAAAATTTGACTAAAGCTTAATTTTAGCCTAATTTTTCATCAATCTACTTTTAAATTGGATTTTGAGTGAACCTAATTTTCATTGGTTTGATTGGGTTGGCTGTTGGTTCTAACCCAATCAACATATATTTATATAAAAATATATTTTGTCATGATTATAATAATCTGTTCAATAATTTTTATGATTATTATTTTATTATTATTAAATTATTACGTAAATTAGATAAAAAATTTAGTGAATATTATTTGTAACTTATATCCCTAAATTTCATTTGACTAGTAGTTACCCCAAGTGGCTGATCGATTTATAAGATAAAAATTATAATAACTGTTTCGTTATCTATAGGATATTTTAAATTATATTTTTTATATTATTGTATTGATCTTGTAATCGTCGAAGAGGTCTAGACTAATAACTTATAAAATTATATTAAAAAATTAATCCTAAATAAAATTAATAAAATTAATATTCATAACACACATAATTACAAGATTTAGATAACTTCAAAGAAAAAATCTACTTCAAATAATTATGCGACAGGATATGATGTATTATTTTTAGATTTCTTTGCAGGGGTTGCATTCCCAAAGGTAATAATATTATTTAAAAACAATGATATTATTCCTTCTAAGTGAATACTAGATATATGGATGATATTATTTTACCTTTGGGTAAAATATGGATGATATCAATAGTTAATCTTATTTTAAAAACTCAAAATATGAATATTATTTTATATTTTACAATGATACTTTCTTTCGTATACTCTTGTGCTTATAGTGTCGTTATACTCTCTAGTTCAAATTATTCAGAATGGTTATAACATATGCAGTTCACATTATGTATTAGATCTTGACTTAGCATTGCTTGTTGAAAAGTTCACAAACTTAACTGATGAAAGCATGGTGAAACAAATTAATGAAATAAATGATTGATATAGTCTAATGTTTATAAGAATGACAATTGCAAATAACATAAAGACTTTATTACCATATGCAACTAATACATAAGAATATTTGAGGGTTATTGAAGACATGTTTAAATTTGCTAATAAATCACTAGCTGATATATTAATGAAAGAACTGACTGCAACTCAGTATGACGACACTCAAGGGATTCAAGATTACATCCTCAATATGACAAATAAGGTTGTGAAAACTTAAAACATTAGATTTCCTTCCTCAGTTTAGCCCATTTAAGATTCACTACAATACAAATAATGATAAGTAAGATTTAAATAAGCTAATTAATATGAAAGATGAGTTGAAATCGATGAACCAAAATGATGTTTAAGAACTCATATACTAATCAACTTATTCAAGTCTCATTTATCTTTATTTATATTTAGTGAATCATAAATAAGCCAAACTAAGGAGGACGAGACTCAGGAAAAACTCACCCACACTCATGCCTAATGCTTTAAGTTTCGTAGTCTTATCAACCATATTGATGATATGATTTTAAATCCCTCGAGTGCCATCATACTAAGTGATACTAAGTTCTTTTATTAATGTGTGACTTATTAGTAGATTTAAAATTGTCTTCTATAACCCTTAAATATTCTTTTGCACTAGTTACAAGTAGTAATAAAATCTTGATGTTATTTGTAATCCCATTCTTATCAAGTTTATGAGACTTTTAACAAATAATGTTAGGTAAAAGATCTAATACACCCACCCATTGTGAAATGTACATGTTTTTACCATTCTAAATAATTTGAGCTAAAGAGTACATTGACAATATAAGTATGAAAATATATGGAAGAAAGTATTACTATAAAGTATAAAACAATACTAATATTTTAAAATTTTAAAATATGATAAATAATAAATAATATACATATTTACCTTTGGGTAAAATATTAATATATATCTAATATTTATATAAAATTATTTATTAAGAACTAATATCATCCTTATAGAACAATATTACTACATTTTGGGTATATAACCATAAATGGTAAAAATATCCAAAATAATATCTATCCTACCCCATCACATAATTATTTGAAATAGATTCTATTTTAAATTATTTAATCTCCTAATTATGTGTATCATTATGAATATTATTTTTATTAATATTATTTAATATTAATTCTTTAATATAATTTTATAAGTAATTAATCTAAGTCACTTTGATAGCTATAAGACCAATACAATAATATAAAATATAATTTAAAATATCTTATAAATAATAATATATATATTATAATTCATATCCCATAAACCTATAATCCTGAGCTACTTTGACAACTACAGATAAAACATAGGGATATATGTTACAAATAATATTTAAATATAACTTTAATTTAATCTATACAAAAATAATTCAAAAATAATAAAATAATAATTGTAATAATTATTAAGCATTAATCAACATATAGGAAAACTCATAACTATAATCATAATAAAACATAAATCATGCCTTTTTATGAAAAATAAATATTATTTCATAATTTTCTTTCATGCTCATATATTTAATAGCCACACAAATATCCACATATCAATTAAATTTTTTTAATAACACAAGTAGTTAATCTTAACAATAATAAATTATGTCATATAATTTATTTTTCTATTTAATTTTGATAAAAATATTTATTAGAGTTTATGATATGATTTTATTATTATTGAATTACGATTGCTAAGATAATATTGCCAAATCAGAAGGGCAAAATCATAAACAAAAGATATCAACCAAAAATAATTAATTTCATGTTGCAACACATATTTATACAGGGTTGGAAGGAAAATTTCCCTCAACTGAAGAATGAGATCTTCTCGTTCAGTTAGAGAAATCTGTTCAACTAACATGCCCCCGCAAGATCGAGCTCCTATCAAGGACACCGATCTTGGATCGATGCAAAGAAAAGAGTTTGCGGGCCAGAGACTTCGTGAGGGAGTCGACGAGTTGATCAGCCGTGTGGATATGAGAAACACGGAGATGCTGACAGATGACTAGATCTCACACAAAATGAAAGTCAATAGCGACATGCTTCATGCGAGAGTGGAAAACCGGATTGGCATAAAGGTAAGTAGCACTGATGTTATCACAATAAATAATAAGCGTAGAATCAGAGTGAATGTGAAGCTCCTTAAGCAAGTTGGTGATCCAATTAAGTTCGACAGCAGTAGTGGCAATAACACGATATTCAGCTTTAGTAATAGACCTGGCAATTATCTTTTATTTATTAGAACTCCAACTAATTGAATTAGCATAAAGAAAAATAATATACCCCGCATGTAGAGGTTCTATCATCAACATTTTCGACCTAATCAGCATCGGCAAAAGCATGAAGCTGAGAGGGAGAGTGTTTGCTAAGAAAAATGCATGATCGATTGTCCCCTTAAGATAACGCAAAATACATTTGACAGCAGTCCAGTGCAAAGTAGATGGTCGATGCATAAACTGGGATAATTTATTAACTGCATAGGAGACATCTGGACAGTTAAGAGCGAGATATTGTAAGGAGCCAACTACCAGCTGATACTGAGTAGGGTCTGTAGCAGGACTACCATCACATAACTTCAGTGATTCGTTGATAGATAAGAGAGTGGTGACCTCTTTTGCATCCTATATGTTCGTCTTCAATAGCAAATCTTGAATGTACTTTCTCTATGAAAGAAAGAGACCAGAAGACGTAAATGTAACCTTGACACTAAGAAAATAACTCAGATCGCCAAGATCTTTAAGAGAGAAACGGTCGGTCAATTGCTTAATAAACTCCTGAACCTCCATAGAGTTATTACCTGTGACAAGAATATCGTCCACATAGACTAGAAGATAGATGATGCCCCCGTGTTGTTGGTGTAGAAATAGGAAAGCATCATACTTAGAGTTCATGAAGCCAACTGAAGACAAGAATAGACCAAGTTCAGTGTGCCAAGCTCTTGGAGCCTAACGGAGTCCATAAATGACTTTTTGGAGTTTATAGACATGCCGTGAATATTGACGATGTATAAAGCCTGGAGGTTGCTCCATAAAGATATCTTCAATGAAAGTCCCTTGTAAAAGTGCATTGTTAATATCTAATTGGCGTAAGCACCAGCCGTTGGAGATTGCCAGACTTAGGATAAGCCGGATTGTAGTATGTTTGACAATAGGACTAAATGTCTCGGTGTAGTCAACACCCGGGTCGTTGATGAAATCCTTTGGCCACAAGTCGTGCCTTATAGCGAGCAATCGAACCATCGGGGTTCCGCTTAATTTGGAAGACTCACTTGCACCCGATGATGTTTTGTGTAGAGTGAGAAGGGGTAAGGGTCCATGTAACGTTATGAAGGAGAGCATCATACTCCTCGTACATGGCTTTACGCCAATGTGGAGATCTTTTGGCCTGAGTAAAAGAAGTCGGTTCAGCAGAGTCTAGGGAAGGTTTAGTGCTAGCATGTAAGTCAAGAACTTAACATGGTTTAAAAACACCACTCTTGGAACGAGTTTACATTAGATGCCGGGAGGCTGTAATAGTATTGGTGGGTAAGGGCGAAGGGTTAGCATAGGTTGAGTCAGGTGGAAGGATGGCAAAAGTATCATGGCGAGGTAAAGACAAAGGTTGTGGTTCTAGATGCAATTGCACTGAAGAAGTGGAACAGAAGGAGGAAGCTGCGGAATAGAAGTGACAAGAGAGTGTAGATCCAACAGAGATGCGTGGAAGGATGAAGATGTGTCGGAGGAATCCAATGGGACGACATATTACCTGTGACCCCGAAAGGGAAAGACAGACTCCACAAAAGTGACATGTCTGGAAACAAAGGCTTTAGCAGTATGAGGAATATAACACCGAAAGGTATTATGTTCAAGAGAGTATTTGATGAAAATACAAGGGCGAGATCGAGATTGTATTTTATGAGAATTATATGGACGTAACAATGGATAACATAGACAACCAAATACCTTTAATATTTGCAGATTCGGACGTTTGTGAAATAACTTTTCTAACGATGATTGATATTGTAGGATAGGAGTAGGCATTTGATTGATTAGGTAGACAATAGTTTGAAATGCTACGAACCAAAAAGTTGATGGCATAGAAGCCTGATGAAGTAGTGTTAGACCAATTTCGATAATATGTCGATGTTTATGTTCGACAGAGCCAACAAGTTGAGGAGTATATGGAGGAGACTTGAGATGTTGAATGCTGCAAGCGGACATACAAGACACAAGGGCCTGATATTCACCCCCGCCATCAGAATATACGGTTTTAATGGTAGTTCAAAAGTAGTTCTCGACTAAGTTCTTAAAGTTGGAGAAGACAATAACGACGTCAGACTTTTTACGGAGAGGATAGAACCATGTGTACTTTGCAAAATAGCCTACAAAGACAATATAGAATCTAAACTTGTCAAAGGAGACAACTGACGTATGACCCAAAAAAATCAGTATAAATAACCTCAAACGGTTTAGAACAAAATATAGAGGATGTACCAAAAGGTAGCTGATGACTCTTATTGCTAAGACAAGCATCACAGTGAGTAATAACCTTACTAGATTTAAAAACAAGAATAAAATAGCGAGAAAGCAATTTTCTTGAAAAGAAGTCGAGGGATGACCAAGACGTTGATGCCATATGTCGACCAGAGCAGCAGTGTGACAGAGTTAGCAGTAGGTTGAGTGAGATAGTAGGTTGAGTGAGATACAAGGTTGATAGGAGTTGAGAGTTTTGTTGGCAGAATTGAGAGACAGAAATAAGATTTCTTTTAATATGGGGTGCACACAAAAAATCATTGAGTATGAAATGATGACGATGTCTTCATTTCTGCTATAGTTGTTGTGGATCAATATGTTCTAGAGATTGGAAGTGATATAGTAGGAAGCACTATAGTCCACGATCCAATTAGATTGACTATCAGGCGGAGTAGTCATGACATTTGCCTTACGCCAGTTTAACGGAGCTGGGAGGCGAGGTCGAGACCGATAAACTTTTGCAGAGTGACCGATTTTGTCATACAACTAGCAGACGATTGGTTGATGAAACATAGGAGGAGGACGACGTGGCTGGAAGGAAGCACTCTGACGATGGTTGAATTTGGAGGATGTGGAGGAAGAGATGGGGTGGTGCCCATTGAAGTAGGAGAAAAGTTGGCCACACCTTTTGAAACATTCTTGTTGTATTTGCGATTTTGCCGTTTGGATTTTTGGTTGAACTAAGCTGTGATGGGAGGTCCTGGCAGCCTATTGTCATGCTTCAGGTAAGCTTCATAGTCCGTTAACTTGTTGTAAAGTTCTTCAAAGGAGATTGGAGAGTCGCTTGCTCGAAGTGCTGCTGGCAGCCTTGCACTCAATCAATTAAGCGTGTGGATGAGAACTTCTTCATCAGTAAGGGAATGACATATTAAAGCCAGGTCATCGATAATCATTTTGATATATTGTAAGTAGTCGACAATAGTACTTCTCTCCTATTTTAAGTTCATGAGGCTGAAGAGTAGTCCCAAGTATGCGAGTCCTCGAGCGATTCGCTAAAGTAGTTGATATATTGATATCTCAGATCTGGAAGCATATGCAATGACATCTCAAGATTCAATCGATGCTAAGTTGGAGGCGTTCGAATCATGCATGGAGGATAGATTTCGTGCCTTATTCGCCAAATTCAAATTAGGCTGATCTCCGAGCCCAACAAAATTCCAGCAAAGTGAAAGTTCAGAGAGGCCTCCCAAAAAGAAGAACGAACCACTGATATGATGCAACCACGCATGAGGGTGGACTTCCCTCGATGGGAAGAAGACCCGATGGGATGGATTTCGCGCGCCGAACGTTACTTCTGCTATTACCAAACATCGGAGGATTCCATGGTGGACACCGCTGTCAACCACCTCGAAGGAGACGTTATACGGTGGTACAATTGGCTTGAATACACCCATGGGGCTCCGATGTGGATACAATTCAAGAACGCGCTGTTGAACCATTTTGGGCCAACTAAGTACGAGAATATCAACGGACAACTTGCCAAGATCCGACAAATCTCCACGATCCAAGAATACAAGACCAGGTTTGAGGAATTATCTTACTTTGCTCGTGATTGGTCTGACAGACAATTATTATGGACGTTCATCGAAGGACTCAAGTCGGAAATTAAAGGAGAGGTTAAAGCGCAACAGTCCCGCACTGTGAAGGCCGTAATCACTTTTGCTCGAATCCAAGAGGAACGACTGAACCAAGATGCTCAGAGGATGAGCACCACTCCTAGACCAACAACATATAAACCTCCCTCTGCTCCCAGTCATTCTTCGCTACAAAAAAAATTGACGAGAGAAGAGCTACGTGACAAATCGACGAAGGGCCTTTGCTGGCATTGCAACGAACTTTGGAGCCGCAACCATCACTGCAAAAAGGGAGAGCTTTCCATGATAAAATATATTGAATAATATGATGAAGAGGTTCAGGAACCTAAGGAGGAGAAAACAAAGGAAGACCCACACCCGACCGATTGCATGACTCATGCTTTAGTCGACCATGCAAACCCGCAAGCAGCAAAAGTTGAAGAATCTTTTAAGTAGCAGTCTGTCACCATCCTCATCGAGACTAGGAGCATCAACAACTTTATGAACAACAAGGTTGCTATGCAATTGATGCTCCAAAATGAAGATTGCAGCAGGTTTGGCGTTGAGGTCGCCGACGGCCAAATTTTGAAGTGCGACCAAAGATGCCCACGGGTGGAATTGTTGTGGCAGGACCAAGAGATACTTGCTGATTTCTTCCTCCTTCCTCTCGATGATTATGAGGTCGTGCTCGACATCCAACTGTGCTAGGTGATGTTCCCTGAAATTTTTTCAAATTTATCATGAAATTTTCAGCCATGAGAAACAAGAGATCCTATGTGGGAAACGCGGGGAGCGACATAACGACGGTTTGCATGCAACAAATGGAGAAAGTTTTGCACAAAGTGAATAGTGGATTCTTGATGCAACTCCAGCATCACTCTATGGGGGAGCCAACAAAAATTGAAGACCCAAACCTTCTCCAATTGATTGCTGAATTTTCAGACGCCTTCGTCGAATTGCGCAGCCTATCTTCTACTCGACAGCATGACCACCGAATTCTGATTCTACCAGGCAAACCAACAGCAAACACTCGACCATATCATTATCCTCACCTCCAGAAAGTTAAAATAGACGATTGAAAATGAGATGCTTGAAATAAGGTTCATCCGGCCAAGTTACAACCCCTACTCTTTACCGATGCTAGTTTTACCCGGCCTCGACAAAGTGTTTGTGACGCATCGAGAGCTAGAATTTATATTATCCACATGCAAGATGGCCAACCCCTAATATGCACCGAGACTCTCCCTACACTTCACACAATGTTTCTAATATATAAAGGGACACTAATTGCTACTAAATTTGAAGTTTAGCATGATACATGTCAACAACATGAAGGATAGATGAAAACAGGCTCAGTAAAATTGCAGCTCCTATCCACCTCAGACTTAGAACGGGCTCACACCACCGGGGACCTTATCAAAGGGCAACCATTATTCCAAAAGAATGCTCGGTTACTATTAAAGAACAACCAAATTGTAGCTCATGCAAGAAAGAAACAACCCTCCAACAAATACCAAAGAAGAAGAAAGTTTGCTTTTGAAGATCGAGTCTTCCTTCGTCTTCAGCCCTACCAACAAGAATCTATGAAGACTCAAGCCTCACGAAAGTGGTCTCATAGTTTCTTTGGACCCTACAAAATTAGAGATCACATTGGAGCCATGACTTAGATCAGATCTGCGCATAATTCAAAATTATAACTGATCCTCTAGGAATCTCATCGCAAATAGAAGTTTAGAAAGGATGACTCAGGCCAAATATATCCATCCACCTGATACCCAAGTCGATGAGGAGGCCCAAGTTCAGTTGATGATCGCGTGGGATCACAGGATCATGACACATCACCGTCCAATCACTATTGTTGATGCTGGACCATAGGAGTAGGATGCGCCCACTATAGGGGCCACGAGGGAGCATCGTGAGAAGTTGCAGATCAGGACCCGGAGCCATGGAGCTCAGCCTTGAAGACAAGGTTGATTTGAAGAAGGCAGGTCTATTAGGACCCTTGCTAAGTCGGGTCTAGTCGATTGAGTCGATCGAGTATTTAGATTGGGCCTTGTTGGCCAACCTAAACTTGGCATTAGGTTAGCTTGTATTCTCCCCTATTTTTCATCATCAATAGATCAATATTTTCAGCAGCCTTTGTGCAGCCACCCTAGGGGGGAGGAACCCCTATAGAGTTCCAAGGAGGCCGATCTCCTATAGAGATCACCCCAAGCTTAGAATCCACAAGGGTTCTAACACAAATCATCCTTATCATTCTTGCATTTCTTGGAGTATATCTTGCAAAGGACCCAGTCATCAACTGCAAAAGCTAAATTTATAGGAGATAGTCAAGAACAGTCAAAACAAGACAAAAAAAAAGAAAAGAAGAGGAGTTCGTGCATAGACATAGATGTAAATTACGTCTTTTTCTTCTTCTTCTTCTCGTGTTGAATAAAGTAAAGCAGTTCTATCAACAGATCATCCATGCCGTGCCAACTGTTAAGAGCTGAAGACCTTTTGAGTATCAAACATATTGATAGAATAGATAGGCACTGGATTTACTATAATATGACAAACAATAAAGGATTGTTTTTATCGATATCTGCATAATTGTACCAGCATAATGACATACTTATGCAATTTTCCATATTCAGAATATGATCGATTGCAAAATCAAGAAATGAAACAAAATCCAATAAGTGTCTTCTAAATGCAAAATCACTTTCCATATGTTTCTTAGATTTTGTTGTTCTCCTTTATTGAACAAGCGTATCAGACCTAGAATTGTTAGTTTTAGTTTGCGACATAATCAACAAATAGTCAAGACCAAAAAGAAAAAAGAGTTCTAGCTGAATAAAAACAGGTAGATGATGCACAAGATAATGACAACTCCAATTTATTATATTATAATTTTCTTTCAATCACATATATTTGAGAAGTCAAGTTAGAATAGGATGTTTTGTTGCAGTTTGTAGCTAAATAAACAAATAACAATGACATCAATGAATAGATCTAAACAGGGAGGATACATTTATGAACTACAACAGGTGGAAGTTGTATAGCATAATCCTATCTACATATCCATGATTTAAAAAATAAAGCACCAAATCTCAGTTTGATCACTGAAAAAGACACCAAAAAAGTGGTAAGACAGAAGCTTCATGGTTTCAGTTATAGAACAGTCAACTCAGTTTTGATCCTGTTGCAGTAGAAACAAGCAATCATCAAATCAACGACTGACAACAACATCATAAAAGGATCAAAGCACAGAAGACTCCCAACCTTGTCGTGTGATCTCTTTTTCATAGGCTTGGGGGGGTTGATTGATCCTAAACTCCTGCATCTTCCACTTGGTTTTTCTGGTCTCGGCTCCTTGTTTGCCTTCCATGAAGGTGAGATGTGTCAAATTCTGGCTCTCATCATAAACTTATGTTTCATCAATAATAGCTTTCCGAAAACCCCAGCATGCCGATCGATCAGGACACTTCCTCGTGGATATTTCTGCTTGCGTGAGGGGAAGAAATACCAAGCATATTGATCCACGAACTCAGTGTGTAAATCTGCAGCAACATAACTTCTCACCAATTAGCAAACAGAAAGTAATATTACTACCACGTTGGTTTATATGCTCCTGTGACATTATGACATGTTATTATTGTTGTGGACGTGGAAAAATATGGACTTCAACAAGCGCGTATAATATCTGAAACAAATTTAGTTCATCTTGATCACAAAATCCATTGGTATGACAAGTTTCATGGTTGGTGGAACCATTAGAATTTAATTTTGAGGATGCAATTCTATGTTAGAAGAACGATGTCTTGAAGAATTCTATGCAAAAGAAGAAGAAGGCGTGCCTGTGATGTCTCGAGGGTGGAAATCACATATGTCGCTGACTTCTTTGACAATGGCGCAAGGCAATGACTTGTTTCTCGAGTTTGTTGGTGAGGTAGTCGAAGATAAGCTCGTGGTCCTTGGGGTGGAACCCAAATCCTGGAGAGAAGGAGACGTAGTCCTCGTAGTCTTCTTGTTTCTTTGCTCTCTGCCTCCTGATTCCTTCTCGGCCGCAGAAGAGGGGTAAGGGCAGCTACAAACACCATGGATGGAACCCTGTTTGTTGGGGTAGGGTTGTCGGGCCTTCCCAAGGATACGGGAAACGGGAGTGAGTTCGAGTGGGAGTCGGCCGTCAACTCTGTTCCCGACGATATATATATATATATATATATATATATATATATATATATATATATATATATATATAAAGAAAACCGCATGATGATGAGGGAGGGGGATGGACGGTTGGATTTGAGGGCTGCTTCGTGCTCTCTTCTTTATCCGGATCGGATTCGGATCATTTTAATCGGGTCTGGGATGGATATATGAATGAATAGGAAAATAAATACAAATGAATAAAATTCAAACCTTTCAAATACCCTTCCCTAAATCGATTTAGCTTATGTTGTTGTTATTCGACTTACGAGGTCCAAGGGACCCACATGTTGAATTTTGATTGGAGATTATCCACCATAAAATAATTCAGTACATAAGCTTTTACAAACATTAGGTGCAGCCTCCCACGCAAATAACAGGATTCAATATATTCTACTGCTTGACGAGAGAAGAAATCGGGAGACAAACAGAACACGATGTGAAGGTAAAAGCATCGAAATCAACAATAGGCATTGGCATTCAGAATGGACAGTCGTGCTAACCGTGAATCTTCCCAGCTATTTTTTGCCACAAGCTTTTACTACACATGCCGCTTAGCATTTTTTGTATCTTTCACAGTCCACCCAGCATTACAAGGAATGAGAAATGAAGAGCCACAGTCTGCCCCTTGGACCTTTTACTCCTCTCCTCTGAGGGAAAAATAATTGTCATATGTATATACAACAACATGTTAACAGCATGGCAGTGAATCTGAGGGTGACGGTGTTGTGTTAGTCTATATTCTGGTCAGCCATATGGCATGACCGAATGGCAATTTCCTAATACAAAACACCCTCAAGTTTATTCTGTGCCCCCGCAAGCAAGCATGCAAGCGAGCTAGCAACAATAGAGATTGATGGATTTGATTGATGTGAAAGCCACTGACATGCCGCCAAATGTTCGATTGTCAAACAATTGTACAACTTCAGCTCTCCTCGTCAAGGGGGCCGATGTATGTAAGGTCTGTTCTCCTCACCCTTACAGTACCCTTGAGCCAACAACAGGCCTTGAGATTCGAATGGTCCCCATTAGTACTACCCATATTGCTGCTATTGTTTGAGGCAGAAGCAGAATTCGTGCCACCTTCCAGCAGTGTCCATGGGTCATTTTCTATGTCCATGTCCTGAAAAGCTGAACTCTTGCTCTTGCCAGGTAAATTGCAAGTCCAGGCAGGGAGAATTCTTTGATGAGGGCCTGGATTGAGATTGCTGGGCTGAAGCGATGTGAGTGCCACTGAGGGTAACACTGGAAGGTGGCAAGGAGCCGAAATGGGAAGTGATGGAGAGAGAAATGGCATGGCGGTTTGGATACGCCAACGGATTGATGCAGGCAACTCCATCCGATCCAAGTCATTCTGCAAGATTTAAAGCATGACACTATGATCAACGACTATACAAGAAAAAGTAATAATCAATAGCGCTATTGGATGAGCCATCAACTTCTGATGTGAAGAAAGATAATAATGAGGATGATTGCAGTAACCATTGAAGAATTATATAGGGGAAAATTTTCACGTATCTCTTAGTACCCAAATTCCTAATAAGAAAGAGTAGCAGGGACATGCAACTAAGAAATCTGAATGTTAGTTTCACAGGATGCTCATACAACAACCAAGTCATATACTATTCCAACTATATGGGATTGGCTACTCCCTCTACCCCGCCTTATATCACTAATACTAATATTAATTGTGGCCGGCTAGTCACTCTAACTTCCCTTATATGACTAATATTAAAATTAATTGTTTCACTTCTTGTAAGTAACATATGTCTCCTTAGCATATGTTTGTTTCATCGTAAATGGTTCTTTTTCATTTTATTATCTATTGAAGTTACTCCTAATTGTTCAAGAATACAGATCTTTCTATCTGATTATTCATAAACATTTTTTTTTGTCTTTCTTACTAATCCCACACATCCATCACAACATTCTCATCCTAGCAATACTCACATGACGCTAGTAACAAAATCAAAATCAAACATGAAAGTATTACAGACAAAAAGTCACAGATGGCCATGTATAAACCTCTGAATGGCTAAATGATATGCCTAGTCACCACTATGAGCTAAACAAAATCAGTACCAAAGTCATCTGTGTAACTGACTTGCTGCTTGAACCGTTCATACTTCCACGCATAGTAAGAAATCCTTATCCAGGTTTTTATAAAACCAATCCATGGCGAAAGTTATGCAAGTTTCTCAATAAAAGAAAGCATCCACACAAAAAAATGAGAGAAGAATTTAATTGATTTGATTCTAAAATAGAATCTGCAGGAAAATGAAAAGTTAAATTTCCTGATGTAATGAGAAGGAAGACCACTAGAGGTTGCTACTAAAAATTTATAAACCCAGACCCATGATAACACAATTCCTTCTACTTATAAGTCCAAGTGTATCATAGGAACTACTAACAAAGAGTTCCTTTCTTCTGTTTACCTAGTAATTATTGACTATATTTACTTAATTCCTAAAATTATATGGATATACCTATTTACATAATATCTCAATAATTGACTTTCATAAATGCATAATCTGATAACACCAACTTAAGCATACACATAATATTTAAAAAGACAATAATTGCAAGGATGACAACCACGTATTTGGTAATCAAATTTAGGCACTCAAGGGATGCCTACAACTCATCTGAAAATTTTGCAAACAACTTTCACCTGCTTTATCAAAAAACAATAGTACTAAATATAATCGAATGCAGTAGCTAACTAACCTGCAAATTCTCTGCTGCCTCACGATCAAATGCAGAAATATCACGAGGAGGTTTGACGGCTGACTTGGTAACAGACTTGAATTTTAGCCAACTTGCCTTGTAGCTGCTCAGCAAACCATGCAGAACGGCTAACAACCTATCAAACAGACTGTCACTGGAATGATCCAACAAGGAAGCTTCAATGGGAAAATCGAACTCCCTTTTCAAAGGATCCATATGTATGGTTGAAGGGCATACATCTGCATTCTCATATACCAGACGTTTTCCAAGCAAACGAAGTATGATAGGAGCGAGCATCTGCCTCATGTTCCTGCAAAAAATTAAACAAGAATCTCAGGACAAGAAAACCCATTAAGCTGTGGAAAATAATATTTGCAGAAATAAGATGAAGAAACTACGAAGTTGAAAGACAATAATTGCTAAAATAACAGAGGTAAATCAACTGATATACAATCAACTATAATAAAGTTTGTCATGTCCACGAACATTAGACAAATAGCAACACATGTAAAAAAAAAAAAGGTGAGTTTTCATTGATTGGAAATGAGCAAATCCAATATGAACTTACATTAGGTATTAGGAACAATTGACCTTATCTTTGTTAAGAATATTTAATTTCAGTATTACAAAAGAAAAAAAAAACAGATTTCCTTCAGTAAAGATGCATACAAAAAGGCTATCCTCCCCAGCCTCATGTAAAAAATTTAACCAAATTAAGTTGGTCAGGATTAGGATAACTTGCCAGATCACAAATAAAATCTCATATATAGAGACATGAATAAGGACATCTACCTGAACCTACAGCCGAAGCCGTTAATTCACCAAGCTATTTAGATGAGCTAAGCTAGTATAGATCCAGACATACAACATACTACTGCTACTCCAAACTGTAAAGTCTCAAATACTTAGGGTCGGTCATTGAACTATGTAAAAGGCTATATCTACAGTTAAAAGAGTATTTATATTTTTTATTTATAGTTTATAGTAAATCTTCTTATATCTCCCTCTACCTTTCCCCAGATAACTTATACCAATTGTCTCACCTTTTCTAACAAAAGAAGTAGAAAATATTTTCACTTCCAACAAAGTCTGAAGACAGACATGAATGATGAAAAATATCAAAAATAAAAAAAGAACACTTAGTGGTAGAAAATAATCCATGCCTTTGACATGACATAGAAGAAGCATAATCCCTTTTAACTAACAACAAATACATGCTAAAAAATTCATATTGACCACAAAAGGTTAGATGTAAAATTTGCTTTGCCCATTATATGCAAATATTTTCCCTCTTCTAGCTTGTTTTTATGTTCGCTTTATGCACCAAAGTAGAAAATATACTTGCTTCTCATACATAATCAAACATATCCTTCATAGTATTAGCCTAAGCATCCTTGTTTACTGCTCAAGAGCTACCCTAGGGAACCAAGCAGTAACTTGTGACAACAATGATACAAAGAAGATGTATAAAAATGACCACAGATACACATATAACATACATTTTCATTCAGCATAGGGGAAGCACATCAATACAGGTACAAGATGAGTGACAGTAAATGAATTGATAAGTCATACACAAGATTTAAGCTGTCTAGCTAAATGAAATGCAATCATAGGAGAGGGTTTTTCTGAAGGGAGAATTAACATGGTGTGTTTTCCCGAAAAGAAGAGTGTTTATGCCACATACAGGCATCTTTCATTTTCTCTATATAGAAAAATTAAACATAGTATATTGGACCCCATAAGGTAAAATTTAGTGGATCCTAAACTAACAATCCAATCCCTTCATAAAAAGATATAAAGCCTTTAAGATGCTATAAAACAAAATCCAGATGTTATAGAATCTTAGGCAGTTTGGCTACAACTTAAATTATCTGAAAATTAGCAGTGATATGCCAATAGTCTTCCAACCATATCACTAAAAGTTGTAACATGTATCAAGCAGATTTCAACTAATTTGGGGACTCGATGAACTCACCAAATAAAAAGGTTATGCAATACAATTTGTAGCTTCACATGCTGGAGCAATTTAAAACAAATTCACGGAGCTTATAGAATTTCAGTCTACAGGCATTTAGAAGCACTGAGGCACACTGTTAATGGTCCAGATGTGTAAAACTAGGAAGCCTTATGAGGCATCATAGTGCAGGGTACAAGCATGTGATATGTGAGTGCCTGTGGTGCCACTGGTATTCCAGATGTGTACAAATAGGAAGCATTATGAGACTTCCTAGTGCAGAGTACAAGTATGTGATAGGTGAGTGCCTGTGGTGCCACTGGTAGAGCCTTCTGGCAGAGCCAAGTGGGTTGGGACCCTTTTATGCAACCTACAGCACATTCAACGCTTCGTAAGTTCACGTCCAGCCCAATCATACTCTCCACTGATTAGATGCAAGTGTGAGGACTCAGGACCAACCCAAAGATCCTTATGTATGAAGACTAGATATATTATGTGATCGCAGTTACCTCATGTTCTAAATGCACAAATCTCACTTCAGAGAATTATGACAAGCAATTTCAAGAAAGAAATTGATATTTGATCTATATAACTTTCAGTTGGAAACCATGACCACATTAAAACAGAATTTGGCCATGTACAAGGAAAGGTATTTTGTAGTCCTTTTTAAAATATGTAGATATTTAATAACCAGGCAATGTATAACTAGAAGTCAGTAATTACAAGTAAAAAGTTCTCAATCATATGCATTCTTTCCCAACCCTTCACCACTTTGGTCGTGCAGGAACTAAGGATTGAAATCTCCACCAGTTCGACACAGTTCAACTCGTATGTACCAGTAGGTCTGACCACCATCCCATACATGGACCAACCTGAACCAAGCGGTTCAGTCCGGCATATAATATATATTTTTCCTATAGGGTTACTGACCAGGGATGTCCAATTTCTCATGCTCGCGATAAGGCCCATGCCACACACTGCCCACTTGCTGATACACCTCTGTCTCCTACTACGCTGCCTCCTCTTCCTTGTCTTTTTCCTTCTGACATCTTCTTCCTCCACTCTCTGTCGTCTTCTCCTGTTCTCCCTTCATCTTCCTCCTTCCAGCAGCTCCTGTTCTTCCTTCCTCTTCCTCCTTCTTCCTCCTTTTCCTTCACCACCTCCTCTTCTTCCTTCACTCTTCTCTCTTCAGTACATACCAGTGTACCATCACAAAATATCCTCATTACTTCTAACAACAAGGATATATTACTATTGCAATTGCTGAAGTTGTCATAATGTATTAAACACCACCTATCATGTGGTGAGCATAGACAAAGAATTGCTAAAACTAACAGCTAAATAATAAATACAAAAAGAGAAATTATGTTAATGAATCAATCAAAAAACTTGTTACTAAATAATAATTGGAAAAGATACTTTAGATGTTTACAGTTACCTATCCTCGTAAATAATAGGAAGCAATCTCAGTAGGAATTGCAGACGTAGGGACAATGAAATCTTCAGAGCAGCAGCAGATGGTGGGGCAAAATCAGTTGGTCGCCTACCAAGGACAGGGCTTCCACCTCGGATACCTTTACGACTGTTTCCTTTGTTTGAAGAAGCCTCAGTATTCAGGCTAGATTTAAAACCATTGGGTGTTACTGTATTAATTTGTTGATCAATAGCTCCCATCTGTTTGATTAACTCATTGGCAAATAAATTGCGTAACTCACTTGAACTGCGGTCTATGCATGGCAATATTAGTTCTGCAAGAGCTTTCTCAGTTTTATGCTGCTGACTTGGACTGAAACCTTCAGCATCCATATTATGGATCACTTTGGAAAACATCTTAAGATCAATGCTCTCCTCAACAACCTCCCCTTCTTCAACAGAAATGGATTCAAACTTTCTCTTATCCCCTCTGTTAGTTGTTGCATCAGATAAAGAACTTGACCAGCCCCATGGTTTCCAAAAAGGTGCTTTAATTGGGAAGCCTTTCCGCTGAGCAACAAATATAAGTTGTTGCCTTATCGATTTGCGTCCCAGAAGAACATCTGGACCAGCTAAAATCCACTTTGTATCCATTACCAGTGACTCTTGAAGTAATTTTCCAAGCAGGTGGACAACCTCCGAATAAAGAGGAGCTGCTTCAGGCCTGACAATTATCCTTGACAGAATAATTTCAGTAAATTTCTTTTCACTTTCAGAAAGTATAAAATTTTCAGCACTAGGAGATAAGGATCGAATTGCCTCAGCAAAGGACATGTTGTGAGTTTCAAATTTCTCTATAAGAGCTTGCTCATTCAGAAGCAGCCTCAACTCTACCCACTGCCAGTGAAACTTTGCAGGTTGCAGAGTATCTAAAACATGCACGAGCTGATCCAAAAGCTTTCCCTCAACTTCAGTATATGATCTAGGTTCAGCAGGCCCAGCAACCCATGTCCCATCTTCATGCATAACTGAAAATGCTGGCATTTTGCAATCAATTAGCGTATTCAGAAACAGCCGCGCACGAAGTGGAACGAATGCCATTGTTTTCAAATGTTTGTCTGGATTATGCGATTCAAGCATTGCAGCAAACTCAGAATCGCCAAAATCAGTGGCCAGTACATCATAAAATCCATGAGTATTACGAAAAAATAGATCTCGAAATGGCTTGTGCCTGATTGCATCACCAATGGCTACTAAAAGACTTCGGTATAGTTGGAAATCTTCATGGGTTGCAATATTGCTATTGAAGATATATGGCCTCCATATTATCATTGCAAAAATTGAGTATGCAGGAGAGAAAACTACACTGAGTGAAAGTACTTGCTGCAATCTTGAAAGAGCTACAATATATGATTCACCAAGCATCTCCGCGACAAGTCCATCAAAAACAGTTCTGCAGTTTCCAACCAGAAGCCGAAACCAATGTACATATATATCAATGTAGTGGTCCAACTTCATCGTGCCAATAGAACGAGAGATGCCATTTGAACTGGATCTTGCACTTCGTATAAACTGCAGAACATCCAAGCCTTCTTTTAATCTAAAGGCTGTTATCATCCTATCTAGGCTACTAACTCCGTGAACAATAGCACCAATAACTAGTGCAGATACAGCTGCTGCAGCTTTAGCAGTCCTTCCAACAATGAGTTTTGTAGAACTGTTCAGACGATCATTTGAATGATTTTGATATATATCATGTATTTCAGAAGAAAATTGAAATTGATTTCGGTGGGCCTTTCCAGGAGCAAAAGCTGCAGAAATAGCTGAAGAAGCTTCAGCAGCTAATGCTATCTCAAATGCACGGCTCAGACGGTTGCCAAGGGCTTCTTTTAGCAGGCAGAGAGAAAATATATGAATCTGTAAGATGTGCCTAAAACAATTTAGTGAATTTAATGAGGAAAAAAAGCTTTGGTAATTACTGCTTGCTGTGGAATCTGGCAGTTTTGCAATAGCTAGTCCTATGCTACCAACAATGGCAGACACAGCAGAAGCCACTACACAGGGATCTCCATCTGGAGTTGCACCACCATTTTGTCTGATACAATCCACAAGGCCCAAAACAATATCATGAGCTATTTGGTAACTATCATCCCATTTTTCAAGGAAGTGGTTTCTGGGAGTAGCAACCACAGAATTTTTTTTTTCCTTTCCATAAAAGTAGTGGACAGCGTCTTCAACATGTCTTTGCACTAACTCTTTCATGTTTGTACCAGTTCTAGACATCCTAGCATTAATTTTCTGACGAATATGTTCATCAGTTTCTGTGATTCCTGCTGTGACACCCGAAAAAAACAGAAATTCATCATCCACTGACCGTCCAGTTTCAAGTTCTGCTAGAAGTCTTTGATCACATGTAGCTCGAAACTTTTTTTCCCACCTCAACACATTTGTCACGTTTTTATGTTTCTTCAATAAATACCGTGCATAAGCAAATGTAACAGCACCAGAAGGTCTTCCATTTGATGTCATCATCGTCAAACTTCGATGAACTAAAGCAGTCAAGACTTCAGGTAAGACATCTGCCGCTCGAAGCACGTTCTCATACCTGTACCAGGTAAAATATTCAAAGTAATAACAACCATAAGTAACTGAAATCAGCCACAAGGTAAGTCCCAACATATCACACTGGTTTCAATTTACAAGATACTGATATACCACAAAAACAACATAACCAACCAATTAGAACAAAATATTGAAGATGATATTATGAAGAAAAAAAGAACTCTACGAATCGAATTATGAGAACTTCAAGGAAATTTAGCTTTAACTTAAAGATTGTAATATGAATTTAACTCTTATAAGTTAATACATACCAAGCAATACAAACCCATTGGAAAATTAAATCCTAAAATTCAAAACATGCAGTAAATCTCAGATGCACAATCCAATCCATCAATAGAACCAAACTGATAAATTCATAAACATGTGAATCCAATTGAGACTCAAACATGGGTTGCATAAGGAGAAAACAAAATTTCCTTAATACCATAACAATACAATTTCACAACATTGTTCCACATTTGAATCAGTTGGACCACACTCCACAATTGATACTGCCAAATACCAAGACCACGCATGATTATCAATTTGAATCCCTAGGAAGCATCAAGTTCTGCCCATCAACCTCTGGCACCACCTTAACCAGCAACTAAGCTCCCTTTTTCCCATCTCACCAATGAATGCATCTCAAGGAATTGACTTTGATAAACAGATAATAATCTTACAACACATTTTTTCTTATTGTGCAGCAAAGTAGATCTTAAACAGTAAGCAAAACAAGGAGTAGATTTAGCATGATATGAATGATAGAAGGGTGGATAAAGATATGAGAACCCACAAGTTGACAATGGGCAAACATTAAAGCACATCAACGTCATTAGCCAACAGTCTTATTATAAATTTATAATACAGTACCTAAACAAGGTTAAAAACCTTCCTTTCATTTTCATGAAATATTGTACCAACAACGAACTTAAAATACAAAATTGTTGTTACCTAACCGAGGTTAAAAAAACGTCATTTCATTTTCATGAAATATTGTACCTACAACGAACTTAAAATCAAGGTTTGACTTACCGGTCCGTACCGGCATACCGAGTTCATCTCAGTACCAGTACGGTACTGGTATCAGGTGGTATGCACAGTATGTACCGCCTGGTATATTAAAATATAATATAATATTTTATAATATAATATTATATTATATAATATTAAAATATTAAAATATTTATAAAAAAAAGAGAAAAAGGGGCGACGTCGCCTCGATCTTTCTCCCAGCGCGAGAGAAAGAGTGCCCGCGACCCACGGGCGGCGACGGCGGGTGGGCGCTGGCAACCCACGGGCGGCGACGGCACACGGGCGAGGACCGCGCGCGGGCGATAGGTCTTTTTTCTCCTCTTTTCTTTTTTTTTCTTCTTTTTCCTCTTCTTCTTCTTCCTCCCTTTTTCTCGCTCAATCAATCGCTGACGGTCGAAATCGACCGCCGACGGTCGATTTTTGGTGGAACCGCCTGGTAGCGGGCGGTCCGCGTACCGGCAACCTGGCGAACCGATATGTACCGCCCGTACCGGATGGTAAATATTGAAATTGCAAACCTTGCTTAAAATACAAAATTGCTTGTTAATCTATATTCCTAATCAGAAAGCGAGTTGAGTTGTGGGCACCTTATTCTTTTGACAAAAATAAAAAATAACATAAAAAAACAAAGTGCTTTTTTGCACCACATTGATAATGAATTTAGCACATCCAAAGGATTAAAAGAAGCCCAGAATGGAGTTTAGCTTTTCCAAGCAACAGGATACAACATAGCACCATCCAACCTACATTCAAAAGCTAGTAAACAAACTTATATCTCAAACTTGTAAATATTGCATCAGTTTCTTATATTTAAATCTAGTCTACTTAAAGTAAAGACTCTCATTCGCCATACACATTTTTCTCATATACCCTGATTGTATTACCTTCTGTGAGTAACGCGATGTTTCCTTAAGAATTAAATCAGAAAAAAAACATATGAAAGATGCTGAATTCCGAGCATTTATCTTGGAAAGAGTCAGAATGATAACAAAACATGCAAAATTATAATGAGTCAGATTGAAAGGAAAAGCACCAGCAGTGAGAAAAAGTCATCAATAAATTAGATCTGACAAGATCCAATTGACATGAACCAGATAAGCCAGGCTAATACATTTATAAAATATAAAGGCAATAACACAAAAGAATAACAAACAGAATTCAACAATATATTTCCCCTGATCAGGATATTCCACCAAGGGCACATATTGGTATTGAAAAAATATTCAGGCAACGGTAAAATAACCAACAAACCCAAGTACCTTTGAAGGGAAGACAAAAGAAATGCTTCGCCCACCTGGCATACTTGGTCTCTGTTTTTAGGCAACATGGAGTTCCTTACACCCTGAACAATAGTCCTTGAACCACAAAGTACTTTTGGTAACAACCATATCAGGAACTTTACTGCAGAAAGTAAGTCACCAGAAATATCCAAAATGTAAAGAATGGATAAGACTTCATCTTCACCTAGCCTCCATCTTACAGTATTTCTATCATCGGTCACTGGTGCAGAATAAACATCACTAAAATTGCTTGCTTTGGAAGGAGTTTTTTCATTTCCTCCAACAAGTTGCCTAATGGATTTGAGCAACCAAATTGAGATTGATCTCCTCTCAAGCAACCTTAGCTGCTTCAAGGCCTTACCAATATCACTTCGTCCTGATATCATACATTTGACATCTTTTGGAACCTCACCTTCAGTGACAGATCTGTGGTAGGGACAGCTTACTTTGTTGTCACATACATGGCTAGTAGATGCCCCCAGGCTACTCTCAATCCTTGTGGCTGCTAGCTGTGCTAGAGATTGCGTTTTACGCACAGTCTTTTGCCTACCCCTTGAGGTTGGTTTAGCTAACTTAGATGGTAGTTCAACCTTCAAGGACTCCTGGAACTTAGCTCCCTTCTTTGCCCACCAATTGTCTTCATCGTCTGAATGATTAAAAGAAAACCCTTGTAGGGAAGAGCTCCTATCATCAATTAGCTTTTTCCTCTTTCCTTTTCTACATTCCTCGCAGACAGATGTCCCTTCTGTCAGATCAATTTTGCTCTCTAAAGAGTCTAATGTGCTTTTTAAAATGCCTTGGGATTCATCTGCAGAAGTTTCTATTGGCATGGCAAAAGGATGAGGAAAATGCAGAAAACATGAAAGTAAAGCCTTCATTTCCGTTACTTGGCCCTTCATCTTGCCATGATTGCCATCTCCTAAAGTAGATGAATGATCTGTATCTTTTTGCAAAGAAAAGATTGAACAAATATCATCTCTAGAATTTAAATGATTGGATTTACTGCTCAAGAATCCACGAAGCAATAGTTGACGCTCACTTGAGTAAGCATGAACAATTTCATGTAACAGGGGGACTTCTACAATTCTTGCTTCTTCTAAACAATCAAACAAACACGATCCAGGCAGCTGCTGCAGAATTCTTCGGTGCCTTCTTTGCCGTTCTAGATCTAACGTGTTTTCATTCTTATCCATAATTCCACTAACAATAAGCTGTCTTACATATGCCGGTGGATAAAATATGCCATTACTAATTAGTTCCACAAGGAAAATTTCAACACCCCTGAAACTCCCTGCTTTCCCTATCTCGTGCTGGTCTAGCCAACACACAATAACATCATGCAGCAGACCAGGACTCCGAAAGATGTCTCTTCTGCTTTTCCTATAATGTATACTAAAATTATTTCTATGAACAAATGCATTTTCCACCACTGTTCCATCCAACAAACTATCATTATCAGAAGTAGCTTTTCTGTTTGTACCAAGTGCCATAACATTTCCATCCCTAGACTGTGCAAAGTTATATAAATCATCCATCTTAAGCTTTAGAAGCAATACTGCAAAATATATTTGTGAAAAATCATTCCTTCCAGTCAATTTCAGGTTATGAGGCATGGAAGTACGGAAATCCCGATAATTACATGTGGCCCATTCGCAGAGAAAAAATATAGAGCAAATAACAGACGAGCCAATGGTCCCAATCCACTTCAATGAAGATCTCAAACAAGGACTGACTTCTTCTATCCACCTTTCTTCGATAGCCACATCAGACAAGTATTCAAAAAGAGAATTATAAGCAAGTATTACATCTCCTGTCATTAGGGCATTATCCAAGGCCTGTAGAACCTCAGCAGCACCATGAGCTTGAAGGATAGGGTTTACATTTTTCGACAGATCAGAAGCACGTTCCTGAATGGAGGAAGCGACATACCCGCACGACAAGTAACGAAGATAAGCATCTTCTGTGTCAAACTGCACATTATTGGCAGAGTCATGTAACTTCAGGAATGCATTTCTACAGCGTAGATCAGGAACAACACAGGATGGCAGAGGGAAGCAATCCAAGGCAACAAATGTATCAGGTACAACAATTACCAAGTATCGCATGATCTCAACCATAGCATCCACAAGGAATGACTTTTGTGAAGTGTCCACTGAACTTGAACAACTGGAAGATAGATCATGTATTCTTCGAACAAAGAGTTCCACAAACATTCGTATGTAGGTCTGTGAGAGTGCAATGCTCTCAATCACAGCAAACAGAACAGGAGATAGCAATTCTAAGACATCTGGTGATTCCTTCTCCTGAATGAATAGATTAGACAAGCATTAACTACTACATGGATCCATCAGAAGCATTTGAACTTCTACAAGATCTATTATAGTTCCAGTTTTCAGCCCAAACAAGAGTTGAATTACCTGGATTTGATTGAAGATCAACTCAATAATAGGAGAGGGAAGAAGCAAGCCTTCTGCAAGATGCCACTGTACAAGGCGGAACATATACCACCACTTGAAATGCAGTGAAGGCTCCACTGCATCAGGAGAAGAGAATGATTCATTTTTCTGTGGAGAATGATAAGATATGGCCATAGTATTTTGTGGTGACTGATTTCTAACAGGTGTAGGCACATTAGAACCATCTTTCGGGAAAATTTCATCCAAGAGTTGCAGTAGGTACTCGACAACATCTTTAGACCACAGGTCAGATCGTGCAAACTGTGCTTTATCTGGAGCCCCTGATGAAACACTGGAAGAGGCCAGTCGAACCTACAGATAACAAGAACTAAATAAATGGATACATGCATATTTCAGTTGAAAAATAGAATTGCTGCAAAGTAACCCATATATATGATTTAACATAGTTTTCAACCTGGTTAAGATAGGTAACTTTTATAAACCATGTCGCTCTCAATAATGGAACATTATAACGAATAAGAACTTCAAAGAGAGCTTTCCGCCTAAAACCATGAGGAACATGTTCAGCTAATGAGCGCAATCGTTTATGCTGTTGTGATAAAGCCTGTTCAGAAAACATGGGAAGTCAGCATGTTCACAACTCATAAATGTCTATAATGCAGAGAAGGTAGCAGAAAATTGCAACATGAGATGTAATCAGTAAACAGAATAAGAGTAAGAACAAAATGGCAACTCCAAGAGATGCCACCGCTTGAAAAATAGATGGAAAAGAAAAACAAAAATATCATATACTTAGCATAAGGTACACTTAGAAAAAGAATGAATTGGGGCAAACAGACTCAACAAACGAACATGTTTCATTGCCAAAATGCAAGAAAACAGAAGAATTAATTATCAGTTGTTGCCAAAACTACAAGGAAGATCTATGTATGTAGAGATGTCTACAAACATGTCATCCAAACAAATAACCTAAATTGGACTTTCAGCTACCAAAATCTAAAACCCATGATGAAATAATAAGTTGCAAGAAATAATTTAAAAGAAAAGGCCCAAGTTTCAATAAAATCTATATTGTAATAATGAAAATAGGGTCTCAGCAAAAATGATCATAAACCTCAATCCACTTCCTGCGGCTGTCCTCATTAAATGCCCTTTGCTCAGGAAAGGCACCAGCTTTTGTTACTAATGGCCCGGAAAGAGGCACTCCATAAACCTGTCCAGCCTGTTGTAAGATTATAAAATAAAGAATCACTTTAACAGTGTAATGCAGAATACAGATTATCCTCCAAGTTACATAAATATAACTATAGATTTATACTGTATCATGTGAGAAAATATAAGTAATTACCTTACGCTTTAGAGCACGAGATTCATTGATAGCCCTCAGTCGCTTCCGTAATGCCTTCAAAACAAGAGCAATAGACATGCTAGTTCAAGACGCATCTTTGACCAAGCACAGGTCACTATTAGCATATATAACTACTTAGATAACAGACATATTTAAAGCACCCATTGGGTCAACGTAAGGCAGAAATTTCCACTAAAAACATGATTTTATGTTTCTGACACCATGATCCATGTCAGACCATATGTCCCATTGAAATGAGGAGCATAGTTAAAACCTGCCATATTTATCATAGCATTGCAAAAAAATAAATTTTACTTTCCTTTTCTGATTTAGCATCCTTCTTGAAACTGCACTATATAGGTAGATTGCCATACCGGTCCATACCGGTGTACCAAGCTGAGCTTGGTACGGCACGGTACCCGGTACCAAGTGGTACACACAAGGCATATCGCTTGGTATAATATAATATAATATATAAAAAGTTAAAAATAAAAAAAGAGGCGATGCCGCCTCGTTCCTTCTCCCCACGCGGGGAGACTTTTCTTCTCCTCGTGTGGGGAGAAGAAACCGCCTGCCGGCGAAGAAATTGCCCACGGGCGACAGATCAAGTGGGCGAAGAGGACTCCCAAGTATTTTTCTCCTCTTCTTTCTCCCTCCCTCAACTAATACCGCCAGAAATCGGTCGGCGACGGTCGAAATCGACCGTTACTGATCAATTTCCCGTGGTAACGGGGGGAAATAGCTGCTACCTAACGGTACAACCCGATACAGGGCGGTCCACGTACTAGTCAACTGACGGACTAGTACATACCGCCCGATACGGGCGGTACCGCTCGGTGTGAAAAATCTTGAGGTAAACTTTAAAAAAAATAACAAAAGACTTTTTCCCACTTCATCCTTTTTTAAAGTCATTACAACAGCAAAAATCTATTTTCTATCTTTCGTAAACTTTGCAGATAGCAATCTTGCACAATTACTAGGAAGTGATCGATGGAAAGACGACCTGTCAATTTCAAAGCTAGAAGATGGAAAAAAATAGAAGGTTTCCATATGAGCGCCAAAATTTCTTTTTTTTTGCTACACAAGTCTCTCAATCATTTATTGATCTTACTACTCAAATTTTTTTTTACATAAATGGTTCCAAACCCTTATTTGAGTATTAGTCATATGTCTTTGTGGATTACGAATAAGATTCTTTTACATTCTTTACAAGTCTATAGCATTCAAAACACTCTGATTATTCTAAAAACATCCAAGTCCCTTAAAAAGTGTTGAGGGTATATTTTGTATGTTATCTTAGCCAAGGATTGGCATACCGGTCCGTACCGGTGTGCCGACATTTTGTCGATATTGGTACAGTACCGGGCGGTACGCACAATGCGTATCGCCCGGTATATTAAATATATATATTATTTTTATAATATAATATTAAAATATATTAAAAAATAAAAAGGGGCGACGTCACCTCGAACTCTCTCCCGCGTGGGGAGAAAAATCACCCGCGGGCGACGACAGCTCGCGAGCGACCCATGGGCGGTGACAGCACTCGGGCAGCACGGGCGGCGACGGCTGGCCGGCGACCCTCGGGCAGAGTCGCTGCTAGGGTGGCGCGAGGTACTTCTCTTCTTCTTCTTCTTCTTCTTCTTCTTCTTCTTTTCCTCTTCTTTCCTTTTTCTTCCTCAATCGACCGCTGCTGACGGTCGATTTCTCCTTAAATCGACCGCAGATGGCAAAAATCGACCATCGATGGCAGAAATCGACCGTCGACGGCCGAAATCGATCGCTGACGGCCGATCTTAGCGGTACCGCCCGGTAGCGGCCGGTCCACGCACCGTTCAACTGCCAGACCAGTATGTACCGGGCGGTACGGGTCTTATCGCTCGATAAGGAAAAACTTGATCTTATCACATTAATAACATTTTACAAGATATCAGTTTTGCTTTTCTGAATAGTCTCTCAATCTTTATCACCTAATTTTATATTTCCTTTTGCTAGTGATCCCCTAAAATTTTTTTGTTATTTGCATGTATGTTACGCAAGATACCTTTGAGGTACTCAGACAAAAAAAAAAAGCAAACTTGGCATCACAGCAAAGTTGCTCTTTTGTGTGACCATGATCAAGTCATAGAAATTGCCTCTTTGCGTGTAAGAAAATGTTTATACTTTATACTAATCCTTCTAAAATCACTGGGCAGCCTTCACTAGTTCATCAGACAAAATGATTGTCTTTGCATATTATGTGATATTATGACCCTCAACTTTTGGATATTAGTTCTTCAAAAAAGGTACAATGTGGGTCTTAAGAGCGACCATATTCTTCTTTCAATATTTGTATATATTAGATCCTTAATACCTTTATTTACAAATAAATTCCTCATCTTGTTTATACATACTTCTATGAAATTGCTAACATATTTTTTATCTGTGTACAAGTCCCTTAATGCTAACTACTTAGACAGTAATAGATCATAGGTTCTTCCCCAATATTTCGTAATATATATTCCATTATAAATGAAGAAAAACATCTTTTTATTACAGTAAAATTCACTGTTTCTGAATACCCTAAAAAAGTAATAAAAATATGAATACACAAAAAAAAAGTGTTGTCAACAGTTGGTATGTCCTCATCTTTGTATTAATAATAGATAAGCACAATATTCCATAAATTATGTAACTCACTGATAACACAATTATGACAATAGCATTAACCATGACCCAAATTCAAAATTTTCAATGGTCTCATTAAATTCCATAAATAAATTGTCCATGCAACACCAATTATATATCCCCAGTATCTCTTTTATTTGGATATTAGTATTTCTGCATGCACATGCCCTATAGTATATATTTGTGCCAAACATACATATACACAAGTCTAGGTTTGTGATATATAGATGAAATTTGTATGTACATGCATACGTATAGGTATAAATGTGCATAAGAGAAAGAAGAATAGTTGCTATATCTAGCACACAAGTTGCTGCACATCCATTAAAATAACACATTTTCTAGAGAATCACTAATATCAGCAACTCGTGACTTATATGCATACATTATCAATGTTCCCAAAAGATTAGTATGTATTCTTCAATGGAAGTAGTAATCTTGGACATACAGAATTGCTTCATGTACAACTATAATACAAATACACAAATAGCACCACAGTGAGACATTTCCAAATCTAAAAGTTTTTCACCTTGCTACTTCCGTATATCCACACACACAGAAATGAAAAAAAAAATTTGAATCTGTCATGGCCTGTTAGAATCAAACTGAAGAAATTACACAAGCTTCAAAGGCCTTCCAATTATCAGCCCTCATGCTTAACGATAAAATATGTGGGTCAGCAAGGCAGATCTGCTACATAACCTCAGAGCCACCAGAGACCTCCTTGAAGACATTGGTGACTAGAAAATCAAACCATCTTCTTTTTTTTATTGTCCTCACTTCTATAAACTCCACTAAACTTCCAAAGCACCAAATAACTACCAGAAAATATTAGAAACCGTGAAACAATGCATCCTTTTTCTTTCCTCTCCTCCATAACCTCAATTTTGTAACTTCAAAGTCACCAAAGACCTACTGGAAGACACTGACTTGGTAGCCTAAGAATCTAAGCCTTGATTTTCTTTCCTCCCTTATCTTCTTTCTTTAACACCTCTTCCTATTTTATACATCTAGCCAGTGACACGCATAGCATAACAAATGGCATAACATGTGCAGACAGCGGACACTATCTCAGAGGGCAGAAATTTAATTTTTCAAAAAAAACATGTACAAGTGAACTAACACTGAAATTAATCCAAGCCAGAGCAGCATCTACAATATCTCCTCATAACTCTCAAATATTTTAATTGGTCCAAAAGTAGTGATCTAAGGCTACATAGTCAAGTTATGAGAAAAAGTTTCTTGGTATTTTGGACCTAGAAATAAAGTGGCTTGTATAACCCTTTAACTACCCTTAAACCCTTAAAATTAGGACATAACATCATGTATTCTTTGAGCTATAGTTATTAAGGATGGTGTCAGAAGTTCATTAGATCAGATCAAAAAAGGGTTGGAGTTAGGAAGGATAAATTCTGAGTGTTGTATCAATTTTTAGATGAAGTGGTTGTATATATCATCCTCAGACAAGTCCACCTAAAGTAATATAAACTCATATGAAATTGTAAGAGGCAGGAATCCAAAAATGAGTTATTATCTATAGATATGCTACTTCTTTTTTCCAAAATAGATGTGTTACTTCAATGCAAGGTTTTACTTACCGGTCCGTACCGGGCGGTATGCACAGTGCGTACCACCCGGTATTAAAATATAATATAATATTTTTATAATATATATTAAAAATATTAAAAAAAAAGAAAAAAGGGGGGCGACGTCGCCTCGATCTGTCTCCTCGCGCGAGGAGATGAAGAGATCTGTCTCCTCGCGCGGGAGAAAAAGTGGCCGCGGCGATGGCAGGCGGGCGAGGACGGCGCTGGCGAGGTATTCTTCATTCCCTTCTTCTTGTTTTTTTCTTTTCCTCTTCTTCTTCCCTTTTTCTTCCTCAATCGACCGCCGACGCTCGATTTCTCACTCAGTCGACCGCCGACGGTCGATTTTTCACTCAATCGACCGCCGACGGCCGATTTTTGACAGAACCGCCCGGTAGCGGGCGGTCCACATACCGGTAACCTGGCGGACCGGTATGTACCGCCCGTACCGGGCGGTACAGGTCGAAATTGCAAACCTTGCTTCAATGGAAATGGGCCAAGAATGAGTTTTGCTAAGACTACTAATCTACAAGCCTGGTATCAGTCATCATAACAATCACAAACATCATAAGTCAAGATTATATCAAAGAATTAAATCTGACCTCTTTGTACTTCACTATGTACTCAGGTTTTGAGAAACTTGAACCTTGACATAATGCAATTTCACGGGCTTCCTGAAACAATAGAAGAGACAAAATGATAGCCTGAGAAATAGTTAACAGTGATGCATTATGAATAAGGATTAAAAAATCAAAAGAAGCAGGAAATGTTTGTCAAAGGAAGTCCAAAATCTAAAACAATAATGACATAAGCAAATGAATTTATATCTTAAATATGGATTGAAGGGCAGAAACACTAAGCATTCATTTAAACAGAAAGGATAAACAAAACTTAATCTGGAAACCCAATTAAGCACTAACAACTCCTGAATATTAAAACAGAGAAAATTTTTAAAATAATATCTCCTAGTTTAAGTATTTCTTAGCGCTGCTTATTTAAATGAAAATTCTGGCTAAAGATCTCTATTTGTGCACCAAGGTAAACCTAATATTTATGTCAGAAACAAATCACATATATTGTACATTTACATCCCACTCTCCATGCCATTTCATGAATATTATAGAATAAGATTGGAAAGGATCTCTTATATTCAAGAATACAAATAGAAATCTGAAAAGATAACAAACAGATTGTTGGTCGAAACTAGCCATGTAGGTATCTATAACAAAGGAATGCAAAGTCAAACGAACTCCATGATCGAGCCAGCCTTGTTGCTGGTTTGTTTTGGCCTGTTCCACTTTGTTTAGTCACATAAATGCAAAAACTAATCACACACTGATCTCACAGTAGCAAGGCTATTTATGCTAGAGTCTATAAAGGCACATTGTAGATAGTAGCTACCTTCTCCCCCGTCAGTAATTAGTCCAGAACAAGGATTTTAGTTTCCAAGTCAAAATAGTAAGAACACACTGGCACAGTATGACAACAGGTCCATGAAAACTACTACATGCTCTGTGCCTTTACAGGTGTCTTCATGCATCACTGATATGTGAATGATCATGCTAGCACAATATATGGATGGCGGCACATCCAACATGTGCTTCTTAGTCCTAGATACACACTTTTGAGAGAAATATAAAATTTCCATGTAACAAAGCACTTTTAATGACTTGGTCAAAAGATCCACTGGGTGTAAAAGTAGGAAACATAAAAACTATGCTATCTAATTTACTTTCTGTTAATTGATAGACATAACCTTACCAACAAAGTAAGACTATATAGCAGTGTATATACCACAACCCTAGAAGATAAAGCATGTAAGATCTGTTAAAATTAAAAGTCTGCCAGAAAAGGCACCAAATAGCTCTCAAACACTTTCATCCTCACATAATCAGAAATCTATAAACGGTTTTATGGTCATGCTTAGAAATTGCTAAAACTAATTGGCCAATGTGTATATCTCAAATTCAGATTAAACCATACAAAACAGACAGAATAAAAAGCATCCAAGGATATCTCTTTTGTCTAATACTAGCTTTTGTATTCAAACAACATACAGGTCTACCTTGCTCTTGAAATAACAAAGAAAAGGGTCACCCCTCTACGGATTCATTTCATGAACAAATTAGAGCAAAACAAGTATATAAAAGAAAAAACCAGAAAGCTTTTCCCACACCATTTCTCAATCACCTTATACTTCACATCAAACAGCATAAAGGTCCTAAAAATAATTGAATTGGTTCAGTACATTTATGGTTCAACACTGAGCAAACAACTTTCTCTGTGATAGTTCTAAAAAAAATAATATTGGAGCAAAATGTAAGGTGACAAAGAAAACACACCTCGATTCCTTCAACAGTCTCCTTATATCCAGTCTGTAGATATTCTCTAGTTAGCGTCTCTTCAGGACAGTTTGGGGTCTGGGGGTAGAAGTCAGGGGGCCCAAATCTAGAAAACGTAAGTTAGTATAAGGATATGACAGCAGCAATACCTTATAAGATATCAATATGTCAGGGATAATAGTAACACGCAAAGTTGCCTAGAAAAAATTAGCTTTCTTTCAGTGTGTAGCAGCTAAAAAGCCAAATAATAGTGAGACTTTGTACAAAGCTAACATGAAGGATAAGCATAGAGGACAAATCAAGCAAATGTGCAAAAATGAATTACTTTTTTATTTATTTCAAACCATATGTTAAAATATAACTGAAATCAAGCATCAGACTACCCCAACATGCAAATAATTTTGACTTGAGTGGAAAAGTACAATGTTTACCTGCAATTAAGAGGTTCTTTATCACACTTTATCTTGTAAGGTGCTAGCTGGGACTGCCTCCTAAAAAACAAAATTGAAGAAATGTTAAAATTAGCATAAATAAAAGCTATAGGTAACAAGTAAAACAGAGTAGGTTTTCTTTTTCCATGGAAAACAAAACACCTAACAGGGAACACAATAGACAGCAATCACCTCAGATTCAAAGAAAAGTTGGATGCTGGAAAAGATGACTCAACCCTGGTGCCGTCTCTTGAAGATGCCCCATTAACAGCGTTGTTACTGACTCCATTACCACAGCTAACAGCGGAATGTCGCTGCATTTCCCCTAACAATTCCCAGCATCCTGCATCCAACATCACTGCTGATATGAAAGATGCATACCACAACCCAGTTTAGACTGCTTTGTAAGCCAATATAAATCCATAAAAAACAAGTTGGATGCTGTTATATTGTACCAAAACAGATTCCAAATTGTGTTACATTATCTTAGAATGGCACTCCATTGACTAGGATAACAATTTTATCCATATTCCCAATACAGTGTCCTCAGTCAATGTCAACTAGGGTACTAGTAGACTCTCTCCAAAATAATTGAGAAGAAATTCACTTTCAAGATGCTTTTTGTCAGTTTGTGAACGAAATCACAGCTGGATTTATAACAGATCACAGCTTGACCACTTCACCTTTCTTACATTCCAAGTAAAGAAGTATGACCAATGATGAGCAAACTACAGAAGTAAAAAACCACCACAGTGAAGGAAGCCACCAATCTCTATATAACTTCCATCAAAAGTATCCAAGCTACCAAATACAACCACAGTCGTTAAATGTTGCAACGAAGAGAACTCCTTTTGAAAAAGGTGAAGTTCTCTGCAGATCAGACCAATATAAGTCAATCAACTGTTCATTCGATATATGCAGTAGTCACATATCCAATAGTTTACTAGTGGAATTCCATCTTCAGCTGAAATGTAAGCTCCTGATCATCAGAATAACACTTAGAACCACCCTACTCTTCAAGCAAACAAATATATAAGAATATTGATCACCTCCGTCCAAGTTCAACAAAGGAAACGGAGCTAACTTCACTCCGAGGAACAAGAAAAACAGGACCCAAAAAAACGCCAAGCCAAAAAACTCTTAGAAAAATCAAGAATCAAAAAGAACAACTGCCAAATCCACCCAAGAAAGAAGCAAAAATTATCGACCATTTCATCAAAACCACTCTGACTCCTCCAAATGCAGATACCAGATCCGCAATTCCCCTCCAGAACCGCCAAAATTGAAGCCCGAAAAGGGTTTAGGTCCTCCACAGCCCTCCCTGAAAGAAAACCACAAGAATAAAGGAAAGCAAGACAAGCTCACCCGATCCAGAACCACGGAGCTACGGTTCCAAGGCGCCGTCTTTTCAGAGTTCAAAGCACCCCAAAATCCAAAGCTAGGGTTTCGCCCGCGAATCTCCGAAACCCTAGAAAACCGGCAAACCAACAATTACAAAGAAAGCCTAAGAATTAGAAGAAGCATAGAGGTAGGGAGAACGCGAAGGGACGAACCTGGAGTAGGAAACAGCGGAACAGAGAGATGGAGAGAGAGGAGGAGGCTGAGCCTTTTGACTCTTTTTCTCGCTGCTGATGATGACGAAGTGGCATTAGAGAGAGAGAGAGAGAGGATTTATTAATGTGCGTGCGGGTATCTGTCACTATTCTTATTACATGATTCTGGGGCCCAATAATTCGTGTGGGTGTGTCATGGTGTAAGGTGCGGTTGGGACCGTTTAGAGTTCCGCTGGCGACTTTGAGGAAGAGAATGGAAGGAATCTGGGATTTAATTGACAAATATTTAACTAAAAATACATTTGATTTATTTAGGGTAAATAATTATGATAACTTTTTAGAATTATCGAGGACGCCCCAATCTACTTAAATACCCAAAACCAATGAACCTTCGATCTATATTAAATTGAACCGATTCATCTTTCATCAAATTTAGATTTAAAATATTCTAAAATAATCAAATAATAGAAAACTAATATAGTAATTATTTATATTATATTCCTTCATGCGTGGAAGTTGAGTTACTCGGACAAACTTCATAATATTACGCTTATAAATGAATGGTGTTATACTCGGTTATATGAGAAAATAGAATATGAGTTTTACCACTTATATTAATTTTTCAACATATGAATAAAAATATGATATAGGCAATGATGCATGCCATCACTGTTATGGTTTTAGGTGATTTTATGGAATTTTAAGTCGAATTTGACGTGTCCTTATATTGATTCCAAAAATAAAAGTGCTCTATGGTAAAATCATTTATGGGTGGCTTTGACATATAAATTGCTCATTTATTTATGTTATATAATTTTGAATCATGAACCATTCATATTTTCTGCTCCACTATATTAAGCATTGATCCTGTCATCTATTGAACGCGCACTATTATTACTCTTCAAGATTTTGGCTGGAGTCAAAAGAGTAAAATTTATATTAATATTTCATCAAAATTGATAAGTAACTGATGATATGATAACTACAATATCACCATAGGACAGACAATATGTGATCGACAAGTTGGATCATTGAAAAATGCATTGATCACATAGTAAATATTTAGCTATCAGATCACGAGACACGTAAGCAGTGATACGTGGTGATACGTGGCCGATTAATCAATCAATCAGCCAATCCTCATGATTGGTGCAGCCTTAGACTAAGCTAATCCTCATGAGGTGTCAGGTACGGTTGGTTGGCATCATCCCACGATTTGGCCCCAAACCTTTATAGGTTCCCCTGCTCTCAGATGTAACCGTCTTTTAAAGTCACCTATAAAAAGGGACTTCTAATTATACTCCCACACACAAATAATTTTACTTCAATATTTTTTTACAATCTAGTTTGACTAAATCGAACCCCAAAGCTAACTTATGTTCTTAAGAGGAACATTGAGTTAGGAATGCCCACGACTCGGTTTTTGTATGTTCGATACTATATGAACCATAATTTAGACTAAGATTTACTTAAAATAAAATCTCGATTGGATTTGAATCATCATCTTAGCTCGGACAACCCAAGATATGTAGTAATAATAGATTGGTGCTCGATCTTTAACTATTTCGTAGGTTATTCCAAGACTAGATGGTCAATCCATCATAATTTGTTCACCCTTTGGCTCTAATAACTCAAGCCATATACCTGGTGAAACATTTCATAACCTAACCCTACAAGTTCAATTCTTGATGGGAGTATTCCAAACTATGGCCCCTTACATTCTATGGTTAGTCCATTTGGCACAATAAGACCCATACCCCACTCCACTCACCCCCTATTTTTCAACTCTAGCCCTTAGCCTAATGACAAAATTATACCCTCTTGCAATTGATATGTCTTCCAAAAAATAATTCTCCAAATCTCTCTTCTCACGGTCCACTCAACAATTCTCCTCAAGAGATAAAAGGAGTCACTCACTCAGTCGATTGTGCTCCCTCGTAATGTATAAGTCTAGCTCTTTGAGATAGACGCATGGACAGAGGATATCAAAAAGGAGATAAGATAAGAAAAATAACCTAAATTCGATTCATACCTAAGGTCTCTCTTCATCAACAGTATCATGGAAAATTTGGTCTCGTAGTGATTTAGAATGTCGACCTTAGATCTATACAAAGGGAGCTTCTATATGACTTTATTTGGGATAACATATTTCTACATGTGCTACACTTTTCAATAACTATTAGAGAGATAGCAAGGGAATTGTTCTCCAAGCTGCCTTCAGAGTTAATTTCTTCCTTTAGGCAACATGCTAAAGACTTTAAGCTTGACTTCATTAGCTATAAATTGCCAATGAAACTTACAACCTCCCTCTTACCTATACAACAAAATGGACAAGGGAGACTTGGCAAGTTATACCAAATGGTTTAATGCTGAAGTCAAGTTGGTAGCTAATCTTAAGTTCATTCGTCTCATCGGTGCCCTCTAACCATCAAGTTTTTCTATTTAGTCGTTACTCGGTCTCTTGCTATATCCCTTGAACTGCTACAAGAGGCCAACTAGCTTATAGTGGTAGAATTTATAATACTTAGGAAGAGAAGCTCGAAACCTAAGAAGGTGGCCAAGGAAGAAATAGGCTCACTATCAAACAACTCAGAGCAACCCCGTAATGACAAGCCAAGGAGAGATCAAGTTCCCCTACGTAGAAAATTTACTCCACTAAATACCTCCCACACTGAGGTGTGCTGGTTACAAGTGCCCTGCAAGCCAATCACGTGAGTAATGACACGTGTGACACACTGTGTGATCTTTTTACTTATGATTATTATTAATATATTCTCATATTATATTATCTAATGTGTATATATATATATATATATATATATATATATATATATATATATATATATATATATATATATATATATATATATATTGTGATCTCCTTGGTTTTGTGCAATGAGAATCAGATCATGAAGAGATCACGATAATGAGACCGATTTGACTTTAAACACATATCCTAAATAATCCTGGTCATAGGTTACTCGAGAGGAACATTGAGATAACTAGACAGACCGGTATACTGTATATCCATCTATATGACGGAGCCGGCTAGTCTCATAGCCACTTGTGTGAAGACATTAATGATACAATACAGGTGCTCATTAGAGAATGAGTTCACTGATCCACATATGAAATATTGTATGGTTAAATAGTGATTCTATAGTCCTAGTTTTGTATCTGGTCCTTAGATTTGAGACACTAAGGATGTCTTATTTGAGTACTCCTTTCTTTTACGCTGGACTTACATATTTGAAAAGTTTCAGATCTGATACAATCGATTATCGGGATTAATAGTCAAACCTTATGAAGGTCAATAAAGGATCATCCACTTTTTATATCGTAAGAGGAATATCTCATGTATGCTTGCTCAAACAAATATCTGGCCAGGGTCATTCAGATTAAGGGAGAAGGAGTTATTCGGAAGAATCTGATTAGAGCGAGACTCGAATGGATTCTGTATATGGCCTGACAGTACATATCCAATATACGGTCATTGAGATATTAGTTGGATAAAAGACTATAGATGCACAGTAACTATGGAAAGACATGTCTAATGGATTCAATCCCCTTGTACCATTTGGGCATTATGACATAATGGCCTAGTACGTTCATAGTCGATGAGTTAAGTAAATTATTATAGGGATAGTAATTCACTATATCATAAGGAGTTCTGATGGGAGTGACTCACAGCTAGCTCAGTATCAAGCCGGTCACACATATATGATGGATACTTCAACGAATAGACGATTGGGTAAAGATCTAATTAGCCCCTATTCTCATTAGATAAGATCCTACCCTGATGAGCTCCTTGCATGAGGCCCAATTTTAGACCAAAGGAGATTATTGGATAAAGATCCAATAATCCAAGGTTAGTAGATAATCGGATGAAGATCCAATACCCACTAAGGCAAGATGCATTAGGGTTTTTGTGGCTCTCTATAAATAGGGGGCAGGGGCGACACATAGATGATAGACTGCACCTTTGGTCACCCCATTTTATTCTATTCCCTCCCTCTGTGCAAGAGTTGCGAGACTTAAGGCTTTGATTGGAGGAGTATTGCTGCAGCGATCCATCATGCAGATACCACTAGAGAGGAGGATGCTTGACCTCCTTCATCCTCTCCAGATGGATCTAGAAAAATATGGATATATGATGTTCCTAGGTAAACAATCTCTCACATGATATAATTTTTTGATTTTATGATATTTCTCGTGATCCAATCTTTTGCACAACAATTTGATCTACGTGGGAAACTTATTTTATTTTGATCTTCCGCTATGCATGTGATGCTCCCGCTTGGTTTCCCAACAAGGTGTTTATGCAAATAGAGAGAAGAGCCTCCTTCATGTGCCTCATCCTTTATGGGTTCCTCACACTAAGCAGAGTCATCTTATATTTTACCACTTTCACAAAAATCAAGGGCATGATAGAAATGATTGCTACAACCTGAAATAACAAATAAAATAGCTTATTTAGAAGGGGCATCTCAATTTTTACCTCCATAGGTTTCGTGAAATGTCTATAAGTGACAAGTGGATTTAATTTTGGGGAACCTACATCTAGAGGTAGCAATACATCTCCTAGCAAGAATTATGCAAGAGACCCTCAAGCCAAAAAGTTTTACTCCATTGGAGGCCCTTTTATTATATTCGAAGAGGAGGAGATAAAAGCACTCGGATCTCAATCATGACAATGCATTGGTCATCTCGCTCATAATAGTTAATGTACTAGTGAAGAGGATCTTAGAGGAGATAAGTAGCTCTACCACATATTATACTATTATGTATTTCACAAAATCGATTTAAGTACAGAGGATCTCCAACCCATCTCTTACATACTTACTGGCTTCATTGGAGACTTGATCATCCCCCTTAGAACCATACACTTGTTTGTTATCTTTAGATTAGAAGATTGCTTAAAGATGATCAAGGCTAAGTTTTTGGTAGTGGATGTCTCGTATGCTTACAATGTCATCATTAGCTATCCAACTCTTGACTAACTACATGAAATTGTCTCAACCTACTACATGGTTCTAAAGTTCCCAACTAGCTCTGAGATAGAGATAGGGGGAACTTAGGAGCGATCATGCTTCTAAGGAAGACTTCTCTCTCCATCCAATAGTTGGACCCGAGAAAGCCAACCCTTGAAGTTGCTCATCCAAAGGCTAGTGAGCCTCTTGTGGAGGTCTCATTGGACTACGTCACGCTAGATCGGATTGTCAAAATTGGCTCAACTCTACCAAAAGAAAGAAAAATCGAGCTCATCAATTTTGTATGGCATAACATCGAGGTCTTCACTTGGATCCCAAGTGACATACCAAAAATTGATTGAATTGTGGCTGATAAGAACATTAGGACAACATATTAAATAATGGTTGATAAAATATTTTTTTGTTGGAAAACCTTATCAGAAGCATCATATACACAACAAAAAAATAAAATAAAAAGGGTCTCCCATATTGGTCAAATCATCGTGCGATGATTGGTGTGTGAAAAATCACAAAACTAAAAAATATGCGCATTATGTTAGATGTTTTACCTAGGGAGAATATATCCCTAAAAAAATCAGATCCATAGATGTAAATAAAGGACGTTAGATGTTCTCCTCTCGAGCGATATCAACATAGTGGATGAAGCAACGACACTCCTTAGATTACTGCGGGATCTAACTTTCAACGTGTAGCACACAAGATCTATCGCCCAAGAAAGAGAGGAGGCTGAAGAGAATAGGAGGGGTAGCCACCAGAAGCTGTAGCCTATGAACCATTTAGTCCCTTCCTATCAAGTTAACCCTAATGGATCCTATCCTATTGTGTACTAGATCTATATTCAACTACCTAAGCCTATTAGATTAATGGATCTCTATCAAATAATCTCTTATTAGCTCGTATTGGATCTCATCCATATGATCCAATAATACAGGGGCTTATTGGATATCTAATAAAATAAGGGCTTCATGGATATTTCGTATTTAAACCTCTGCTCGTCGCAACATCCACCAAATGTATGCGACTCTTTAAGCCTAATATCGAGTTAGCCATGAGTTGCACTTGTCAGGATTCTTTCTAACTTATAACTCCTTCTGACTTAGTGAATTGTTATCACATAACAATTCACTCAACTCATCGACTATGAGTAGGCCACTACGTCATAGTCCTCAAATGATATAGGAGATCTAATTTATTGGACCTATCTGTCCATAGTTATCATGTATCAATAGTCTCTTATCTATCTAATATCCTAGAGATTATATATTAGGTATGGTATTGTCATGCCTCGTATGAAATCCATCCAAGTTTTACTCTAATCGGATTCTTTCGAAGAACTCATTCTCTCAAAATCTAAATAAACCTAGCCAAAGATTTGCTTGAGCAAGAACACACGAGATATTCCTCTCATGATATCGAGAGTAGATGATCCTCTATTGACACTCAATTGCCTTCTTAAGTTGGCTACCAATCCCAATAATTGGCTATATCAGATATAAAACTTTCAGACCTGCAAGTTTGGCGTCAAAGAAAAAAGTATCCAAACAAGGCATCTTTGGTGTCTCAAGTCTAATGACCAAATACACAACTAAGACACAAAATCGTTCTTCAACATCATGTATCATTAATCATTTAGCATTCCATAAGCAGATCAATCAGTAAATTTATTTTCCAATGAGCACTCGTACTATACACTTAGTGTTTTCACACAGGCGACTATGAGAATAGTCACCTTGATCATATAAACGAGTATATAAGACACCTATTTGTCTGATTATCTCAATGTCACTCTCAAGTAATCTATACCCATGATTATTTACGATTTGTATATAAAGACAAATTAGTCTCATTATTATGATCTCATCATAATCCAGTAACCATTATACAGATCCAATGACATCATAATATATTCAACAAGCAACATAAAGTGAGAATATACTATTAATAATAATAAGCAAAAAGATCATATAGTATGTCACACGTGTCATCACTCACGTGATTTACTTATAGGGCACTTGTAACTAACAATCTTCCACTTAACCTAAAGTCAATCACCTACATATCTAATCCCCATCAGACCCCTATGATGATAATAGATAATTTAAGATAACAACTTCTATAATATTATCTTCGGATGGAACTCTTTCTATTACTACATCTCTACTGGCCATGATCTCTCTGATCAGATGGAACCTCGTTAGAATATGCTTCTGATGAGATTTGAATTCCTTCACTTAATCAATTGCCTCATTATTATCATAATATATGAGAATCAATTCCTCGCTGCTCGGTACGACACCCAAATCTGCGTTGAACTACTTCATCAAGACTTCCTCTTTTGCTGCTTATAGTAGTAGTATCTTGCTTGGAACTATTTCAGCTTACTACTACTCCATTCAGGGTGAACACATTCATTAAGCTTGACTTATTATTATTAACATCAGACTAGAAACTCGAATCCATGTAGCCCTCAACCTAGAGGCTACCTCCTCCATATACCAAGAAAGAATCCTTAGTCCTTTTCAAGTACTTAAGGATGTACTTTACTATCTTCTAATGTTTTAAACCTGGAACCGTCTGATACTTGCTAGTAACGCCCAAAGCATATGCTATATCAGACCTGATATATAGCATAATATACATGATAGACCCTATCGCTGAGGCATAATATATTATATCCATGTCTGTCATTTCTTTATGAGTCCTAGGAAATGATATTCCATGTCTCATTGTATGAGACATCTTTTAAAATTTTTCTTGTCAAACCTTTTGATAATAGAATCTATGTACCTAGATTAGGATAAGTCAAACATCCTCTTGGATTTATCTCTATAGAGTTAAATCCCTAATAGGATGCTTCCCTAAGTCCTTCATGGAGAAGTAGTTAGATAGCCAAGCCTTAATCATGGAGAGCATTCCTACATCATTCCTAATGATTAGGATGTCATCCACATATACAACCAAGAATATGATAGCTCTTCCACTTACCTTTTTGGACATATAATGCTCATCTTCATTCTTAACGAAGTCGTAAGATTTGATCGCCTCATCAAATCTTATGTTCCAATTTTCAAAAACTTATTTTAGTCTATAGATGGATCTAAGCAACATGCACACCTTATCTGGACTCTCCTTGGATACAAATCCTTCAGGTTGTATCATATAAATCTCCTCCTCGAGGTTGCTGTTGAGGAACACAGTTTTCATATCTATTTACCAGATATCATAGTTATAGTGTGCTGCAATAGCCAAAAGAATTCTGATGGATTTCAGCATGGCTATAAGTGAGAAGGTTTCGTCATAGTCAACTCCTTGCTTTTGATGATACTCATCTACTAGTCTTGCCTTACAGGTCTCCACCTTTTCATTTACCTCGATCTTTTTCTTGAAGTTCCATTTCTAGGTGATGGGTACAATACCCTTAGGTGCATTAATAAGATTTTAACCTTGTTGGATTACGTGAAATCCATTTTAGGATTCATGACTTTTTACCACTTCGTAGAGTCTATACTCATAATAGCCTCCTTGTAGGTCTGAGGATCAATATCCTAAGCGTCTTCTCCACTGATATGTCTCATATATCTCTCAAGAGGATGAGACACTCTATAGACCTATGTAAAGTTGGAACTTGTGTGTTAGGTACCTGAATAAACTCGACCTTCGGAATAAAGCTTGAGCTAAGTTCTCCAACCTCACTCAACTCTATCACGCTCCCACTATTTCCACCAAGAACGTGTTCATTCTCAAGGAACTCTATCCTCTTGGCAATAAAGTCTTTTTGGTCTTCAAGATGATAGAAATAATACCCACAAGTTTCCTTAGGGTATCCCACAAACTTGCATCGCTTCGTCATTGATTCCAACTTACCGGGGTTGTGTCTTCTAACATAGATAAGGTAGTCTCAAATCTTAATAACTTTAAGATCAAGTTTCTTCCCTTTTCATATCTCATATGGTGTAAACACTATCAACTTAGATGAAACTCTGATAATAAGGTAAGTTACGGTCTCCATAGCATATCCCTAAATGAGATAGGTGGGTCGATGAAACTCATCTTGTATCATACTATATCTAACAGCATACAATTCCTCCTTTCTGATACATTATTGAGTTGAGGTATATAAGGAGGTGTCCATTAGGATAAAATCTCATGGTCTATGAGGAAGTGGGTAAACTATATACTCAAGTATTCTCCTTGTTCACCTCATCTCATTTCCTCTTGGACACACTTTCATTCATGATCTGTGGAGCTATATCTAGCATAAATAGATCATTATGCAATATTTTCTAGTGATGATCTTATCATTCAAAATTAGTGAATAACTATTATTCTCAAAAACTAATTTATCTCTCATAACTGTCAAACATAAAATGAAGATAATGCTTTTGATGATAGAATGAATGTAATAACATGCATCTAATGAAATAATAGCTTCACTAAGCAAATGTAGGGTGACCTGACTAACAGTAATTATAGTAACTCTTGCTTCATCGCGTATCTTAAGGTCCATCTCGCCTCTCACCAGTCTCCTAGGCCTTGTCATAATCTATAATGAATTACAGATATAATAAGTACTCTCGATATCCAATACCCATGTGTTATTATAAAAATATAACAAATAGAGATTGATCATGAATATACCTAAAGCTTCTCCAAGCTTCTGCTTTGCCTTCTCTGTAAGGACTCTTTGCAGTTCCTCTTTCAATGTCCGTCTTTGTCGCATTAGAAGCACTAGCTTTTGTCTTTCATCGAGTCTTTATTGGCAACCTTTGTCTTACCCAGTTTGCCCTTGCCCTTGCTCTTCTTAAAGGACTTATCAGCTTTTTTTTTTGTCTCTCACCAATATAGAGAATTGGTTCCTCTTTCTTAATGGTAGTCTCAGCCTCTCTTAACATATTAAGGAGCTTAGTGTCACAAACTTAGTTGGTTTTGCTTAAGTCGTGTGACACCATTATGTGTCCATCTGCAAATGTCAGCCTTCCCGAAACTTCCTATGGTCCCTTAAGACCTACAAAAGAGAAAACATGTTAGAGAAAATATTTTTCACGGGATCTACAAACAACCACTTTAGCAAACACTTTATATAGCCAGTGCAAATTACAACCATGGACTTTACAAACTCTAAACGGTTGCACACAAAGGATCAATATCCATTATAGACCGAAGTCCCTACAAGTGTCCACATAACACAACTCTCATTTACAAGCTGAAATCGATCATGAAAGCTAACCAAACTAGGGCTGCCAAGCTTACTACTAGCCCGCTATTTGCTGTGCAAAGTATGAACAAAACCTAAAAGACACAAATATATATGAATATTTCATAGAGCACCCTTTTTATATTTTTGTCTGTGACATTCTCCCCACTTATTCATTCAACGTCCTCGTCGAAGCCACTGCAGACGTTGCATCTCCTCACCTTTTGCTAAATATTTAATCTTGTGCTATGGCTGCAACACACCTCTTGGCTCCCAACTGCTCTCCATTGCTGTTATTGAGTAGTTGAACTTTGATCCGTTATGTTGCTTCAACTCGCCAATGACTGACTCTAGTGTGGGGTCAGTTGAGTTGTGTTGATCCTTATTGATTCTTGTAGATCTTTTCAATAAAGAAAAAGACCTTCCTTGTTTTGTGCCAGTATCTCAAACGTGCTTAAACTGGATGGATGCTTGTTAGAGCTTTAACGAGCATCGTCTTGCAAACTCTAAAGTTTTTTAAGGTCCTTCATTCATAAAATTTGCCCCCTGATTCATCTTCAACGAAGTTGTCGCTTCTAATAAGTTTGCATCACTTCTGCTTTCGATTGGCTTTTTGTTAAAAAATGAAGCGAACAATCTACTTTCAGTAGCACTGATCACCATTGGTGAGGATTTGATAATTGTTGGCATCCATTAGGTTTCTTTGAAGGGTCTTTGACTCTGTGCATAGCTCCTCTGTTAGATAAATAAGAGAACTAGGGTACTCAGTTTCGTCCATTCTCTTAAGAGTTGAGAAGGAAAGATTACTTGATTTCACTTGCCTCCTCAAGATTGTACTTTATATATTGAGTTGGTCACCAGTCTTCGCCCACCCTTTGCTCACACTTCCGAAACACCCAAACTGTTTGCATTCATTGTGTTGAGTTAGCTACTATGATTCACCTTCTCTTTGCCATCGAACTTCTGGAATGCAAGAAGTTTTGCCCGAAAAGAGTAAAATTTCACCCCAACTTGGAGTAATTCTTTGATAGTTTTGGTTGCCTTTGGGATTATATCATCTTCTCCATCATCTTTGTTGCCTACTCCACTATGTAGAAAAGGTACAGCACTATGTACTGCCTACTTGTTCATTGGTTGAGCACTCCTGCATCAACCTCAAGTCCCTCACTCTCGACTATCTTGATGAGAATATTAGGAAACCTCAGCAGGTGCATCACATGCGCAGCGAAAATTAAAATAAAAATCGATTTCCCACGTAGATCAAATCATCGTGCAAAAGATTGGGGTCGCGAGAAAATGGAAAAATTGATAAAATCACGATGTGAGAGAGATTGATTTTACCTAGGGAGATCGTATATCCCTATATTCCAGATCCGGATGGAGAAGATGGAGGTCAAGCGTCCTCCTCTCTAACGGTATCTACACGATGGATCTCTGCAGCGAAACTCCTCCAATCTGATCTCGTAACTCTTGCTCAGTGGGAGGGAGGAGAATATGAGGTGGTGGCTAAAGCTGCAGCCTATCAACTATGAGTCTCCCCTCCTATTTGTAGAGAGCCACTAAAAACCCTAGGGCTTCTGCCTTAGTGGGTATTGGATCTCCATCCAATAATCCACTAACCTTGCATTATTGGATCTCTATCGAATAATCTCCTTAGGCCTCTAATTGGGTCTTAAGCAAGGAGCCCATCAACATAGAGTCTCATCTAATGAGAATATGGGCTAATTGGATCTCCATCCAATCCTCTATTCACTGAAGCATCCACCATATGTGTGTGACCCTCTAGACCCGATACCGAACTGGTCGTGAGTCACTCCCATCAGAACTCCTTCTGATATAGTGAATTATCATCCCTATAATAATTCACTCGACTAATCGACTATGGACATACTAGGCCACTACGTCATAGTCCCCAAACGGTACAGGAAGGATCAAATCCATCGGACCTGTCTGTCCACAGTTACTGTGTATCTATAATCCCTTATCCAACTAATATCCCAAAGACCGTATATTGGATATGGTACTGTCAGGTCACATATGGAATCCGTTATAATCTCGCTCTGATCGGATTCTCCTGGAGAACTCTTTCTCTCTCAATCTGAATGACCTTGTCCAGGGATTTGTCTGAGCAAACATATATGAGATATTCCTTTCATGATACCGAGAGTGGATGATCCTCTATTGACACTCAATTACTTTCGTAAGGTTGGCTACCAATCTCGATAACCAGTTGTACCAGATTTGAAACTTTCCAAACCTATAAGTCTGATGTCAAAGAAAGGAGTACTCATACAAGACATCCTTGGTGTCTCAAGTCTAAAGACCAAATACACAACTGAGACTATGGAATCGCTGTCTGATATTAGGTATTATTAACCATATAATATTCCATAAGCAGATCAATAAGTGAACTCATTCTCCAATGAGTACCTATATTATATCCTTAGTGTCTCCATACAAGTGGCTATGAGACCAGCTGTCTCTATTATATGAACGGGTATATAGTACATCGATTTGTTCGGTTATCTCAATGTCCCTCTTGAGTAACCTATGACCGGAATTATTTAGGATCTGTGTTTAAAGGTGAATCGATCTCATTATCATGATCTCATCATGATTCGACTCACATTGCACAGAACCAATGACATCACAATATATATGTAACGGATAATGTGAGAATATGCCAATATTAACCATAAGCAAAAAGAACACACAGCATGTCACACGTGTCATCACTCACGTGATTGGCTTGCAGGGCACCCGTAACCAGTAGAGAAGCCCATTAACATTGGTCTTATGAAGTTCATTGGTCTTTTGCCTTCAGCCTTATCCTGGTCCTTAGAGTTTGCCTCTGTATTCTCCACCTCCTCTGCCCTTTCATGACCAATGCTCTCCCTCTATGAGAGCAAGGGATTGATGACTCAATGGAAGTCTCACCTTTATGCTCTCCCTTTCTTTGTGATCGATATATCTATCTCTGCGGCATTATGGCACTCCTCTGAGTCCACTTCCGTTGTGATTGATACTTTGCTTTTGGGTAGCTGAGCCCCTCTGGACTCGTTGTCGCTTTCTTGCCTTTTTTGACCTCCTGCTTTAACACCCCTATGTTCTTTGAGCAGTTTTCCTTAATCGATGGAAATATAGACTACAACTCTCATGCATGGCCTCTGCTATCCTGTTGTAGGGCTCGCGACCGATTCTATTCTCCTTAGTTTCCTTGATAGTAACATTTGCTTAATCGACCTTGTCCTCTTACTTGCCGAGCTCCTTTAAGCAAATATAGGCACCATAGTAGTCCCGCTCTCTAGCCACTCCGATCACACCTTCGTATGATCAAGTCCCCCAATGGGACTCGCTAGTTCTTGCACTCTAAATTCTTCCTCGATGGTACATAACCTCATATACTGATGACCAAGGCTTTCGTCCGATATAAGATTTGATGCGCACACACAAAAGACCACCTCTATAGTACCATGACATTCACTTCTCGAATCCATAACCCTTCTTGCCATTGTGCTGTTCACCAAAGTGGAGCTCCCAGTAGCTCTTAATTATACCTCTGCATGATCAAGTCCCTCGAGACTTCTCCTGCGTGTATTATATTGCCTCGAACTATTCCACCATAATTCGTTGCACCATGTTGCCTCCTGGTGATATTTTCATTGCATTCAGATTCTTGTGGGATGAACTTGGACTATGATCTCTCCATGTATGGCCTTTGCCAGCACATCATAGGGCCTCCGCCACCTCCGATTGTGTTCGCTCGTTTGGTAATTCACATTCACCCACCCATTCTCGTGTCACACCCGGATAACTCATCACTCTAGGACAATCCATCCCCTAGTAGCTCTCGAAGTCCCTAGACTTCATTAAAATTAATGCACCATTGTTTGGATCCTGGGCCTCAAACCCTCACTAACATAATCTCCGTTGCACATCACTTTCTTCATGATAACTCGAATGGTAGCACTATGACATATTCTTCAAGAGTACCCGCATTTGTGTCCTCTTGCCTTGTGCTAAGGCCTTCGGATCTCAACTTTGCCTCCATAAATTGAATCACCTTAGTTCCCCCATCAAATGCATCTCTGAGACAAGGTGCATGTGCCTCGAAGCTCCCTTTGTCTTTGGCACCATGCAAGATGAGTCTGTCCCATCAAAATGAAGAACCTATGGAATGATATGATCCCACTCTTACCTCTACAAGAGTTCACGTCCTTGGTCTTTGTCTGAGGAAAGCTCTGTGCCTTTGCTCCATGTTTCATCTTCTACATCGACTCCCTTCATGCGACTTAGATACTTCACCAAGTTCCATCCAAGTTGTTCCGCTCCTCGATTTGCATTGAATTGATGGTGGTCCTCACACCCACCAATCCTTAAGTTCGATTTCTACATCGACTCTAAGTGTGTCGTCGTATGATGTTTCCAAAGATTGCTCCCCCACTTGATCTCGCAATGCATCCACCAATGTATTAATTACCTCATTCGAGATCATATGATGACTCCTCATCATTCGCTTGGTCCATTGAGCTTTGTAGAGTTGTTGCCTTGAGGTACTCCTTAACATGTGTGATCCACTGCACATGATTCTCCCTCTAGAGAACCAAGACTTATCCCTCATGGATATCTGTCGTATTGGAGTAACTTTTTTCGCATCCTTCCCTCTAAAAGTTTTGGAGACCATCATACCCTTCGACTACTCCATCTTACTGAACAACTTGTATATTATTTTGCTCCTATAAATGCACTTGCTAGATTGTAACTCTTCGCCAATGCAACCCCACTACACCCTTCAAGGCGTAACAACGTACTGAACTTGTTGCACACTTCAGCCTCATACGGACGTATCCTTTCCATATCGAAGAAAAAATTTTAATGCTCCATGACATTGAGTTCTGGTCGCCTTGGGGTGGCCACAAGTACTCCATCGTCCTCATATGAGCCGTTGCATGAGTACCGAATTATTCGAGTTAGCAATTCCCCTCACCTCTGTGAGCTTTGCACAACTCTTTCAGTCGTTTCGCAACACATCCCACTTTACATGGTCTCATCTTTTACCAAGCGCCCCGCTTACCTTGAGCACCGTCAAGTTTTGTTGCCAACGTCGAGCCATAGCTCAAACTCAGCTATCCCAACCTTTGTGCGCTACACATACTCATAGCTTGCTTGTCCTCATGGTGCCTCTCGTGCAAAGGGTTGGTCATTCCTCTGAATGCTAATCATGGATGCCTACTCTTCTGAGTGACTCCTTTCCCTACATCTCAATGTCTGTTTCCTTGAAATTGTCATGCGTGTTTGCTGCCCTCCACGTAGCCCGACTAAGTTCCCCACTTTTACATGGTAAGTGTTTTTGTATGTGCTTGTCCTGCTCTAATACCAAATGTCACAAACTTAGCTGGTTTTGTCTAAGTCATGTATCACTATTGTGTGTTCATCCGTAAAGGTCAGCCTTCCCGAAACCTCATATGGTCTCTTAGGACCTACAAAAGAGAAAACAGATTAGAGAAATTATTTTCCACAGGATCTACAAGCAACCACTTTAGCAAACACTTTATATAGCCAGTGCAAATTACAACCTGGACTATACAAACTCTTAACAGTCGCACATACAGGATCAAGGTCCATTACAGACCGAAGTCCCCACGAGTGTCCACATGATACAACTCTAATTTACAAGCCAAAATCGAACACGAAAGTAAACTAAATTAGGGTTGCCAAGATTACTACTAGCCCGCTACTTGTTGTACAAAGTATGAACAAAACCCGAAAGACATAGACATACATGAATATTACATTGAGAACCTCTTTATATTTTTATTCGTGACATGAGCTTAGGGAGAGTCACCTCAAGCTTGTTCATATTAAATTTATAATGAACTGAAAAAAGGAATCTAATAGGGACTAAAGTATAAGATCAATGCATAGGTTATCCTTGCTGGTTATAGGTGCCCTACAAGCCAATCACGTGAGTGATGATATATGTAACATGCTTCATAATCTTTTTGTATTATTATTATTATTAGTATTTTCTCACACTATATATTATTTACTACGAATATATATATTTTGATGTCATTGGATCCATGCAATGGGAATCAGATTATGATAAGATCATGATAATGAGACCATTTACCTTTATGCATATATGCTAAACAATCTTGATCATAGGTTACTCGAGAAAGACATCATGATAACTGAACAGATCGCTGTACTGTATACCTGTCCATGTGATAGAGGCGATTGATCTCATAGCTGCTTGTATGGAGACACTAAGGGTACAATACATATGCTCATTGGAGAGTGAGTTTAATGATCGATCCACTTACAAAATGTTGGATGGTTAATGATATCTAATGTTAGCAAGTGATTTTGTAGTCCCAATTGCATATCTAGTCTTTAAACTTGAGATACCAAGAACATCTTGTTTGAGTACTCCTTTCTTTGATATCAGATTTATAGGTCTGAAGTTTCAGATCTGGTATAGTCAATTATTAGGATTAGTAGCCAACCTTACGAAGGCAATTAAGTATCAATAGAGGATCATCTACTCTTGGTATCATGAGAGAAATATCCCTATGCTTTCGCTCAAGAAAATCCCTAGCTAGGGTCATTTGGATTGAAAGAATAAGTTATCTAGGAGAATCAGATTAGAGCAAGACTCAAATGGATAACGTATGAGACCTGATAATACCATTCCCAATATACAATCTCTGACATATTAGATGGTGAGGGACTATAGATATATGGTAATTGAAGATAGATAGATCCAATGATTTAGATCTTCTTGTATAGTCTGGGGATTATGGTGTAGTTAGTGGCTTAGTACATCCATAGTCGATGAGTTGAATGAATTATTATGGGATAGTAATTCACCGAGTCAGAAGGAGTTCTGAGCCAAAGAGTTCTAACAAGTGCAACTCATAGTCAGCTCGGTATTGGGCCTAGAGGGTCACATACATATGGTGGATATTACGATGAGTAGAATGTTAGATATAAGTTATCCAATAAGCCCATGTTTCATTGGATGAGATCCAACATTAATGGATTCCTTGCATGAGGCCTAACTAGAGGTGAATTGAGATTATTGGATTGAAATCTAATAATCCAAGAGGTGAGGGTAATTAGATAGACATCCAATACCCACTAAGGTAGGATCCCTTAGGTTTTAAAGAGGTTTCTATAAATAGGAGGTATGGGCAGCCAAGAAAGGAGATAAGTTGCACCTTTGATCGCCCCCTCCTATTCTTCTCCCTCCCTCTTCTTCTCAGCCAACCACCCCTCTCCCTAGTGCACAAGGACAGTGAAGAATAAAGGAGTTCTTCCTCCATGCATGCTGCAAGGTGATGCGCAAAGACTACGAAGAATGTGCACAAAAGCTGTGAGGTTTTGCATTGCGATTGAAGAAGCACCGCTACATCAATCCACCGTGTGGATATCGCTAGAGAGGAGGACATCTGACCTCCTTCATCCTCTCCTTTTGGATTTAGGTTTTCAAGGATATACGATCTCCATAGGTAAAACATCTAATAATATGCAGATTTTTTGATTTTATGATTTTTCATACACCAATCATCGCACCACGATTTGACCAACGTATGAGACCTTTTTGTTTTATGTTTCTATTATGCATGTGATGCTGTTGATGAGGTTTTCTAATAATGGTATCAGAGCCAGATTCATTGTGTAATGATTGGCTTATAAACTGCGTGTATTAAGATTGAAATATGTAGATTAGTTTATATGTAACTAGCTAAGATTTTATTATAGTTTTCAAATATAAACAACACCTTTTCTCAGCATTGAAAGGTGCTTTAGATTGATGTTTTGATGTCAAAATTGTTGATGCAAAATGTAGGAGAAAGGGCAGCAACTGTTGTTGCCCTATAGATTGGTCGAAGGCTGCTTGCAGCCTTGGTCGAGATCCTGTTTTGGTGCTCTCAGCATAGCCAAAATACCACCATAATTAAGAGCAAAACGTGCTACTCTCAGCCATGGTTGAGCACCCCATGTGGCCAAGGAGTCTTGGCCACATGGGGAACCCCTGGCGACTAGGGATTCCTGGTCGTAGGAGGTAACCTTGCGGCTAGGGACTCCTGGCTACAAGGGGCAACATGGGGCAAGGGTTTCCTGGCCACCCATGGTAGATTGCAACCAAGGTTGTTGGCTATAAGGAACACCTTGGAGGCTAGGGTTTCTTGGTGGCCCAAGGGTATCCTGTGGCTAGGAACTTGTGGTTACAGGGATGCCCCTAGTGGCTAGGGTTTCCTAGCTGCATAGGGGTCTCTTTCCTACAATATGGGGCACCCTATGATAGGGTATCCCAAAAAGTCTAGTAATATAATTAATTAAATATTTTTATTATTAATTATTTATCAGGTAGTCCTACAGGATGATGTGTATATGTGATGTATGATGTGGATGGATATCCGATCATGAATAATATGAAGTGATGTGTATATGTGTGTTTATTATTATTATTGGGGCCTACGAGCCTCCAACTTTTCTCATTTATTATAAGGCCTATGTGCTTGTGAGTTATAATTACATGAAAGGGTACGACAGGAGCATGGAGGTGCCAACGGGACCCACGAGATTGAGACGGACAATTCCTATATATGGAGATTCGTCGAGGTGCCGATGAAACTGATAAGACAAGATGGATGATCATAGGTATTATTACAGTTACTAATGATTTCTTTAAGTATGGACACATGTACTTAATGAAGTACAAGTCCGAGGCCTTTGAAAAATTCAGGGAATATAAGAATGAAGTAGAGAACCAGATTGGAAAGAGTATTAAGACTCTTCGATCAGATTAAGGAGGAGAGTACCTGAGTACAGAGTTCACCCATTTCCTTAGGGACAATGAGCTTCTATGCCAGTGGACACCTCATACACCTCAGCTCATTGGTGCATCAGAAAGGAGAAATCACATGTTGTTGGATATAGTATGGTCTATGATGAGTTTCGCTGACCTACCCATCTTATTATGGGATATGCCTTAGAGACCGTAGCTTACCTTCTGAATAGAGTTTCATCAAAGTTGGTAGTGTCTACACCATATGAGATATGGAAAGGAAAAAAGTCTGATCTTAAGATGGTTAAGATTTGGGGCTGTCTTGCCCAAGTTAAAAAATACAACCCCGATAGGTTAGAATCAATGACAGAATGGTGTAAGTTCATGAGATACCCCAAGGAAATTTTATGGGTATTATTTCTATCATCCCGAGGACTAAAAGGTCTTTGTTGTCAAGAGGATTCTGTTTCTTGAGAAGGAATACATTCTTGGTCAAAACAGTAGGAGTAAGATAGAGTTGAGCGAGATTGGAGAATTTGGCTTAAGCATCATTCCAAAGTCCGAGTCTATTCAGATACTTAACACATAAGTTCCAACTTTATGCAGGTTTAGCATAGTATCTCATCCTCCTGAAAGATACATGGGACATATCAGTAGAGAGGACTCTTATGATATTGATCTTCAGACTTATGAGGCTATTATGAGTATAGACTCCAGGAAGTGATAAGAAGCCATGAATTCTGAGATGGATTTCATGTACTCCAATAAGGTTTGGAACTTTATGGATGCACTTGAGGGTATTGTACCCATCGGTTGCAAATGGATCTTCAAGAAGAAGATCGGAGTAGATGGAAAGGTAGAGACTTATAAGACAGGTAGGTGGCTAAAGAAAATCGTCAAAGGTAAGGAGTTGACTATGATGAAACTTTTTCACCCATAGCCATGCTTAAATCCATCAAAATTATTTTGGCTATTACAACACACTATGACTATGAGATATGACAGATTGATATGAAAACTGCATTCCTCAATGACAACCTCGAGGAGGAGATGTATATGAAACAGCCAAAGGGATTCATATCCAGAGAGAGTCTAAATAAAGTATGCAGATTGCTCAGGTCCATTTATGGATTAAAGTAAACTTTCCAAAGTTGGAACATAATATTTGATGAGGCGATCAGATCTTATGATATTGTTAAGAACAAAGATGAGCCTTATGTGTATATGAAGGTAACTGAGAGTGCTATCACCTTCTTGGTGCTATGTGGATGACATCCTAATCATTGAGAAGATGTAAGAATGCTCTCGATAATAAAGACTTGGCTATCCAGAAACTTCTCCATGAAGGACTTAGGGGAAGCATCCTATATTTTGAGGATCTGGATCTATAGAGATAAATTCAAGATGATGCTTGACCTATTCTAGTCCAGGTATATAGACTCTATAGTCAAAAGGTTTGACATATAAAATTCCAAGAAAGGTCTCGTACCAATGAGATATAAAATATCACTTTCTAGGAGTACGTCCGCAAAGACTCCTAAAAAGGACAGACATGGATAGGATACCCTATGCCTCAATGATAGGGTATATCATATATGTTATGCTATGTACAAGCCTAATATAGCACATGCTCTGAGTGTCACGAGCAGGTATCAAGCGGATTTAGGTTTAGAATACTAAAAGACAGTAAAGTGTATCCTTAAGTACTTGAGAATGACTATAAATCTTTTATTGGTATATGAAGAAGGTAGCCTCCAGGTTGAGGGCTACATAGACTCAAATTTTCAGTCTGACATTGATGATAGTAAGTCAAACTCAAGGTATATTTTTACCTTGAATGAAGGAATAGTAAGCTTGAAGAGTTCCAAGAAAGATACTACTGCTGACTTGATCGCAAAGGCGAAATACATTGCTGCAATAGAAGCAACAAAAGAAGGGATGTAGATGATGGAGTTCATCAAGGATTTATGAATCGTTCCAAGCAGCGTGGAGCTGATTCCCATATATATTGACACCAATAGAGCTTTAGCTCTAGCAAGGGAACCCAGGTCTCATCATAATTGTTCTAATGAGATTCCACTTAATTAGAGAGATCATAGCCCATAAAGATATAACAATGAAAAGAGTTCTATCCAAAGATAATATTGTAGATCCACTGACGAAGCTATTGGCTCATATTGTATTTGAGCATCACAGGGGTCTGATGGGGATCAGACACATAGGAGATTGACTTTTGGTCAAGTGGGAGATTGCTGGTAATATGTGCCCTACAAGCCAATCATGTGAGTGATTTCACATGTAACATACCGAGTGATCTTTTTGCTTATGATTATTATTGATAGATTCTCACATTATATTATATGTTGCATATATATTGTGATGCCCTTGATTTTTTGCAATGAGAATCAGATCGTGATGATATCATGATAATAAGATCGATTCACCTTTAAACACAGATCCAAAATAATTCAAGTCATAGATTACTCGAGAGGATATCAAGATAACTAGACAAACCGATGCACTATATATCTGTCCATATGATGGAGGCGAGCGACTGGTCTCATAGCCACTTGTGTGAAGACACTAAAGATATAGTACAGGTGCTCATTGGAGAATGAGTTCACTGATTGATCCGCTTATGAAATATTATATGGTTAATGATACCTAATGTCAGACAGCGATTCTATAGTCCCAGTTGTACATCTTGTCCTTAGACTTAAGACACCAAGAATGTCTTGTATGAGTACTCCTTTTTTTGACGTCGAACTTACACGTTTAGAAAGTTTCAGATCTGATACAACCGGTTATGGAGATTGCTGGCCAACCTTGCAAAGACAATTGAGTGTCAATAAAGGATCATCCAATCTTGGTATTGTGAGAGAAATATCTCATATGTGCTTGCTCAGATAAATCCATAGCTAGGGTCATTCAGATTGAGAGAGAATGAGTTCTCCAGGAGAACCCAATTAGAGCAAGACTAAGATAGATTTCGTATGTGGCCTAATAATATTATGTCCAATATACAGTCTCTGAGATATTAATTAGATAAGGGACTATAGATATACTGTAATTATGGATAGACATGTCTGATAGATTGATCCCCTTGTACCATCTGGGGACTATGGTAAAGTGGCATAGTATGTTCATAGTCGATGAGTCAAGTAAACTATTATTAGGATAATAATTCACTATATCACAAGGAGTTTTGATGGGAGCGACTCACAGCCAGCTTGGTATCGGGCCTAGAGGGTCACACACATATGGTGGATGCTTCAACGAATAGAAGATTGGATAGAGATCTAATTAGTCCCTATTCTCATTAGGTGAGACCCTACACTGATGATCTCCTTACATGAGACCCAATTAGAGTCCAAAGGGGATATTGGATATAGATCCAATAATACAAGGTTAATAGGTAATTAGATGAAGATCTAATACCCACTAAGGCAGGACCCCTAGAGTTTTTGGTGGCTCTCTATAAATAGGAGGGGAGGCACATAGTTGATAGACTGCATCTTTGACCGCCCCCTTCTATTCTCCTCCCTCCCTCTGCGCTAGAGTTACGAGACTTGGGATTACGCATAGAGGAGTATCACTACAGTGATCTATCATGTGGATACTGCTAGAGAGGAGGACACTTGACCTCCTTCATCTTCTCTATCAACATATGGAAAAATAGTGATATACGATATCCTTAGGTAAACAATCTATCACTCATAATTGTCCTTGAAATTCCATGTAATCTCACAATTTCTTTGAAGAACAACCCTGCAATATGTGTTGCATCATCTGTTTTGTGGCAAGAAATGAAATGTGCCATCTTGCTAAACCTATCAACAACAACAAAAATAGAGTCTCTCCCTCCTTTTGTCCTAGGTAAACTCAAAACAAAGTCTATGTATATATCAACCCAAGGCTCACTAGGTATAGGAAGAGGAGTATACAACCCATGAGGCATTACTTTAGATTTAGCTTATTTACAATTAATGCATTTCTCACACAATCTCTCAACATCTCTTTTCATGTGTGGCAAAAAAAAAATCATTTAGCACATCTAAAATTTTTTAGATCCCAAAATTCCCCATTAAACCTCCACTATGTGCCTCTCTCACAAGTAATTCTCTCATTAAACATTGAGGAATACATAACTTATTTTATTTAAAAAGAAAACCATCATGCCTGAAAATATTGTCAAAACCCCCTTTCTCACATGCCCCATAAACATTAGCAAAATGATGGTCAGAATTATAAAAATCTTTAATATACTCAAATCCCAAAAAATTGGCATCAAGTTTAGAAATTAGAGCAAACATTCTAGAAAGAGTATCGACAACTACATTTTCCTTACCTTGTTTATACTTAATGATGTATGGAAAAGATTCAATAAACTCCACCCATTTTGCATGCCTGCGACTTAGTTTTCCTTGTCCTTTGAGATATTTCAAGGCATCGTGATCGGTATGTATAATGAATTTCTTGTACCAAAGATAGTGCTGCCATATCTCTAACACTCTTACCAAAGCGTAGAACTCCTTGTCATATATCGGGTAGTTAAGACTTGCTCCACTTAGCTTCTCACTAAACAACGCAATGGGTTTGCCTTCTTGCATTAAGACTCCTCCAATACCTATCCCACTCGCATCACACTCGATCTCAAAAGTTTTAGCAAAGTTAGGTAAAACAAGCAAAGGTGTTGAACTGAGTTTGTTTTTAAGCAAATTAAAAACATCATCTTGTTCTTTACCCCACCTAAATCCCACATTCTTTTTGATGCATTCAGTTAATAATGCAGCAATTGTAGAAAAATCCTTAATGAATCTTTTATAAAACCTAGCAAGACCATGAAACTAATTTTCTTGATCAACATTACTAACACTAGTGGGTTTTGGCCATTCCCTAATTATTTTCACTTTTTCTTGATCAATATGTATTCCTTTATCATTAACAAGATAACTAAGAAAAGTAATTTCATTAGTGCAAAATATATTTTTTTAGCATATAACTTTTCTTTCTTAAGCACATCAAAAATAGCTTTTAAATGTGTTACATGATCATCCAAACTTTTGCTATACACAAGTATATTATCAAAATAAACGATGATAAACTTTCTAATATAAGTACACAAAACATGATTCACCAATCTTATGAAAATACTAGGTGCGTTAGTTAGGCCAAAAGGCATCACCAACCATTCATATAAACCATATTTAGTTTTCAAAGCAGTTTTCTATTCGTCACCCTCATGCATTCTTATTTGATGATATTCAGATTTCAAATCAATTTTTGAAAGCACACAAGAACCATGCAATTCATCTAACATGGTATCTAACCTAGGAATAGGATGTCGATACTTTACCGTGATTTTATTGATGGCTCTGCAATTAGCATACATTCTCCAAGATCCATCTTTTTTGACACCAACAAAATAGGAACTGTACATGGACTCATGCTTTCTTGCATATAACCCTTTTTCATAAGCTCACTTACTTACTTTTAGACTTCCTTGGTCTCTTTGGGGTTGTATCTATATACTAGCTTGTTTGTTTTGCTTGCACCTAGAATGAAATCTATTTGATGCTCAATTCCTCTAATTGGTGGCATACCATTTGAAACTTCTTTGGGAAAGAGATCCTCATTTTCCTGCAAAAGATAAGCAATAACACTAGGTAATTTTTTGTTAATTTTGTTAGACGCAATCAAAATATCCTTGTATATAAGTACAAGTATGGACTGCCTCATGGTTAAGGCTTTCTTTACATCACTCATTTTGGCATAAGCACTCATTTTTCTTTCGCTTAGGTCTTCCTTATTTTCTCTCCCCTTGTGTTTCCTAACACTCTTGTTTTTATCACTCAACTCATATATATTTTTTTCTCTCTTTCTTACTCCCACCTCAAAGTTTTGGTTAATGAAGATTCAAGCTCCTCATACTGTTGTTTTATGCACATTTGGTCTTTAAAAATGACCTTTGGAGGTAAAGGTCCAAGTTGATATTTCTGTCCATCCATAATCAAAGAATAACGATTCTTAAACCCATATGTGTTACCCTTCGATCATATTGCCATGGTCTCCCTAACAAAAAGTGACCCGCATACATAAATACCACATCACACCAAACTTCATCCTTATATCTGACAATTGAGAAAGAAACTAACACTCGCCGATTTACCTTCACCACACCACTATCATTCAACCATTGTAACTTGTAAGGTTTTGGATGTTTGATAGTAGGTAATTTCAGTTTCTCCACGAGCAAGGTACTCACATTTGTACAACTTCTACTATCAACAATCATATTACACAACTTGTTAGCAATCAAACAATGAGTGTAAAACAAATTCTCACGTTGTTCACCATGTTCATCATTTTTGTTTTGCAAACTAAGTGTACGTTGAATAACTAAACTTTCACCTTTTGCATACTCTACATCACTAGCATTCTCTAATGTTGGAGGGTCATCTCATCCTCTCTCTCACTTTCAGATTCCACAATCTCATCCTTCATGATCATAACTCTCTTATTAGGCAATTCACGTGCCATATGTTTATACCCAAGGTACTTAAAACACTTAATGCCTCTAGTTTGATTTTGTTGATTATCACATTTACCCTTGTTGTCTAATTTATTTTTGCCTTTTGTTTCACTAAATTTAGGCTTAACAATGGGTTTATTATCCTTTTTACTCTAATTTGATTTCTAAGAAGAAGAAGAAACCGAATAAGGTTTTGAATCATACCTTGTTCCTTTTCTTTTGAGTTGCCTCTCAATCTTCATGGCCATATTTATCATGTCCTCAATCTCCATATAAGGTTGCAACTCCACAAGATCAACAATGTTCTTAACTCAAGAATCTAGCCATTGTGGCCTCACGGTCTTCCTCCACATTAGCCCTTATAATGGTTATCTCTATCTCCTTGTGATATTCCTAAACACTCAGGGAACCTTTTGTCAAAGTTTGCAATTGTTTATGCAAATCCTTATAGTAATGGGTAGGGACAAATCTCCTCCTTAAGATTTGTTTCATCTCCAACTAAGTCTCCATGGGCCTTTCACCATTTCTTCGTCTATCTTTACACAATTGATCCCACCAAACAATAGCATAATCATAAAATTCAATAGCGATTAATTTTACCTTTTTTCCTTCGGAATAGTTGTGGCATTCAAAGATCAACTCCACTTTTCGTTCCTACTCCAGATAGGCATTTGGATTATTCTTCCCTTGAAAAGAAGAAATTTTCATTTTGATTCTGCCAATGTTTCTGTCCACACCATCAAAACGTCCTCTCTTAGGATTAACTTCTTGAGCAATTAGAGTAACTTGGTCATCATCTATGTCTTCTACTTCATCATATTCATCATTGACAATGGTTGGTTGTCTCCCACGTCATGGTCCTCCTTATAATCTATTAATTGCATCATCATGTCTTTCTAGATGATCTCTTACATTTTCCATTATGTTGAATATACATTCAAATTGTTGCTGCATTGCTTGAACCAAAAGATCATTTGATGTAGAACTCGTTTCTTTTTCTTTAGACATGTTAAAACTTGAAAAATAAAATTAGAACAACCTCACCAATACTCTCTCAAGTGTATTGCTCAAGATTTGGCTTTTCTCTCACCACTCTTACCTTTTACCTCTCTTGTTTTGTTATTTGGGTTCTTAGATGAACTAAGGTACCTAACAAATAATTCAGATTATGATAATTCAAGTATAGTAAAATTGGGTAGGTATAAAAGCAAAAAAAGAGAGGCCAATTTAAAGGTGTACGTATTACACTTCAATTATTCAAGAATTAGAATTGAAATATTAAATGAACAAAAAAAAATTAAGAAGTTGAGAGAGATTTCCAAACCGGAACAAGAATAAAATGAACACGACTGAATTTTATAATTTGCAAGAATTTCTTTAATTCATAATTCTGATCTTTTACTTACCAAAAAATATCTTTTCTTTTTTACCTTTCATTTTCTCTCTCTTTTTTCTTTGATTTTCTCTCTTTTTCTCTTTTGTTGTTTGCTTTTTTCTATTTTTTTTACTGTCTAAATTTTTTGTTTTCTTTTTTATACTATAAATTATGGATAAATGAAGAAAAAGAATAAGAGCACAACAATGAAGTAAGAACAACAATTATAGCTATGATGCTGAAGAGAAAATGAAAAGCTAAAAGATAGCAAATAAATGGTTATATAAACCTCAAACTTGAGTCGAGCTCAAATACCAAATGGTTGAAATCATTAACTCAGCAACCATACACCATAATAGCTCAAAAGCTACGATACATATGGAATGCAAATTGACACCTCAAACGAATTGAAACAAAACAGATCGTTCAAGATTGAAGTAAGAGGAACTATTCTAATTACTTTATCAAACAGAAAAATGATAAAAGATTACAACAACACTTTAATTCCCCTAAATGCCACAAACTAAAAAGTTTGATAAGTTAAAAAGGGAAAGCAAAGATTTAGAGTTTTTGAATACCACAAGGAGAAAAGATTAATAAGTTCCAAAGTTCATGCAAGAACTTAAAAATAAACACTCACCGATGTTGGAAGATGATTATATTTCTTTAAGTTGTTATTTACAAAGAGAGTTAGCATTGTTTATATAGAGCAAGGCAAAGTACAAAGAAAATGAACCAATTATATATATATATATACATACGATGTAGATATATATTAAATATGTATGTGTGTGATATGACATATTATGAGACTGATATAAAATAAAAATCCCTCCTGTGATAATATCAAGTCAGTGAGCATGAGATAATACGATTGACTCACGTGGTCTTCCATCGTTATAAGAAGAAATTGAATCACGACATAGGTTGAGTTGGTCGAGTCCCTCGAGGCTCACTTATCTACGTGATCGAGATCTTGCCTACGACATAGAGATGTCACCAGTGACCTGAGGATATGGTATGCTTGGTCAGGTCCCTCAAGGGCATACCATCAAATCAGACTCATCTTGTAACGATGGTGATGACTTAACTGAACATCATGGTTGGTCGAGTCCCTCGAGATCATGATGGTTCGGAGGCTGAACATGACGAGAATCACAAAGAGTTGTGATTAGCAATAGTTGCCTACCTTTTAGGCTTAGTGTAAAATGGTCGAGTCTCTCGAGGTTGCACGAAGATGTCGATTAGATCCCGATCCCCACTAGTGAGAGTACATTAAGATAGAAGTTCATATCTTAATTAGTTTTTCTGTAAAATCTGCATATGTTATTAATTTATGCTACATCTTATTAGTCGCTTGCAAACCCCCTGCATGGCATACTTGATGTCAACCGCCTCACTGGTCTAAACTACACATATTGGCTCCGTAATTTAAGAATTATTCTCAGGACAAAAAATCATATATGTCCTTAACACGATTATGCCACGCTGGAGGAAAGGACAAGTGATGATGAGATCACTTGCTTTGTGAAGTGTATAGATAGTCCTAGAGAATAACATGTACGTTGATCTTATACTTCAGTCCCTGCCAGATTCCTTTTCACAGTTCATTATTAACTTTAGTATGAACAAGTTTGAGGTGACTCTACCTGAGCTCCTCAATATGTTACGGGAAGTTGAGAGCACCATTAAGAAAGAGAAGCCAATTCTCTATATTGGTAAGACCAATAAGATAAGGAAGGCCATTAAGACCCTTAAGAAATACAAAGGTAAATAAATATCAGGTAATACAAAGGTTGCAAATAAAGACTCAACAAAGGACAAAGGACAATGCTTCCATTATGGCTAAGACGGGCACTTGAAGAGGAACTGTAAGGACTACCTTGCAGATAAGGCGAAATAAAAGCTTGTAGAAGCTTCAGGTATATTCATGATCAGTCTACACTTATCAAATTTTCATAATAACACATGGGTATTGGATACCTGGAGTGCTTATCATATCTGTAATTCATTGCAGGTTCTGGCAAGACCTAAGAGATTGGCCAGAGGCGAGATGGACCTCAAGATGGGCAATGGAGCAAGAGTTGTTATAGTTGCTGTTGGAAAGGTTACCCTACATCTGCTTGGTGGAGCAATTATTGCATTAGATGCATGCTATTTTGTTCCCTCTATTATCAAAAACATTTTTTACATCTCTTGTTTGACAATTAGCATATATAAATTAATTTTTTAAAATAATGGTTATTCGATAATTATGGATGATGAGATCATAGAGGGACCCTTATATGTATTATACACTTCTCCACACATCATGAATATAAATACGTCTATGATGTAAAGAGATGAGGTGACCAATGCATATCTATGACATTCTAGGCTAGGTCATATACATGAGGGAATGATTCAAAAGTTACTGAAAGATGGATACATAGATCCATTTGACTATAAGTCGTACGTAACTTTCAAACCTTGCCTTCGTGAGAAAATGACCAACTCTCCTTTTAGTGGAATTGAAGAGATAGCCACTGAAATATTAGAACTCATCTATAGTAATGTATGCGATCCCATGTCTACTCAGGCTATAGGCGATTACTTATACTTCATTACATTAACTAATGATTTCTTTAGGTATGGACATATGTACTTAATGAAGTACAAGTCCGAGGCCTTTGAAAAATTTAGGAAATATAAGAATGAAGTAGAGAACCAGATTGTATAGAGTATTAAGCTTCGATTAGATCAAGGATGAGAGTACTTGAGTATAGAGTTCACCCATTTCCTTAGGGAATCCTAGTGGACACCACATACACCTCAGCTCAATGGTGCATCAGAAAGGAGAAATTACAAGTTGTTGGATATGGTGCAGTCCATGATGAGTTTCGCTGACCTACCTGTCTTATTTTGGGATATGCCCTAGAGATCTTAGGTTACCTTCTAAATAAAGTTCCATCTAAGTCGGTAGTGCTACACCATATGAGATATGGAAAGGAAAGAAGCATAATCTTAAGATGGTTAGATTTGGGGTTGTCCTGCCCAAGTTAAAAAAATACAATCTCAATAAGTTAGAATTAATGATAGAATGGTGCAAGTTCATGAGATACCACAAGAAAATTTGTGGGTACTATTTTTATCATCCCGAGGACTAAAAGGTCTTTGTTGCTAAGATGACTCTGTTTCTTGAGAAGAAACACATTCTTAGTCAAAACAGGGGGAGTGAGATAGAGTTGAGTGAGGTTGGAGAACCTAGCTCAAACAACATTCTAAAGTTCGAGTTTGTTCAGATACCTAACACACAAGTTCTAGCTTTACATAGGTTTAGTAGAGTATTTCACCCTCCTGAAAGATATGTGGGACATATCAGTGGAGAGGACTCTTATGATGTTGATCCTCAGACTTATGAGGAGGCTATTATAAGAATAGACTCTGGGAAGTGACAAGAAACCATAAATTCTAAGATGAATTTCATGTACTACAACAAGGTTTGGAACCTTGTGGATGCACCTGATGTATTGTACCCATCAATTGCAAATGGATCTTTAAGAAGAAGATCAGAGTAGATGGAAATGTAGAGACTTATAAGGCAAGACAGGTGGCTAAAGGATATCGTCAAAGGCAAAGAGTTGACTATGATAAATCTTTTTCACTTGTAGCCATGCTTAAATCCATCAAAATTATTTTGGCTACTGCAGCACACTATGACTATGAGATCTAACAGATTGATGCGAAAACTACATTCCTCAATAACAACCTTGAGGAGGAGGTGTATATGAAATAACCAAAGAGATTCATATCTAGAGAGAGTCCAAATAAAGTGTAAAGGTTGCTTAGGTCCATTTATGGATTGAAGCAAGATTTCCGAAGTTGGAACATAATATTTGATGAGGCGATAAGATCTTATGACTTTGTTAAAAACAAAGATGAGCCTTGTGTGTACAAAAAGATAAGTGAGACCGCTATTACCTTCTTGGCGCTATATGGATGAAATCCTAATCATTGAGAAGATGTAAGAATGCTCTCCATAATAAAGACTTGGCTATCTAGAAACTTCTTCATGAAGGACTTAGGAGAAGTATCATGTATTTCGGGGATCCGAATTTATAGAGATAGACCTAAGATGATGGTTGGCCTATCCTAGTCTAGGTATATAGACTCCATTATTAGAAGGTTTGACATGTAGAATTGCAAGAAAGACCTCATACTGATGAGACATGAAATATCATTTTCTAGGAGTGTGTCCTCAAAGGCTTCTGAAGAAAGGGCAAATACGGATAGGATACTATGCCTCAGCGATAGGGCCTATCAGATATGCTATGCTATGTACTAGGCCTGATATAGCGCATACTTTGAGTGTCATGAGCATGTATCAAGCGGATCCAAGTTTAGAATACTAGAATGTTATAAGCATCTGGTCCTTAGATTTGAGACACCAAGAATGCCTTATATGAGTACTCTTGTCTTTGACGCCGAACTTACATGTTTGGAAAGTTTCATATCTGGTACAACTGGTTATCGAGATTGATAGTCAACCTTACGAAGGTAATTGAGTGTCAATAAAGGATCGTCTACTCTCGGTAACGCGAGAGAAATATCTCATATGTGCTTGCTTAGACAAATCCCTAACCATGGTCATTCGGATTGAGAGAGAGATAAGTTCTCCAGGAGAATTCAATTAGAGCAAGACTAAGACAGGTTCCATATGTGGCCTGACAGTACATTGTCCAATATACGGTCCTTGGGATATTAGTTAGATTAGGGACTATAGATACACGATAATTATGGACAGACATGCCCGTTGGATTTGATCCCCCTGTACCTTCTGGGGACTCTGACAAAGTGGCATAGTATATCCATAGTCGATGAGTCAAGTGAATTATTATGAGGATAATAATTCACTATATGAAAAGGAATTCTGATGGGAGTGACTCATAGCCAGCTCGGTATCGGGCCTAGCGGGTCACACACATATGATGGATGCTTACGCGAATAGAGAATTAGATAGAGATCCAATTAGTCCCAATTCTCATTAGATAAGACTCTGCACTGATGGGCTCCTTGCATGAGGCCCAATTGGAGTCCAAAGGGGATTATTGGATAGAGATCCAATAATGCAAGGTTAGTAGGTAATTAGATGGAGATTTAATACCTAATAAGGTAGGACCTCTAGGGTTTTCGATGGCTCTCTATAAATAGGAGGGGAGGCACATAGTTGATAGGTTGTATCTTTAATCGCCCCCTTCTATTCTCCTCCCTCCCTTTGTGCTAGAGTTGCGAGACCTGAGATTGCATATGGAGGAGTATCGCTGTAGCGATCCATCGTGTGGATACCGCTAGAGAGGAGGACGCTTGACCTCCTTCATCCTCTCTATCCAGATCAGGAAAAATAGTGATATATGATCTCCCTAGGTATCTCTCACATGATACAGTTTTTTGATTTTGCCACTTTCTCGCGACCCAATTTTTTACGCAACGATTTGATATGTGTGGGAAACCTATTTTGTTTTGATCATTTCGCGATGCATGTGATGCTCCTGCTTCGTTTCCCAATAGCTTCTACTACAACCAAGATGGGCATTGGAAGAGGAACTGTAAGGACTAACTTACAGAGAAGACGAAACAGAAGCTTGAAGAAGCATTAGGTATATTCATGATTAGTCTCTACTTGTCAGATTTTTATGGCAACACATGAGTATTGGACACCGGGAGTGCTTATCATATCTACAATTCATTGCAGGTTCTGGCAAGATCTAAGAGATTGGCCAGAAGCGAGATGGATATCAAGATGGGCAATGGAGCAAGAGTTGCTACAGTTGCTGTTGGGGAGGTCACCCGACATCTGCCTGGTGGAGCAATTATCGTATTGGATGCATGCTATTTTGTTCCCTTTATTATTAAAAATATTATTTCCATATTTTGTTTGATAATTAATGGATATAAATTACTTTTTAAGAATAATAGTTGTTCAATAATTATGGATGATGATATCATCACTAGAGCGACCATGATAAATAGCTTATATATGTTAGACACTTTTCTACACATCATGAATATAAATACATCTAAAGGAAAAAAAGATGAGGTAAATAATGTATACTTATGACATTGTAGGATAAGTCATATACATGAGGGAATGATTCAAAAGTTGTAGAAAGATGGATACTTAGATCCATCTGACTATGAGTCATATACAACCTGTGAACCTTGCCTTCGTGGGAAGATGACCAACTCTCCTTTTAGTGGAACTAGAGAGAGAGAGAGTCACTGAGTTATTAGAACTCATACATAGTGATGTATATGGTCTTATGTCGACTTAGGCTATAGGTGGTTACTCATACTTCATTACATCTACTAATGATTTCTCTAGGTATGGACATATGTATTTGATTAAGTTCAAGTCCGAGGCCTTTGAGAAGTTCAGGGAATAAAAGAATGAGGTAGAAAACCAGATAGGAAAGAGTATTAAAGACTCTTCGATCAGATCGAGGAGGAGAATACTTGAGTACAGAGTTCATCCATTTCCTCAAAGACCATGAGATTATATCCCAGTGGACACTTTCTTATACACTTCAGCTTAATGGTGTATCAGAGAGGAGGAATCACATGTTGTTAGATATGGTACGGTCCATGATAAGTTTTATTGACCTACCCGTCTCATTCTGGGGATACGCCCTAGAGACTACTGCTTACCTTCTAAACATAGTTCCATCATAGTCGATAGTATCTACATCATATGAGATATGGAAAGGAAGGAAGTATGTTCTTAAGGTGGTTAAGATTTTGGGTTGTCCTGCCCATGTTAAAAGACACAACATCGACAAGTTGGAATGAAGGATGAAATAGTGCACATTTGTAGGATACTCTAAGGAGACTTTGGGGTATTATTTCTATTATCCTGAGGACCAAAAGGTCTTTGTTGCTAAGAGGACTGTAGTTCTTGAGAAGGAACACATTCTTGGTGAAAACAATGGGAGTGAGATAGAGCTGAGCAAGGTTGGAGAACCTAGCTTAAGTACTATTCTAGAGTCTGAGTCTATTCAGGTACCTAACACACAAGTTCTAACTTTGCTAGGTCTAGCAGAGTATCTCACCCTCCTGAAAGATATATATGACATATCAGTGAAGAGGACTCTTAAGATATTAATCCTCAGACCTACGAGGAGGCTATTATGAGTATAGACTTTGGGAAGTGGTAAGAAGTTATGAATTCTGAGATTGATTCCATGTACTCTAACAAGGTTTGAAACCTTGTGGATGCACCTGAGGGTATCATAACCATCGGCTGTAAATGTATCGTCAAGAAGAAGATCAGAGTGGATGGAAAGTTGGATACCTATAACACAAGGCTGGTAGCTAAAGGATATCGTTAAAGGCAAGGAGTTGACTATGACGAAACATTTTCATCTGTAGCCATGCTTAAATCTATCAGAATTCTTTTGGCCATTGTAACACACTATGACTATGACCAGCTTGACCAAATCTTAACCAGCTTGTTCCTTCCAAATGCCTTCCAATGAACAAGTTATGACTTCTTTCATATTTTTAGCTTTAGCTCTTGTTATCGGTCCTTCATGAATAACAAAAGAGTCCTTGGCAGATTTATGATCAACTAATTGAGTCATATCATTTCCCCTTTCCTCGAAAGGATTCGTCCTCGAGTCATTACCTTCATTGCCTTATAAGGGTTGATGAGTGTACTACTGATAACTCCCGTTCGAGTGTTTTGGCCAATGGTTGGGTCAAACAAGAGCTAACAGGATAGTTAGCTCATCAACCTGGGTCGTGACATTTGGTATCAGGGCTGACCTAATATTCGGGAATGTTGAGGGGACCCGAGTAGGAAAGGGCTACCTACGGATAGACACAGTGTGGAGTGACCACTGGGCTAAGCCTCACATGCACCATGCTAGGGTTTGATCTGGGATATGTTCGACCTTGGCGAGGATGTCAAGTATATGAGTTGGGGAGAGTGTAAAACCTTTAGTCCCACGTTAGAAAAGTGGGAACATATGAATGCCTTATAAGAGTTGATGAGTATACTACTAATAACTCCTGACTCGAGCATTTTAGCCAATGGTTGGTCAAACAAGAGCTAACAGGATAGTTAGCTAATCAACCCAGGTCGTGATAACATCAAATAAAGATAAATCGGAAACATTGAATGTTGCACTAACATTGCCATACTCAGCTGGTAGTTTTAGCTTGTATACATTGTCATTGATTCTTTGAAGGACTCAAAATGGACCGGCATTAGTTTAGACTTCCTTTGGCTAGGAAATCTTTCCTTCCTTATGTGTAGCTAAACCCAATCATCGGGTTCAAATACTACTCTTTCATCCAATTCTTTGACAAAATCAGCTTTTTGCTTACCATCCAAATTAGCCTTTTCCAAATGTAATGGTAGCAAATCCATATGAGTTAATGGTTTGAACCTGTGCACAACTTCAAATGGGGAATGGTTTGTTGTAGTATGCAAACTTCTGTTATATGCAACTTGACATGTGGCAAACATTCCTCCAAATTCTTCAAATTTCTTTGAATTATGGCCCTCAAAAGCATTCATAAAGTTCTATTTACTACCTTCGTTTGTCCATCTATTTGTGGATAACAAGTGGTTGAATACAACAGCCTTGTACCCAACTTGCTCCAAATTGGTTTCCAAAAGTGGCTAAGAAATTTGACATCTCTATACTCACAATTATCCTTGGAATTTCATGTAATCTCACAATTTCTTTGAAGAACAACCCTGCAGCATGTGTTGCATCATCTGTTTTATGGCAAGAAATGAAATGTGCCATCTTGCTAAACTTGTCAACAACAACACAAATAAAATCTTTCCCTCCTTTTGTCCTAGTTAAACCCAAAACAAAGTCTATGGATATATCAACCCAAGGTTCACTAGGTATAGGAAGAGAAGTATACAACCCATAAGGCATTACTTTAAATTTAGCTTGTTTACAAGTAATGCATTTCTCATACAATCTCTCAACATCTCTTTTCATGTGTGGCAAAAAAAAAATATGATCATTCATATCTAAAGTTTTTTTATCCCAAAATGCCCCATTAAACCTCCACTATGTGTCTCTCTCATAAGTAATTCTCTCATTGAACATTAAGGAATACACAACTTGTTTTCTTTGAAAAGAAAACCATTATGCCTGAAAAAATTGTTAAAACCCCCTTTCTCACATGCCCCATAAACATTAGCAAAATCATGATCAGAACTATATAAATCTTTAATATACTCAAATCCCAAAAATTTGGCATGAAGTTTAGAAATTAGAGCATACCTTCTAGAAAGAGTACCAACTACTACATTTTCCTTACCTTGTTGGTACTTAATGATGTATGTAAAGGATTTAATAAACTCCACCCATTTTGCATGCCTGCGACTTAGTTTTGTTTATCCTTTGAGATATTTCAAGGACTCATGATCGGTATGTATAACGAATTCCTTATACCAAAGATAGTGCTACTATGTCTTTAACACTCTTACCAAAGCATAGAACTCCTTGCCATATGTTGGGTAGTTACACATGAATGCACTAGTCGAGTCAAAGAGTCAAAAATTAATCTTTTGGTGCATAACTATGAGTTGTTTCGCATGAAATCAAGCGAGACCATAGGAGATATGTACACTCGTTTTACGGATATTGTCAATGGTCTAAAAGCGCTTGGTTAAAGTTTTTCTAATTTTGAACTTGTTAACAAAATATTAAGATCTCTTCCTACAAGTTGGGATCCTAAAGTAACGGCAATACAAGAAGCAAAGAATCTAAATAATTTTTCACTTGAAGAACTAATTGGATCTTTGATGACTTATGAAATGACATGTATAGCACATGATGAATTCGAGAATAACCTTCCAAAGAACAGGAATGACATAGCACTTAGAACCAAGGAAGACCACTTGGGAGAAAACTCAAGTGACGATAATGATGATGATGAGGACTTCATACTTCTTACAAGAAAATTTAAGAAATTCTTAAAAATGACTAAAACAAGACAAGATGCAAAGAACAAAAGTGAATTAAAAAAGGACTCAATAATATGTTATGAATGTAAGAAGCTGGGACACTTCAAATTTGAATGTCCCCAAGTGAAGAAGAAGGCGCTCAAAACTACTTGGGACGACTCAAGTTCATCCGAAGACGAAGAGTCAATCAACAAGGAAGAAGTTACAAATTACGCTTTAATGGCATTTGGCAATGAGGTAATTAATCTAAACGAATCTTCTTTTATCTTATGATGAATTATTTAATGTATTTAATGACTTGTTTGATGATCTTAAATTAGTTAGTAATAAGTATAAATTGTTAAAGAAAGATCATGCTTCACTTGCTAGTAAGTTTAAAAATTTAAAAAAGGAGTATGATGAACATAGGATAGTTCCTTGAACTAAGTGTGAAGAATTAGATATACTTAAGAAAGAAAATGTTTCATTACAAGAAACATTAGAAAAATTTAAAATAGATAACAAATCCTTAAACATGATTTTTGCTAATAAGGGTCAAGTTAATAGAAAGGAAGGAATTGGCTTTGTGAGTAACACTCAACAAAAGCCAACCATCTTCGTTAAAAGACCTACATTATATGTTTCACCTAGAAATAAATGTAATTTTTATGGAAGAATTGGACACTATGCTTATAAATGTTTATTTAAAAAATATAGTACGCAAAAATTAATTTGGGTTCATAAAGGAACCAACCATAAACAACTCGATGCCATTAGTAAAATTAGGTAGAATTTTTCATGAGGAACCCAAAGACAAATGGGTACCTAAACCAAAACCCTCTTTCTTGTAGGTATGTCTCCAAACAAAGGCTAGAAGCACTAAATGGTACCTTGATAGTGGATGCTCAAGGTATATGACCAGAGATCCAACTCATTTCTCTAAGCTTATTAGCCTAAATGAAGGATTTGTCACATTCGGAGACAACAACAAGGGAAAAATCATTGGGAAAGGAATCATAGGTAACAAATGAAATCTCTTGATAGAAGATATATTATTAGCTGATGGTTTGAAACATAATCTACTAAGCATTAGTCAATTGTGTGATAAAGGATACATTATCAAATTTAAATCTAATACTTGTATAATTAAAATATCACACAAAAATAGTTATATGATAGCCTTAAGAAGCAATAATGTGTATACTATTGATATTGATAATTTTTGTAATGAAATATATTTTTTGGCCTTAAATGATGATGCATGGATTTGGCATAGGAGACTTGGACATGCTAGCATGAAACTATTAAACCAAATCTCAACTAAAAATCTAGTAAGAGGAATGCCTAGCATCAAGTTCGTAAAAGATAAAGTTTGTGATGCATGTCAACTATGAAAACAAATAAAAAGTAGTTTCAAATCAAAAAATCAAATAAGTACCTCTATGCCACTACAATTGATTTATTTAGATTTATTTGGACTAATTGATACTACAAGCTTAGGAGGTAGCAAATACGCGTTTGTTATTGTAGATGATTATAGTAGATTCACTTGGACCTATTTCTTGGTACACTAAAGTGATTATTTTAAATATTTTTCAAACTTTTATAAACTTGTTCAAAACAAAAAGGGTTTTATAATTTCATTATACATAGTGATCATGGTGGTGAGTTTAAAAATCATGATTTTTAAAATTTTTGTGACTCAAATAGGTATAATCATAATTTCTCTACTCTTAGAAATCCACAACAAAATAGAGTAGTGGAAAGAAAAAAATAGAAGCTTACAAGAAATGGCTAGAACCATGTTAAACAAACATAGCCTACCCAAATATTTTTGGGCTGAAGCCATTAACACGGCATGCTATATCATGAATAGGGTTCTCGTAAGACCATTACTCTCCAAAACTCCTTACGAATTATGAAAAATAAAAAAAACCCAATATTTCATATTTCAAAGTATTTAGTTATAAATGTTTTATTTTGAATGAAAAAGATGCCTTAGGAAAGTTCGATGCAAAATCTGATGAAGACATATTTCTTAGTTATTCCTCAATTTCAAAAGCTTATTGTGTCTTTAATAAAAGAACTCTTGTAATTGAGGAATTCATCCATATTTTTTTATGAGGTTACCAATTTGAAGAAAATTGACTTTGATGATGATTTTGATTTTGATAATTTAAATTTAAATGATAAATCTCCTCTCCAAAATAACTTGGATGCATCTACTTTTATAGAATCCTTACCCAAGGAATGAAAGTATGTAGATGCTCATCCTAAGGAGTTAATAATTGAAGATACATCAAAAGGTGTTCAAACTCGTTCATCATTTAAGAATTTTTGTGCTAACGTCGTATTTTTATCTCAAATTGAACCAAAATGTATTGAGAAAGCCCTAAAAGATGATTTTTGGGTTATTTCAATGCATGAAGAGTTAAACCAATTTGAGAGAAATGAGGTGTGGGAGCTTGTTCCTAGACCTAATGATAGTTTAGTGATAGGTACTAAATTGGTTTTTAGAAACAAGCAAGATGAAAATGGAATCATGGTTAGAAACAAGACTAGATTAGTGGCCAAGAGTTTTGACCAAGAAGAAGAAATCGATTATGAAGAGACCTTCGCTCCTGTGGCTAGACTTGAAGCCATAAGGATGCTCCTTGCCTTTGCCTCTTTTAAGAATTTTAAATTATTTCAAATGAATGTCAAAAGTACTTTTCTTAATGGTTTCATTTTCGAAGAAGTTTATATTGAATAACCCCCTGGTTTTGAAAATGATATTTTTTTGAATCATATTTTCAAATTATCTAAAGCTCTTTATGGATTGAGACAATCCCCTAGAGATTGGTATGAAAGACTTAGCTCTTTCCTTATTTCAAATAATTTTTTGAAAGGCAAGGTTGATACCACGTTATTTTTAAGCATTTTAAAAATGATTTTATAGTTATTCAAATTTATGTTGATGATATTATTTTTTGTTCAACAAATGAATCCTAATGTGAATCTTTTGCCAAGAGTATGAGCCAAGAATTTGAAATGAGCATAATGGGTGAATTAACATTTTTCTTAGATTTATAAATAAAATAATTAAATGATGATATCTTCATAAGTCAAACTAAGTATACATTAGATTTGTTAAAATATTTTAGTATGAACAATGCTAAGGCCATTAACACACCCATTAACACCTCTACAAAATTAGACTTAGAAAATTTTGATCAAAAACATATAGAGGAATGATAGGTAGTTTATTATATTTAACTGTTACTAGACCGAACATAATGTTTAGTGTTGGATTATGTGCAAGATTTCAATCCAGTCCTAAATCTTCTCATTTTAAGGTAGTTAAACGAATATTTAGATATTTAAAAGAAACTTCTAATTCAGGATTATGGTGTCCTAAGTCTAAAACCTTTGATTTGCTAGTCTATGCGGATGTTGATTTTGGAGGTTGTCGAATAGATAGGAAGAGTACAACCGGAATATGCCAATTCTTAGGACATGCTCTTGTTTCTTGGTCTTCCAAGAAACTAAATTTGGTTGCATTATCTATAGTCAAATCTGAGTATATAGTAGCTGGTGCATGCTGTGCATAAGTCATTTTAATGAAAAATACCTTAAAAGATTATGGAATTCACTTGAAAAATATTCCTATCAAATATGATAATACTAGTGCAATATATCTAACTTAAAATCTCATTCAACACTCAAGAACTAAACATATTGACATTAGGCATTACTTTATTAGAGATCATATAAATAATCATGATATATCTTTGAAATTTATTGACACTAAGCATCAATTAGCTAATATCTTCACCAAGCCATTAAATGAAGACCAATTTGACTTTCTTAAAAGAGAGTTGGGAATGTTAAACTATTCAAATGCATGATTTGCTAATTTTTTTGGACTTCTTGGGCTTTTGCTTGAAATTTACATGAGATAATCTTTGAATACATGAGTAGCTCTTATAATCTTCTTGACTTTCCTCGACTTTTGAGCTATCTTTCAATATTCTGATTCTTGGATTCATGAATATGTATCCTCCCTCTTAATAATTTATTTTATTTTGGGATACTTGGTTTTGGATCTTTGACACCCCCTCCCTTTCTTCTTCTTCTTCTTCTTCTATTTTATTTAAAAAGGGGAAAATAATAATTTGATTTGAAATAGATTAAACTCTATTTTTTTACTAAGGGGGATAATGGACTAGATTTCTTTCTTCGTGTAATGAATATTTATGAGAAATGTATTGACATATGTATTGAACACTTAGTATTCAAATGTGTTATGAATATTTCTCCTCTTTGATAACAAGGAGAAATGATATGATTGATGACATATGATAAATGTTGTATTTGAAATTTTATCATATAATGAACATTTGTTTTGAACAATTGTTTAGAAAAGTTATGATGACAAAAGGGGGAGAGATAATATATTGATGACAAATGATAAATGGTATATTTGAATATTTTTGATACATATTAAAAAATGATAAATGTTTAAATGATAGATATTTGTGATAAATGTTCAAATATGAATTGAGCATTTCTCCTTCTTGTTGATGACAAAGGGGGAGAAATGACATAATTGATGACATATGAGAAATATTTTGAGATCTTTAAATAGTTGAAATGAATGTTATATCATAATTGATGATATGGTTATATTGTGAATGTAATGATTGAAATTTTTAATGTGATACCAAGAAAATAAATCTTTAAAAATTTTCTTTATCATGTATGGTATCATGTATGGTTACATTGTGAAAATTGTCAAAATGCTTGGATTCAAAAGTGATAGGTTCTTTTGAATTCAATTTTGTTATATTTATCCTATGACATATATATAGGGGGATTTAAGGTTAATTTCGTCATCAATTGGTTATCATCATAAAAAAGGGAGAGATTATTGAATCTCAAATTTTGATGATGAAATCAATTGATGAGTTTTATAATCTAACTTGTGTGTTAGAGAAAATGATGCAGGATTAACTACGACAGTAAAGGGTAGTACAATCAGATGTTACGTTGGAGGTCAGTCGAGGTTCGGATGATGTTATCGGGAGCTCGCCGGGAAGTTTGCCGGGAAATTCATCGACAGGTTGTCGAGAACTCGCCGGGAAGTTCACAAGAAGAATACTGGAATTTCGTTGAAAGAAATCGGGAGCTCACCGGGGGTTCATTGAAAAGATGTCAGGAGTTCGTCAAAGAGATGATCAGACAAGGAACATAGTACATTGAGTGTCGTAGTTAGCATCGTAATGAGAGTTAGTTTTGCTAACTCAATTAAGAGTCCATTAAGTCTTAATTGGGGTTGATTTGGACTTATTATAAAAGTCATTTCAGTAACCCAAGGTCAGATGAGACATGGTTTTCGAAGACACGATTTCCAAGATGAACAGTCTTCGAAGCTGTATCAGGCGGTTGAACTGCCCAGACTGGGCGGTTGAACTGCCCAGACATAGTCTCCCAGATTGTCAAGTAGTGGAACCGCCCAGAACATAGTCTCCCAGACTGTCAGGCGGCTGAACCGCAGAGATACAGTCTCCCAGACTGTCAGGCGGCTGAACCGCCCAGAACACGGTCTCCCAGACTATGTCAGGTGGCTAAACTGCCTAGAACACAGTGTTTGAGACTTGCATCTCAGAAACACTTAAAAATTAATTTTTGGCTTTATTTTTGAAGCCATTTGGGACCTATAAATACTCCACTCATTATTGCTGAAGAAAGATAAGCAATCAAGAGCAAAAACCTTATGAAAACACTGTTGTAATTGAGAGTTTTCTCCTCATTTTATCTTGTGTAGTTTTTGGTTTACGAGAGAGCTTAGAGACTTGTAAAGCTTATCTCCTAAACCTGTAAAAGGATAATAGAGTTGTAAGAGGGTGGTTGATCTTCACCCATTGAAGAAAGATTTGTAGTGGAAGCCGATGACCTCAACAGAGGAGGAATCGGGAGTGGACGTAGGTCACAAGACCGAACCATTATAAAATCAGTTTGCTTCCGCTTCTTTGCTCTTTATGTTAATTGCTTAATTGTCTACTACCTTTGCTTGTACTCTTACACACATCTCTACACTTAAATGCATTTATGATACGATTTTTATTGAGCAAATATTTAAATCGACGTGAAATTTTTATAAGCACTAATTCAACACCTCCCCCCCCCCCCCCTCTTAGTACCGTTTTGATCATAACAGATGATATCCAAATTTTAAATTAATTTTTAAAAATACACAAGAACCATGCAATTCATCTAATATATCATCTAGCCTAGGAATAGGATGTCGATACTTTGCCATGATTTTGTTGTTGGCTCTGCAATCATCATATATTCTTCAAGATCCATCTTTTTTTGGCACTGATAAAATAAGAACTGCACATGGACTCATGCTTTCTGGCACATAACCTTTTTTCATAAGCTCACTTACTTGCTTTTGGATTTCCTTGGTCTCATCGGGGTTGTATCTATATGTTGGCTTGTTTGGTATGCTTGCAATTGGAATGAAATCTATTTGATGCTCAATTCCTCAAATTGGTGGCAAACCATTTGGAACTTCTTCGGGAAAGATATAATCATTTTCTTGCAAAAGATCAATAATAACACTAGGCAGATTTTTGTTAATTTCGTTAGATGCAATCAAAATGTCCTTGTACATAAGTACAAGTATAGGTTGCCTCATGGTTAAAGCTTTCTTTACATCACTAAGCACTTATTTTTCTTTCGCTTAGGTCTTCCTTATTTTCTCTCCTCTTGTGTTTCTCAACACTATTGTTTTTACCACTCAACTCATATTTATCTTTTTTCTCTCTTTCTTGCTCTCTCTCTAAAGTTTTGGTTAATGAAGATTTAAACTCCTCATACTATTGTTTTATGTGCATTTGGTCTTCAAAAATGGCCTTTGGAGGCAAAGGTCCAAGTTGATATTTCTATCCATTCATGATCAAAGAATAACAATTCGAACCCATCATGTGTTACCCTTTGATTATATTGTCATGGTCTCCCCAACAATAATTGACCAACATACATAGGTACCACATCACACCAAACTTCCTCCTTATATCTACCAATTGAGAAAGAAACTAACACTCGTTGATTTACCTTCACAACACCACTATCATTCAACCATTATAACTTGTAAGGTTTTGAATGTTTGATAGTAGGTAATTTCAGTTTCTCCACGAGCAAGGTACTTGTCACATTTGTACAACTTCCACTATCAACAATCATATTACACAACTTATTAGTAATCAAATAATGAGTGTGAAATAGATTCTCACGTTGTTCACCATGTTCATCATTTTTGTATTGCAAACTAAGTGTGAGTTGAACAACTAAAAGTTTACCTTTAGCATACTCTACATCACTAGCATTCTCTAATGTTGGAGGGTCATCATCATCCTCTCTCTCACTTTTAAATTCCACAATCTCATCCTTTATGATTATAACTCTCTTATTAGGACATTCACGTGCCACATGTCCATACCTAAGGCACTTAAAACACTTAACGCCTCTAGTTTGATTTGGTTGATTCTCACCTTTACCCTTATTGCCTAATTCATTTTTACCTTTAGTTTCACCAAATTTAGGCTTAACAATGGTTTTATCATCATTTTTACTCTAATTCAATTTCCAAGAATAAGAAGAAACCAAATAAGGTTTTGAATCATACCTTGTGTCTTTTCTTTTGAGTTGCCTCTCAATCTTCATGGCCACATTTACCATGTCCTCAATCTCCACATAGTGTTGCAACTCTATAAGATCAGCAATGTTCTTGTTTAATCCATTCAAGAATCGAACTATGGTGACCTCACGGTCTTCCTCCATATTAGCCCTTATCTTGATTATCTCCATCTCCTTGTGATATTCCTCAACACCCATGGAACCTTGTGTCAAAGTTTACAATTGTTGATGCAAATCCCTATAGTAATGGCTAGGGACAGATCTCCTCCTCAAGATTTGTTTCATCTCCAACCAAGTCTCCATGGGCCTTTCACCATTTCTTCGCTTGTCTTTACACAATTAATCCCACCAAACAATAGCATAATCACAAAATTAAACAATAGCTAATTTTACTTTTTTTTCTTTGGAGTAGTTGTGGCATTCAAAGATCAACTCCACTTTTCGTTCCCACTCCAAATAGGCATCTGGATTATTCTTCCCTTGAAAAGAAGGAATTTTCATTTTGATGTTGCCAATGTTTCTATCCACACCATCAAAATGTCCTTTCCTAATTTGTCTCCTAGGAGTAACTTCTTGAGAAATTAGAGTAACTTGATCATCATCCATGTCTTCTACTCCATTATATTCATCATTGACAAAGGTTGGTTGTCTCCCACGATGTGGTCCTCCTTGTAATCTATTAATTGCATCATTATGCCTTTCTAGATGATCTTTTATATTTTCTATTATTTTGAATATACATTCAAATTGTTGTTGTATTGCTTGAACCAAAAGATCATTTGATGTAGAACTCTTTTTTTTTAGACATGTTAAAACCTAAAAAATAAAATTAGAACAACCTCACCAATACTCTCTCAAGTGTCTCACTCAAGATTTGACTTTTCTCGATACTGATCTCACCACTCTTGCCTTTTACCTCTCTTATTTTGTTCTTTAGGTTCTTAGATGAACTAAGTACCTAAACAAATAATTCATATTATGATAATTTAAGGATATTGAAATTGGATAGGTATAAAAACAAAAAAAGAGAGACCAATTTAAAGGTGTATGTATTACACTTAGATCATTCAAGAATTAAAATTAAAATATCAAATGAACAGAAAAAAAAATCTGGAATTTAAGAGAGATTTCCAAAGTGGAACAAGAATTAAATGAACAAGATTGAATTCTATAATTTGCAAGAATTTCTTGAACCACAATTCTGATCTTTTACTTACCAAAAAATATCTTTTCTTTTTTTACCTTTGATTTTCTCTCTCTCTTTTTCTTTGATTTTCTCTCTTTTTTTCTTTTGTCCTTTGCTTTTCCCTTTTTTTCTTGACTTTCTGATTTTTTTTATTTTCTTTTGTTTCCTTTTCTTTTCTTTTTATACTATAAATATGGATAAACAAAGAAGAAGAATAAGAGTACAACAATGAAGGAAGAACAACAATTATAGTTATGATGCTGAAGAGAAAAGGAAAAGCTATAAGATAGCAAATAAATAGATATGTAAACCTCAAACTTGAGCCGAGCTCTGATACCAAATGGTGGAAATCATCAACTCAGCAATCATACACCCCAATAGCTAAAGAGCTACGATACATATGGAATGCAAATTGACACCCTCCAACGAATTGAAACAAAACGAATCGTTCAAGATTGAAGTAAGAGGAACTATTCTAGTCACTTTATCAAAGAGAAAAATGATAAAAAGATTAGAACATCACTTTGATTCCCCTAAACGCCACAAAGTAAAAAGTTTGATAAGTTAAAAAGGGAAAGCAAAGATATTAGATTTTTGAATGTCACAAGCAGAAAAGCTTGATAACTTCCAAAATTCATACAAGAACTTAAAAATAAACACTCATCGGCGTTGGAAGATGATTATATTTCTCTAAGTTATTCTTTACAAAGAGAGTTAGCCTTGTTTATATAAAGCAAGGCAAAATATAAAGAGAACGAACCAATTAAATATATTAAATAATATTCATATTCCTAATTCATGAATATAGATCATTCATGAATTCTACCTTAAAAAATCTAAAATAAAATTATCTACAATTTCAAATATGGTCCACCATGGCTAAATGAGCTTTATGCTTTAAAATATGGATTAAATTTTATGATTCCTTCAAGGCTAAACTTTCTCTTCATAGTATGGACTTATTTGAATCACGTTAACCTTTTTTGGCTCTTCTTGCATCCATAAAACTTTGACTAAATCTTGACTAGCTTATTCATTCCAAATGCCTTCCAATGAATATGTTATGACTTTTTTCATCTTTTTAGCTTTAGTTCTTGTTATCGATCCTTCATGAATAACAAAAGGCTCATTGGTAGATTTATGTTCAATTAGGTCATATCAATATGATATAACCAGAGGGATTCATATCCAGAGAGAGTCCAGATAAAGTGTGTAGGTTACTCAGGTCCATTTATGGATTGAAGCAAGCTTCCTAAAGTTGGAACATAACATTTGATAATACGACATGCTATGTTATGAATAGGATTTTCATAAGACCTTAGCCATCTAAAACTTCTTCTGAGTTGTGGAATAATAAAAAAAACTAATATTTTATATTTTAAAGTTTTTAGATGTAATATTTTTATTTAAAAATTTTATTTAAATAAAAATGATATGTTTCTAAAACTTATGAGAGTTTTCAATAAGAAAATTTTAGTTATTGAAGGATCTATCCACATTATTTTTAATGAATCTCTCGATGTTAAAGAAATAATTTTAATGATGATTTAAATTTGATAATTTAAATTTAAATGATAATTCTCTATTTAAATTTGATAATTTAAATTTAAATGATAATTCTCTATTTATATTATTTTTAATAATTTTTGTGAAGGTAAGAAAAATGATTTGATGATGATTTTAAATTTAATTAGATTTAAATGAGAATTCTCCTCTCTAAAGCAACTTGGATATATCTACTTCCAAAGAAACCTTACTTAAGGAATAAAAGTATGTATATGTACATCATAAGGAACTGACTATTGGAGATACGTCAAAAGGTATTTAAACTCGTTCTTCATTAAAAAATATTTATTCAAATATATGAATCAAGACCTTTTACTATTTGTTTTCATATGATTCTTTCTTTTTACTAAAAAGAAGATTTATTCATTCATTCACTTGACTTCTTGATATTCATGACTTGAGATTTATTTTGTATTCATTCTTCTATGGTTTTTTTTCTTTTTACTAAAGATAAGATTTGTTCAAATGAATCATGATCTTTCATTTGACTTCTCGATGTTTACCACTTGAGAATTATTTTGTATGACTCTTTTATATTCATGACTTGTATATTCCATTTTACTGATGACAATGAGAAGAAGTAACTAATATATGTGTTGATGACAAAACAAGGGTCCAAATAAAGTGTATAGGTTGCTCAGGTCCATTTATGGATTGAAGCAAGCTTCCTAAAGTTGCAACATAACATTTGATAAGGCGATCAGATCTTATGACTTCGTTAAGAATGAAGATGAGCTTTTGTGTACAGGAAGGTAAATGAGAGCGCTATCACTTTCTTAGTGTTGTATGTGGATAACATCCTAATTATTGGGAATAATATAGGAATGCTCTCCACAATAAAAACTTGGCTATCCAGAAACTTCTCCATGAAGGACTTAGGGGAATCATCATATATTTTGGGGATCCAAATCTATAAAGAAAGATCCAAGAGAATGCTTGGCTTGTCCCAGTCTAGGTATATAGACTATATTGATAAAAGATTTGAAATAGAGAATTTCAAAAGAGGTCTTAAACTGATGAAATATGAAATATCACTTCCTAAGAGTATGTCCCAAAAGACTCCTAAAAAAAGGACAAACATGGATAAGATACCTTATGTCTTATTAATAGGGTCTATCATATATGCTATGCTATATACTAGGCCTGATATAGCGCATGCTATGAGTGTTTTACTAGTATATGGAGAAGGTAGCCTTAAGTACTTGAAAAGGTGGATCTAGATTTAGAACACTGGAAGGCAGTAAAGTATATACTTAAGTACTTGAAAAGGACTAAGGATCTTTTACTAGTATATGAAGAAGGTAGCCTCCAGATCGAGGGCTACACGAACTCGAGTTTCCAGTCCGACACTGATGATAGCAAGTCAAACTTAGGGTATATTTTTACCTTGAATGGAGGAGCAGTAAGATAAAAGAGTTCCAAGCATGAAACTACTGCTAACTCGATCACAGAGGCGGAATACATTATTGCAGCAGAAGCAGTAAAGGAAGGGGTGTGGATGAAGAAGTTCATCAGGGATTTGAGAGTTATACCAAGCAACGTGGAACTGATTCCCATATACTACGATAATGATAGGGCGATAGCTCTAGCAAGGAACCCAAGTCTCATCAGAATTGTTCTGAGGAGGTTCCACTCATAGCCCGTAAAGATATAGCAATGGAAAGAGTTCCATCCGAAGATAACATTGCAGATCCATTGACAAAACCATTGGCTCATATTGTATTTGAGCATCATAGGGTTCTGATAGGGATCAAACACATAGTTGATTAGTTTTAGGTCAAGTGGGAGATTGTTGGTTACAGGTGCTATACAAGCCAATCACGTGAGTGATGTCACGTATGATATGCTGCGTGATTTTTTTGCTTATGATTATTATTGACATATTATTATATTATATTATATGCTGCATATATATATATTATGATGTCCTTAGTTCTATGCAATGAGTTTTGGATCGTCATGAGATCATGATAATGAGATTGATTCACCTTTAAACATACATCATAAATAATTCTGATAATAGGTTTTTCGAGAGAGATATCGAGATAACCGAACATACTAGTGTACTATATACCTGTCCATATGATGGAGGCGACTAGTCTCATAACAACTTGTGTAGAGACACTAAGGATATAGTACAGGTGCTCATTGGAGAATGAGTTCACTAATCAATCCGCTTATGAAATGTTATAAGGTTAATGATATCTAAAGTCAGACATCGATTCCATAGTCTGAGTTATGCATCTGGTCTTTAGACTTGAGACACCAACGATGTCTTGTTTGAGTACTCCTTTCTTTGACACTAGACTTATAGGTCTGGAAAGTTTCAGATCTAGTACAGTCGATTATCGGGATTGGTAGCCAACCTTACGAAGTCAATTGATTATCAATAAAGTATCATCCATTTTCGGTATCACGAGAGGAATATCTCATATGTGCTTGCTCAGATAAACCCTTAGCCAAGGTCATTCGGATTGAGAGAGAAATAATTCTCTAGGAGAATCCGATTAGAGCAAGTCTCAGATGGATTCCGTATGTGGCCTGATAGTACCGTGTCCAATATATGGTCTATGGGATATTAGTTAGATGAGGGATTACAAATACACAGTAATTATGGACAAACATGTATGATGGATTTGATCTCCCTGTACTGTTTGGGGATTATGACGTAGTGGCCTAGTACGTCCATAGTCGATGAGTCGAGTGAATTATTATATGGATAATTATTTGCTATAACAGAAAGAGTTCTGATGGGAACAACTTACGGCCAGCTCAATATCGGGCCTAAAGTGTCACACACATATAGTGGATGCTTCAGCGAATAAAAGATTGGATAAAGATCTAATTAGCCCCTATTCTTATTAGATGAGACACTACACTAATGGGCTCCTTGCATAAGGCCCACCCAATTAAAGGCCAAATGAGATTATTGGATACAGATCTATTAATACAAAGTTAGTGAATAATTGGATGGAGATCCAATACCCATTAAGGCAGGACTTCTAGGGTTTTTGATGGCTCTCTATAAATAGGAGGGAGGCACATAGTTGATGGGCTGCATCTTTGGCCGCCACCTCCTATTCTCCTCCCTCCCTCTGCCTAAGAGTTGCGAGACCTGAGATTGTGCTTGGAGGAGTATCGCTACAACGATCCATCATGTGGATACCGCTATAAAGGAGGACGCTTGACCTCCTTTATCCTCTCCATCCAGATATGAAAAAATAGGGATATATGATCTCCCTAGGTAAACAGTCTCTCACACGATGCAGTTTTTTGGTTTTGTGACTTTCTCGTGACCCAATATTTTGCACGACGATTTGATTTGCATGAGAAATCAGTTTGTTTTGATCTTCCGCTTTGCATGTGATGCTCTTGCTTGGTTTCCCAATAGCGAGTACCTCTAAACCATTATAATTAATTTATATGAATTTATTTTGACATATTAATATCACAAGTCTAGAAGATAGTAAATATGATTTTATGATTGTTGATGATTATAGTAGATATACTTGGACATACTTCTTGGCACATAAAAGTGATTATTTTAAATATTTTATAAAATTTTACAAACTAAGTTTAAAATAAAAAATATTTTATGATTTCTTCTATTCGTAGTGATCATGGTAGTGAATTTAAAAATTATAATTTTTAAGAATTTTAGATTCAAATGGGTATGATCATAATTTTTCTACTTCAAGAAATTCATAACAAAATAGAGTTATTAAGAGAAAGAACAAGAGATTACAAGAGATAACAAGAACCATGCTTAATGAACATGGCCTACCTAACTATTTACGATATGCTATGTTGTGAATAGGATTTTCATAAGACCTTAGCTATCTAAAACTTCCTATGAGTTGGGGAATAATAAAGAAAACCTAATATTTTATATTTAAAAAATTTTGGATTTAAATATTTTATTTAAATAAAAAAGATATCTTAGAAAAATTTGATGCAAAATCCAATGAAGGTATCTTTCTTGGATATTCCTCTATTTCTAAAACTTATCAGAGTTTTCAATAAGAGAACTTTAGTTACTGATGAATCTATCCACATTATTTTTAATGAATCTCTCGATGTTAAAGAAATAATTTTAATGATGATTTTAAATTTGATAATTTGAATTTAAATGATAATTCTCTATTTATATTATTTTTAAGAATTTTTTTGAAGGTAAGAAAAATGATTTGGATAATGATTTTGAATTTAATTGGATTTAAATGAGAATTCTCCTCTCTAAAGTAACTTGGATATATCTACTTCCAAAGAAACCTTACTTAAGGAATGAAAGTATGTAGATGTAAGGAGTTGACTATTGGAGATACGTCAAAAGGTATTTAAACTCATTCTTCATTAAAAAATATTTATTCAAATATATGAATCAAGACCTTTTACTATTTGTTCTCATATGATTCTTTCTTTTTACTAAAGAGGAGATTTATCCAAATGAATCATGATCTTTTACTTGATTTCTTAATATTTATGACTTGATATTTATTTTGTATTTATTCTGTTGGGAAACCTCAGTAGGTGCATCACATGCGCAACGGAAATCAAAACAAAAACTGGTTTCCCATGCAGATCAAATCATCGTATAAAATATTGGGGTCATGAGAAAAATGTAAAAACCGATAAAATTGTGATGTGTGAGAGATTGATTTTATCTAGGGAGATCGTATATCCCTGTATTCCAGATCCGAATAGAGAAGATGATTGAGGTCAAGTGTCCTCCTCTCTAGCAGTATCCATACGATGAATCTTTACAGCGAAACTCCTCCAATCTGATCTCGCAACTATTGCAAAGAGGGAGGGAGGAGAATAAGAGGTGGTGGCTAAAGCTACAGCTTATCAACCATGAGTCTCCCCTCCTATTTATAGAGAGCCACCAAAAACCCTAGGGCTCATGTCTTAGTGGGTATTGGATCTCCATCCAATTACCCACTAACCTCGTATTACTGTATCTCTATCCAATAATCTCCTTAGGCCTCTAATTGGGCCTTAATCAAGGAGCCCATCAGCATAGGGTCTCATCTAATGAGAATATTGGCTAATTGGATCCTCATCCAATCGTCTATTCACTGAAGCAACCACCATATGTGTGTGACCCTCTAGGCCCGATATCAAGCTGGCTATGAGTCACTCCCATCAGAACTCCTTATGATATAGTGAATTATTATCTCCATAATAATTCAATCGACTCATCGACTATGGATGTACTAGGCCACTACGCCATAGTCCCCAAACGGTACAGGGGGATCGAATCCATCGGACCTGTCTGTCCCTAGTTACCGTGTATCTATAATCTCTCATCCAACTAATATCCCAGAGACCATATATTGGACATGGTACTGTCAGATCACATATGAAATCCGTCATAGTTTCGCTCTAATCGGATTCTCTCGGAGAACTCTTTCTCTCTCAATCCGAATGACCCTAGCCAGGGATTTATCTAAGCAAGCACATATGGAATATTCCTCTCGTGATACCGAGAGTGGATGATCCTCTATTGATCCTCAATTACCTTCGTAAGGTTGGCTATCAATCCCGATAACTAATTATACCAGATCTAAAACTTTCTAAACCTGTAAGTCTGGCGTCAAAGAAAGGAGTACTCATACAAGGTATCCTTGGTGTCTCATGTCTAAGGACCAGATACACAATTGGGACTATAGAATCACTGTCTGACATTAGGTATCATTAACCATACAATATTTCATAAATGGATCAATCAGTGAACTCATTCTCTAATGAGCACCTATACTATATCCTTAGTGTCTCCATACAAGTGGCTATGAGACCAACCGCTTTCATCATATAGACGGGTATATAGTACACTGGTCTGTCCGGTTATCTCGATGTCCCTCTCGAGTAACCTATAACCGGGATTATTTAGGATCTGTGTTTAAAAGTGAATTGATCTCATTATCGTGATCTCATCACGATCTGATTCTCATTGTATAGAACTAAGGATATCACAATATATATGTAATAAATAATATAATATGATAATATACCAATATTAATCATAAGCAAAAAAATCATACAGCATGTCACACGTACCATCACTCACGTGATTGACTTGCAGGACACATGTAACTAGCAATCTCCCACTTGATCTAAAGCCAATCACCTATGTGTCTAATCCCCATCAGACCCCTGTGACGCTCAAATACAATCTGAGCTAGCGGCTTTTTTAGTGGATCTGCAATGTTATCTTCGGGCAGAACTCTTTTCATTGCTATATCTTCTCGGGTCATAATCGCTCTAATTAGATGAAACTTCCTCAGAATAATTCTGATGAGACCTGGATTCCCTTATTAGAGTTATCGCCCTGTTGCTATCATAATATATGGGAGTCAGCTCAACGCTACTTAGTATGACTCTCAAATCATTGATGAACTTCTTCATCCATACCCCTTCCTTTATTGCTTCTGCTACAACAATGTATTCCGCCTCTATGGTCGAGTCAATAGTAGTATCTTGCTTGGAACTCTTCCACCTTACTACTTCTTTATTCAAGATAAAAATAAACCCTGAATTCAACTTGCTATCATCAATGTCAAACTGAAAACTCGAGTCCATGTAGCCCTCAACCTGGAGGCAACCTTCTCCATATACCAGTAAAAGATCCTTAGTGCTTCTCAAGTACTTAAGAATATACTTTACTGCCTTCCAGTGTTCTAAACCTGGATCTGCCTGATACCTGCTCGTGACACTCAGAGCATGTGCTATATCAGGCCTGGTACATAATATCACATACATGAAGACCCTATCACTGAGGCATAAGGTATCTTATCTATGTCTACCCTTTTTTCAGGAGTCTTTAGGGACATACTCCTAAAAAGTGATATTTCATGTCTCATCGGATGAGACCTCTCTTGGAATTCTCTATGCCAAACATTTTGACAATGGAGTCTATGTACATGGACTAGGACAAGCCAAGCATCCTCTTAGATCTATCTCTATATATCTGAATCCCCAAAATATAGGATGTTTCCCCTAAGTCTTTCATGAAGAAGTTTCTAGATAGCCAAGCCTTTACTGTAGAGAGCATTCCTACATCATTCCCAATAATTAGGATGTCATCCACATATAGCACCAAGAAGGTGATAGCGCTTCCACTTACCTTTCTATACACACAAGACTCATCTTCGTTCTTAACGAAGTCATAAGATCTGATCATCTCATCAAATCTTATGTTCCAACTTCGGAAAGCTTGCTTCAATCCATAAATGGATCTAAGCAATCTGCACACTTTATCTAGGCTCTCTTTGGATACGAATCCCTCTAGTTGTATCATATACACCTCCTCGAGATTGTCATTGAGGAATGTCATTTTGACATCCATCTGCCAGATCTCATAGTCATAGTGTTCTGCAATGGCCAAAATAATTTTAATGGACTTAAGCATGGTTACAGGTGAAAAGGTTTCGTCATAGTCAACTCCTTGTCTTTGATGATATCCTTTAGTTACCAGTCTTGCTTTATATGTTTCTACCTTTCCATCCACTTCGATCTTCTTCTTGAAGATCCATTTGTAATCGATAGGTACAATACCCGGAATTCACAAGGTTCCAAACCTTGTTAGAGTACAGGAAATCCATCTCAGAATTCATGACTTCTTGCCACTTTCCGGAGTCTATACTCATAATAACCTCCTCGTAAGTCTGAGGATCAATATCCTGATAGTCATCTCTATTGATATGTCTCACATATCTTTCAAGAGGGTGAGATACTCTACTAGATCTACGTAAAATTAGAATTTGTGTGTTACGTACCTGAATAGACTTGGGCTCTGGAATGGTGCTTGAGCTAGGTTCTCCAACCTCGCTTAATTCTGTCTCACTCCACTGTTTCCACCAAGAATGTGTTCCTTCTCAAGGAATACAACTCTCTTGGCAACAAAGACCTTTCGATCCTCAGGATGATAGAAATAATACCCACAAGTTTCCTTTGGGTATCCCACAAATGTGCATCATTCTATCCTTGATTCCAACTTATCGGGGTTGTGTCTTCTAACATAGGCAGGACAGCCCCAATCTCATATGGTGTAAATACTACCGATTTTAGTCGAACTCTGTTCAGAAGGTAAGTTACAGTCTCTAGGGCGTATCCCCAGAATGAGACAGGTAGGTCAGCGAAACTCATCATGGATCGCACAATGTCTAAGTGTGTGATTCCTCCTTTTTGATACACTATTAAGTTGAGGTGTATAAAGAGGTGTCTATTGGGATAAAATCTCATTGTCCTTGAGAAAATGGGTGAACTCCGGACTCAAGTACTCTCCTCCTCGATCTGATAGAAGAGTCTTAATACTCTTTCCAATTTAGTTCTCCACCTCATTCTTATATTCCCTGAATTTCTCAAAGGCCTCGGACTTATACTTTATCAAGTACACATGTCCATACCTAGAGAAATCATCAGTGAATATAATGAAGTATGAGTAACCACCTATAGCCTGAGTCGATATGGAAATATATACATCACATCACTATGTATGAGTTCCAATAACTCAGTAGCTCTCTCTCCAGTTCCACTAAAAGGAGAGTTGGTCATCTTCCCACGAAGGTAAGGTTTACAAGTTGCATATGACTCATAGTCAAATGGATCTGAGTATCCATCTTTCAACAACTTTTGAATCCTTTCCTCATGTATATGACCTAGCCTATAATGTCATAGGTATGCATTATTCACCTCATCTCTTTTCCTCTTAGACATATTTATATTCATATTATACTGAGAAGTGTCTAACACATATAAGCCATTTATAAGGGTCCCTTTAGTGATAATCTCATCATTCATAATTATTAAACAACTATTATTCTTAAAAACTAATTTATATCCACTAATTGTCAAACAAGAGATGAAAATAATATTTTTGATAATAGAGGGAACAAAATAATATACATCTAATGCAATAATAGCTCCACCAGATAGATGTAGGATGACCTCCCCAATAACAATTGCTGCAACTCTTGCTCCATTGCCCATCTTGAGGTCCATCTCGCCTCTAGCCAATCTCCTAGTTCTTGCTAGAAACTGCAATGAATTGCAGATATGATAAGCACTTCGGTATCCAATACTCATGTTATCATAAAAATCTAACAAGTGGAGACTAATCATGAATATACCTGAAGCTTCTCCAAGTTTATGTTTCGCCTTCTCTACAAGGTAGTCCTTACAGTTCCTCTTCCAATGCTTGTCTTGGCTGTAGTGGAAGCATTATCCTTTGCCAGGTATTTCTTGGCAACCTTTGCCTTACCTGGCCTTCCTTTGCCCTTACCCTTCTTAAGGGTCTTGCTAGCCTTCCTTTTCCTATTGGTCTCACGAATATAGAGAACCGACTTCTCTTTCTTGATGGTACTCTCAGCTTCCCTCAACATATTGAGGAGCTCGGGTAGAGTCATCTCAAACTTGTTTATATGAATCGTAAAATGGAATATGGTAGGGACTGAAGTATAAGATCAACGTACAAGTTATCCTCTGGGACTATCTATATATTTCATAAAGTGAGCGATCTCATCCTCGCTTATTCTTTCCTCCAGCATGGGCATAATCACGTTGAAGATATATAGGATTTTCTCCTCCGTGAGAACAATTATCAAATTACGGAGCCTTTGGACCAATGAGGCGATTAGCATCAAGTATGCCACGTAGGGGGTTTGTAAGCGATAAACAAGATATAGCGTAAATTAAATAATATGTAGATTTTATAAAAAATACTAATTAAGATATGGACTTCTATCTTAATGTGCTCCCATTATTTTCCTAGCGAATCACGCGATACCCTCGACACGTGAGACGAAAGTCTCTAACAGACTCCTAGTAATCACAACTCCTTATGATTCCTATCATGTTCAGCCTTCGAATCATCATGGTCTCGAGGGACTCGATCAACCATAATGTTCAGTTAAGTGATCACCATCATTACAAGATGAGTCTAATTCGATGATATACCCTCGAGGGACTCAACCAAGCATATCATATCCTCAGGTCACCGGTGACATCTCTATGTCGTAAGCAAGATCTCGATCACGTAGATAGGTGAGCCTCGAGGGACTCGACCAACTCAACCTATGTCGTGATTCAATTTCTTCCTATAACGGTAGAAGGCCACGTGGGTCAATCTTATTGCCTCATGCTTATCGACTTAATATTATCGTAGGAGGGGTTTTTGTTTTATATCGATCTCCTAATATGTCGTGTCTCACACATACATATTTAATATATATCTACATCGCATACAAATATATATATACATATATATATCTAGTAGGTGTATAACACATCACATATACAAGTCACATCGAATGATCATGAGCCATCACATAATATGATTAAGCCCGAACCAATGGGCCTAATTACTCATAATAGGATCTATGTGTGAATCAACGCATTTCTATGCCTTATGATTGTTGATCTCATCATCATCGATTCCATCAGATCGTTGCATCACCATGCGCATGTGATCTCTCGCCACGACATCATGGATCCCGCTGTCACCTTCACGCTCCTGTCGCACCTCTCCATGTAATTACAAATAATCACAAGCACCCAGGCCCAACAATAAACGTGAAAAACGTAGGCTCACAAGCCCCAATAATAATAATAATCATAATTACACACATCATAACACTTGGCTCATGATCATCCATCCACATCATACATCACATGTACATCACATCATATATAGGATTACTAGATATATATAATAATTAATTAAATTATTTAATTAATTATTTTTCTGGAAATCCATACATGCTCAAAATTTTTAAAATTATCAAGGGTATTTTCATAATTCTGGATGAGAGGATGGTCCTTGAAATTTCTAAAATTGTTGAGGGTATTTTCAGAATTCTGTACACGAGGACAGTCCTTGAAATTTTTGAAATTTAAAGGGGCAGGATCATCCTTTTCTCAAAAGGATGCCCTAACCCCTCTTGCCCCATCTGCGTCGTTGCCACCGCTGCTACTACCCCAACGCAGGCGGCGGCTGTCCTTGCCCACCGGCAGCCACCCCTGCGGCCGACGCCGCCACCCCTATTGGCGGCAGCCCCTTGCGGGCGTCGCGCTGCAAGCAGGTGAGCCCACAGGCGACTGTTGCCCTTGCGGGCTGCTGCCCCTGCGAGCGGCGCTGGCCTCCCTTGCAAGCTGGCCCTGACCGCAGCCGGTAGCCCCCTTGCAAGGGGCCTTAGTCGCGGCCTGGCCGTGGGTGGCCGGCCCTGCATGGGGGCTAGCCGTGGCTGCCCGCCCCTCCTCCTCGCTGCCTTCGCTGCGAAAACGCAGCAAGAACGCATAGAATGATTCTACGTGGTTCAATCTCATCACACGTAGTTTAAAATCAATCTTTCGCATAAAAACATTGGCTTTGATACCACTGCTGGGAAACCTCAGTGGGTGCATCACATGAGCAGCAAAAATCAAAACAAAAACTGATTTCCCATGCAGATCAAATCGTCATGCAAAATATTGGGGTCATGATAAAAATATAAAAACTGATAAAATCAGCATTTGTGAGAGATTATTTTACCTAGGGAGATCGTATATCCCTGTATTCCAGATCTGGATAGAGTAGACGATGAAGGTCAAGCGTCCTCCTCTCTAGCAATATCCACACGATGGATCTCTGCAACGAAACTCTTCCAGATCTCGCAACTCTTGCACAGAGGGAGGGAGGAGAATAGGAGGTGGTGGCTAAAGTTATAGCCTATCAACCATGAGTCTCCCCTCCTATTTATAGAGAGCCATCAAAAACCCTAGGGCTCCTACCTTAGTGGGTATTGGATCTCCATCCAATTACCCACTAAACTTACATTATTGGATCCTTATCCAATAATCTCCTTAGGCTTCTAATTGGATCTTAATCAAGGATCCCATCAGTATAGGGTCTCATCTAATGAGAATAAGGGCTAATTGGATCTCCATCTAATCCTTTATTTGCTGAAGCATCCACCATATGTGTATGACCCTCTAGGCCCGATACCAAGCTGGCTGTGAGTCACTCCCATCAGAATTCCTTCTGATATAGTGAATTATTATCTTCATAATAGTTCAATCGACTCATCGACTATGGACGGACTAGGCCACTACACCATAGTCCCCAGACGGTACAGGGGGATCGAATCCATCGGACCTATCTGTCCTCAGTTATCATGTATCTATAATCCCTCATCCAACTAATATCTCAGAGACCATATATTGGACATGTACTATCAGGTCACATACGGAATCCGTCATAGTCTCGCTCTAATCGAATTCTCCCGGAGAACTCTTTCTCTTTCAATCCGAATGACCCTAGCCAAAGATTTGTCTAAGCAAGCATATATGGGATATTCCTCTCGTGATACCAAGAGTGGATGATCCTCTATTGACACTCAATTGCCTTCGTAAGGTTGGCTACCAATCTCGATAACCAACTGTACCAGATCTGGAACTTTCCAAAGATATACGTCAAAGAAAGAAGTACTCATACAAGACATCCTTCGTATCTCAAGTCTAAGGACCAGATACACAATTGGGACTATGAAATCACCGTCTGACATTATGTATCATTAACCATACAATATTTCATAAGCGGATCAATCAGTGAACTCATTCTCTAATGAGCACCTATACTATATCCTTAGTGTCTCCACACAAGTGGCTGTGAGACCAGCTGCCTCTGTCATATAGACAGGTATATAATACACCGGTCTGTCCGATTATCTCGATGTTCCTCTTGAGTAACCTACGACCAGGATTATTTAGGATCTGTGCTTAAATGTGAATCGATCTCATTATCGTGATCTCATCACGATCCGATTCCCATTGCACAGAACCAAGGACATCACAATATATATGCAACAAATAATATAATATAAGAATATATCAATATTAATCATAAGTAAAAAGATCACAAAACGTGTCACATGTGCCATCACTCACGTGATTGGCTTACAGGGCACCTGTAACTAGCACATTCTTCTATGATTTTTTTTTTACTAGAGATGAGATTTGTTCAAATGAATCATGATCTTTCATTTGACTTCTAGATGTTACCACTTGAGAATTATTTTGTATGACTCTTTTATATTTATGACATGTATATTCTATTTTATTGATGACAATGAGAAGAAGTAACTCATATTTGTGTTGATGACAAAACAAGAGAAGTAGTGATTCATGCCTAACTTATATGTTGAAGTAGGAGACTTATGATGCTTTTATAACTTTTTATTAGTAGTGACTCATTCCTAACTCTTATTAATTATTTTTTAAAATTTACAGCTTAATTGAATATTTGGCTTAAAATATCAAGATCAAATTTATCTCAACTTGAATTTAAGAGTACCATTGCAAAATGTTTTATTTTGAATTCAAGTTCATCATATTTTTAAGATAACATATAGACAGGGGTAGTTTTGTTAATTCCCCATCATCAATTTTTCTCTCGGTGTCAATAAATTAAACTTATTTTTGATATCATGATAACTCTCTTCTTTTCGATGATAACAAAGGGGAAGTAGTAGCTTATGATTTTTTTTATTAATAAAGGGGAGAAGTATAGGGAGAATCATGATGTCTTACTTATGATTCTTTGTTACGCAAAGGTTAACTTATAGTTATATTTTGATTGATTTTAATAATTATTTGAAAGTTAAAATTTAAAATGATTATGGCTTTTGAAACTTGATTAATCATTGATTTTTGGGTTGAATGATCGAATCATAATATCAACAAGATCAAATTTGTTTCAACTTGAATTCAATATATGCATTTAAAATGATATATGATCATTTGAATTCGAGTTAATTATAAAATCATTCAAAATGGCATATAGATTAGGAGAACTTAGTTAAAATTCTATCATCAATTGGTTGTTATCATCAAAAGGGGAGAGATTCTTAAATCTCATATTTTGATGATCAAATCAATTGATAAGTTTTGGACTAATATACTTTTGAGATAAGTGACGCGGGAAAAACTTCGATCATGGACTCGAACCATCGAATGACAAAATATCAAAGTAGGAGAATCAGACACTGTGCCAAAATCATATAAGAGATTGGACATCAGGCCAAAGGATAGGTCGATGTGCCGAAAATTAGACCTTGTACTATGAGTTCGGACATAATGCTGGAAGGATCGGGTATTGAGTCAAAAGATTGGATATTGTGATAAAGTCAATATGTCGATAAATCGGGCGATATGTGGATGATGTGCCAAAGGTTTAGACGAAGTGTCGAATGATCGGATGATATACCAAAATACTGAACAACATGCTGAAGGCTTTGTAATTTTGAATATATGGTTGGATTTGTAAAGTTTTGATCGAGATCTTTTTGGATTAAATTGAGTCGGTATTGGACTAAAATCATGCCAACTTATCAAGAACCCATTAGGCTTGAACCATGACCGAATATGACCTGTTAAACGGTCAAATTGGTGAGTCGACCTGGGTGGTGGTACTGCTTGAGAATCAAAAAGTACTATTTATGCTTTTTTGGTAGTGTTGGCAATGATACCACCCATGCCAACGAACCTAGGGCGATGATAGTACCACCTAGGCCAATGGTGGTGTCATCAAGGTCAATGGTGGTACTACCAAAGCTAGGATTCCTAGCCCTGTTTCGATGGTAGTACCGTCGGATGCCAATGGTAGTACCACTAGTACATCGAAATTATGAGAATTTAAATTTTAGCTCTATTCTTGAAGCCTTTTGAAGATCTATAAATATCTCACTCATGCTTGTTTGATGTAAGAATAAAATCTTGAGCATAAAAGTGTTGTAAAAACTCTCTTTGAGTGGTATTTGAGTCTCGTCCTCCTTGATTTTAGAGGTAATTATAAGTTGTAGGAGGTGTGAGGTCCCTTGTAAGAAATAGGTGTAAAGGTTCTCTCCTAAGTCTATTAAAAGGAGAAGGGTTGTAACAAGGATAGTCGAGAAGATTGAATCATTATAAATCAGTTTGCATCCCTTCTCTTGCCTTTGCTTTACTATTGCTTACTGATTTACTCCATTCGCTATCTTTACTTGTACTTTTGGTTAAACACATTTCTGATATGGACTTATCGATCGAACTTTTAAAGTTGGATCCTATTCTTTACTAGGTGAGCCAAATTCGAGCCCTCAGCTGTAATCTAAGAAAAGCAAATTGAGGAATTTGTTTGAAAAGACATCATCACCAAATTCGACATTCTTGAAATTATTGTCACCGACAATGGGGGTGTAATTTAATAATTCAAAATTTAAGAAATTTTGTGAATGCTTCGGGATCCAACTCTACTTCAACTCTATGACACATCCAAAACCAATGAACATGTTGAGGTTACCAATCGAACCCTTCTATAAGGATTTCAAGAAGAGAGTGCCCAAGGCCAAAGGGACATGGATGGATAAGCTCTCAAATATCCTATAGAGTTATTAGACTACCATTAGACTCATAATCGAGGAGTTCCCTTTTTGTCTAACATTCGAAATGAAGGTTATGGAGCTGATCGAGATCATACTACTAATTATATGAATCCAAGAGTACGACAAGGAAGCTTGAGACAAAGGGCTTCAAGCCAGCTTTGATCTACTCTATGATAGAGCAAGGGCGCACCTTAGCAACATAGCCTATAAAAGATCTATGACAAAAATGTTCAACATGAATGTACGACCTCAGCACCTCGACATTGGGGACTTAGTCTTGTGCAAAGCTAAAGTTAGCAATCCAAAGTTAGCCTAAAGGAAGGTGATAGAACCCTAGGGTTCTATTGTAGAGGAAAAAGGTGGAAAAGAGGGGATAATCAATCTCTTAGATGGGATCGGGCGTCCTAGATCACTTCAAGTGGATCTACCTCCTAGGGTTTTGGGTTTTGGCTAAAAACTAAGATTCTTCATTGATTCCTCATAAGAGAGTTTACAACATTATTTATAGGGCTTTGCCAAATGTCCCTCTAGGCTTGGACTCAGAGTCCACTAAACTTAGAATCTTAGCTAATTGATATAAACTCCTAACTGAAATGATAACTGACTCTACCCTAACTGAAGATAATAACCAACTCTAACCAACTCATAATTAACTCGATGGGTCTCACTCGGAACATAACTAACTCTGACTAGATAGACTAACAAGACTCAACTTGAATTAATCATGAATAGATGGACCCAACTTAGCTAGGTAAGGTCATAACAGATCCGCCCTATTCAAATCAGTCTTGTCCTCAAGGCAGAGCAGCACTAAACTTCGGGGATGCTTCAATCTAGGATATTTGTCATGCATCACAACCTTTTGATCAATTGAATAGGGTCTCCACTTGGTATAAGCAATGGGTCGACCTTCTGGTATAATAGTCAATGTATATTTATGGGGAACCCTCTCCGGTTACTAGCAGTTGTGATCTTGCTTCCATGTTTTCCTTTGTGGATCACCTGTTTTCTATTAATAGAAAACTTCAAAATCAATTTAGAAAGATTCTAGGTGACATTACCCAGGGTTGGCAACCATTCAATTCCAAGCACTATTTCGAAGTCCTCCAAGGGTATCAGAAAGAAATCCACCCGCAGTTCTTGGCCCTGTATCATTAGTTTGATTTTTGAGCACTTATTACAAGTTAAAATTCGTCCATTAGCTACCTTGACTTCAAATCTATCATAGTCTTTAAGTTGATAGGCCAATCGATCAGCAAGCTTTCTGTCAATTAAATTGTTAGTGCTGCTAGTATCGATTAAAGCGGTAACAGTTTGTTATTTCAAAATTCCTTCGATTTTTAGTGCTAATGCATGCACTAAATGTATAAGAGGTCTAATACCTTATCAGAATCCATACCTTCCTAATCAGAGTCCTCGTCATCATTTTTTTATCCTTCGTAATTGGTTCAATCATCAGAAGATGGTCTTGTTTGCATCGATGTCCTTTACTCCACTTTTCATCACAATGTCAACACAACTCTTTTGCTGATCTTTCTTAGAGTTCTTCTTTGGTAACTCTTCGAGGGTTTTGAGTGGAGAGAGGTGGGGCTGTCGGCTCGCTTGCTGTTGGTTGGTTTTTGCTTTTGTTTCTATGATTGTCCCTGTTGAGTTTTTCTTCGTGTATGTGAGAAAATGATACGGTAGCCATCACGGTACGAGATTATCGAGCCTTAACTTCACACCAAATATCTGGATTGAGAGGCACTCAAATATGCTCTGATACTCCTGTACAGTAGAAGTCTTGAGGGTTTTGACTAGTTGTCCATCCATGTTTTCATACTCCGATGGTTCGAAACAAATCAGAAGTCCGCTTTTGAATTGCTCTCATGAGGGTTCTCCATGAGAGTGTTCGTACCAATCATTCCACTGAATTGTATCTCCTTTAAGTTGAATGGAGGCTATCTCCATCTTGGATTCCTTCGGAGTCCTGTGAAAACGAAAAAAAAATTTCAACATGTGAGATCCAGCCTCGGGTCTCCATCTTCCTATCTAGGAAACTCCACCCTCATACGTGTGTATCCTATTTGCCCATGATCATGCTTTTTAGATCGACTCCTTCTAGAACTTTCACCATGTTGAGTTTTGTTGGGGCTCTCTGACTGGCTTCTTCTAAATTCGCGAAGGAGTTCTTGCAATCTGTCTTCTATGCGAGCATCAAAGACTTTAAACCTTACATCTAGTGTATCATCCGTAGTCATCGTGTAGGGGTTGTAGATCAATGATGTTTAGTTATTTTTTCTGCTGTTGAGTTAGGGGCATGAGTTTGTGTCATAAATATAGTAGGACTAAACCGTAACAAGATTGCAAGAGTATGAATCACCAATATGTCAAAAAAAAAAAAAAAAGGCTAGTTGGAGATGGTGGAGGCGGTAGTGGCAGCAAGAGGAGGCGATGGCAGGGAGGGGTAGTGGTTACTGTAGCAAGCGAGTGAGGAGATGGAGGGACAGCGGTGGCGAGTGGAGAGACGCTATCGGCGGGAGTAGTAGTAGGCGGCAACAGCAGCAATAGGGCTGAAGGAGAGGCAGGGGAGGAGCATAGGATCATGTTGCTTATTGCGATTGCTGAGAGGTGGTCGTACGGGTGGGTCGCGGTAGCGGATAGCAGCGATCGCAACAGCAATTGGAGTAGTGCTGGGGATGAAGGGAGGAGGATGGGATGCGGCTACAATTGAGGATGATGGGCTGCAACTGCGATTGAGGAGGGGAGAAAACAGAGGAGGCAAAGTGTTGCAGTTGGAAGCGGCTATGAAGAGGAGGGTGCGGCTGAGAGCGGGGGAGGAAAAGGTAGCAATCGACGATCAAAGAAGGGCGCGGTTGGGCAGCGACGGTGGGCCGGTGGTAGCAACGGTAAGCGGTGGGATCAACAAGGTAGAAGGGGTCAACGGCTGAGGAGGGGGAAGCAGGGTTGCAGGTGGTGACCGTGTGGGTGTGTGCAACTGAGGGCTGCAGGCGGCAAAGGAGGCGGCTATGAGAGGGAGGTTGCGACAGTGAGTTGCAGCGGCTGCAGTGGGAGCAGTGAGGAGATGGCAGCGGCGGTTTGCAGCGGCCGTTGAAGAGGAGGGGAGGTTGGGATTGAGGAGGGCACGGCAGGTGGTAGCGGTGAGGGGCGACCGATGTTGCAAGAGGATAGCGTCGGTGGTGTTGGAAATATGAATAAGTAATGAAAATGTCCAATTGATTCATTGATCCATCGTTAATTTATACAGGTGAAGATAGATTTTTCTCAACTAACCTACGTGATTTCCTCATTCAGTTAAGGAAATCATATCTAAATCCTAAGATCGAGCTCCTATAAGGACGTCGATCTTGAACTGAGGACGTTGATCTTGAACCGATGACAATGAATCCGAAGAAAGGAGCAGACGATTCTGCTAGAGCCAAATTCGATAATCCGATTAGATCGAACTATCATGCCCCCGCAAGATCAAGCTCCTGTGAAGGACACAGATCTTTACCCGATGTCAAGGAGACCGTTGTGTTGTCAACCGCGGTGAAGGTCTGACAACGGTTGACTTCAGCGGAGGAGATGCTGCTACGGCTGGGGCGATCGGTAGATCTGAAGGGCAGCGGGAGAAGCGTGCGGTCGTAAATTTACTGTCGTTTGACAGCGAGAATGAACTTATTGCTGATGAGGTAGGGAAGGTGCCGCTGCTTGTTGGTGCTGATGCGACAGTGGTGGTGCATAAGGAAGATGGCCTCGTGCAGAAGAACACCTCGGTAGAGGAATTGAGAAAGCCGAGGACATCAATTATAGAGCGGGACCCGAATCTTCAGATCCTCGAATGAAAACGACGCTGGCGATGCTCTGTTTTTTTTTTTTTTTTTTTTGTCAGGAAACAGAGATCGCGGCTTTGCAGAAAAGGAGTCGACAATTGCGGCTTCGCAAAAGGGCAGTCGACGGGATGGGGATTTGCTGCCGTTTGATAGCAAGAAAGAACTTGTTGTACCCTCTCTATAAAGCACCGAGAGACGATGGGCAGTGGCCCTTACAGGTGCTCTTGGCAGAGAGAACAAAGGCTGCAGGAGGGGCGATGCCGACGAGCGGGTGTAGAAGTCGTCATCTACTACAGATGAGGTAGGAGAGATCTTCAGAGCAGAGAATGTCCAGGAGGGTGGCGACAGATGACCCCTAAGTATCTGCAGTTTTGCAGCGGGGTTGTCGACGAACAAACGGTAATAAAAGCTGTCGTTTGACAGTGAAGAAAAAAAAAAGTAATCTCTCTTATAGAGAGAGGGGCTCTGATACCATGTTGGAAATAGAAAGTAGTAATGAAAATGCCCAATTAATTCATTGATCCATCGTTAATTTATACAGGTGAAGATAGGAGGATTTCCCTCAACTAACCTACGTGATTTCCTCATTCAGTTAAGGAAATCATATCTAAATCCTAACTTCATCTTATCTTCTATCAGGTGGCAGAGGCGACTGGGCAGCGGCAGAGGGCGCAGTTGGAAGCGAGGGAAGAAGGTGAGCAGGGCGCTGGCAGCGAGGAGAGGAGGTAGCAGCGTCATGAGGAGCGCCCAGTGGGTGTAGAGCAGTAAGGTGGTGGCGCTGCTGTGGTGCTTCACAAGGAGAGGGCTGACAGCAATGGAGGAAGAGGGAGGCAGTAGAGGAAGGCACGACTGGGAGCAAGGGAAGCACGGGATGCAGCGGCAGCGGCGGTGACCGGTGTTGCAAGAAGTGGGGTTTGGAGCGGCGACGACTGCGACTGCGATTGTCGTTAAAGAAGGCACGGCTGGCGTCTCAGCTGCAGCTGTAGAGCAAGAGGGAGGCAGCGGCAAGGAGAAGAGTGGCTGGGAGGCAGTAGTGACAAGGGAGGAAGAGGGTCCGACAAGGGAACCTCGGTGGTAGAGTGGCTGGGAGGCAGGGGCTATTACGGAGGAGGGTGAAGGAGAGGCAGCAATGGCAGCGACGGGTGGCAACGGCCAGTGAAAGAAAGGTGATGGCAGGGGCTACGGTTAGAAGTTTGTTGTGATACCAATTGAAAAAACTTTACGATTCTAATAAGGTAAAAAAATGAGATAATTGATCTCTTCGAGGGGATCGGACCTCCTAGATCAATTCGAAGGGATATATATGTCTATTAGGGTTTTATCTTTTAATTAAAACTAAGACTTTTTCATTAAGTTTATAGTATTATTTATAAAACTTTGCCAGGAGTTCCTGGACTCGGAGTCCACTAAACTTGGACTCTTAACTAACTGATAGAAACGTCTAACTAAAAATAATAATCGATTTCATCCTAACCGAAGATAATAATCAACTCATAATTGTCTCGATGGATCTCACTCGACCCACATCTGACTTTGATTGAATAGATTAATAAAACTCAACTTAAATTAATATAGATCTAACTTAGTCCGAGTAATAACACAAAGCTAATGCCTACTTGCGAAGGACCTTATACTCGTGATCTATTGACTACAAACATTAAAAGGCTAAAATATTCTGAGAACTTTGGAGTAGGCAACGTCTTTAGGAATACTACACTAAGTAGAAGAATGTCTATGGCACAATGTAGAATTTTATACTTGCTAAAAAGTTAGCTCTGATTGATAGAAGTTTTTATAATATGGTCTGTGGGTCTTTACATCATAAAAAAGAGACTCGTCAATTAGAAAAAAAGAGAAGAAGAAGAAGAAAAAAAAAATCAAAAGTAAAAGGGTTACGAACGGCAACACTTTGTCAACTTCAACCACTTCGTCATCATTTACCTCGGAGGGAGGCAAATTGATCAGAACTAGCCGATCAGTTGAAGCCCAAGCATTGCATATGCTTTGGCTCCCTTAACCACCGGTTGTGGTACTTTCTTCAGCAAGGGGGATCTCCTCAATGGTGGCTTCGGTAGCTTCACTGGCGACACCACTCTTGGCAGCCTTTGGAGTCTCAACCGTTTAAGCTTCTCTACAGACTCCCCTTTGGCCTTCTGGTTGGATTCGACTTCACGTTCTCTTTTGGAAGAGGATTAGACTCATTGGAGTCTTCGATGCCATCTAACCCAATGAAGATGACCTCCTCCTAGTCGCTCGACCACTTGCTTGGTTGTTGAGAAGCTCGTCATAGCATATTTGGGATATCCCAAGCTAAATACCCAAAGCACCATGCATTAAAAGGAAGTCAAAGTTTGACCATGCTCAAAGCCCTTTGATGCCATATACTTACTTAGCCACCCTCGTGCCTTGAACATTCAAGGCATCATGCCTCCCTCTGCGTAGAGTTAGTTAGTTGTTCGGTGAGCCCCACCACCACCACCTTCTACAGCTTGGTGTTTTGTCATGCGTCGGGTGATCGATCATCTCCATATCCGACTTCAATAGCATATTGTTGAAGCGGTGGTGGTCAACCCTCACCTCTATGAGCTCCATTGTTTGTCATCGCTCCATCGTTATATCTCTCTCCAGGTTCACCTTATTGAGTCAAACCCAAAGCTACTCAGCCTCGTCGGCTAGGGAATCCCTCTCGGTGGCTTTCACCTCCATGATATAAAGTAGAATAAAATCTTGTATTTGATTTTTGTTGATGCACAAAAAAAAATAAAAAATTATCGGTTAGAGTAGAAAGTTATTTATGTATAGAAACAAATAATGAAAAAGTTTAGAGTAGAATAAAAACTTGCATATGGTTTTTGTGCGATTTAGAAAAACTTACTAGCCAAGGTTAGGATCTAGTGCCTCGTTGCTAAACAATGCATCAGCACCAATAACTTGTGACTCCGGCAACAGTGTGCTCGTAAAAGTGCTTTCGGATTCGACAGTAGTGCGTTCATAAATAAAAAATAAAAAATAAAAAATCCTAAGCAACAATCATAAATTTAGATTTATTATTATTTGGTCTCAGATTCCAATATTAAAAATCTTTTGTATAATAATAATATATTATATATATTTTTATTTTTACAAATATGAGGTATTGAGGACAATCCAACTGCTAGTAGCAGAATTCTTCTACATGAATTTGTAATTAAATGGCTATTATTGTTAGATAGTCCAATTACTGGAACACAATTAGTCTATGGCTTCTATGTTACTTCGTTGCACCTGCCACAGGTCTGCCGTTGAACATCCAAAGGAACAATGCATCAGCCCCCAATTCCAATTACTTGTGCCTCCTCCGATAGTGGTACTTCTGTCACGCTATCATCAACCAACTCGAAACCGTTGTTAGTAATTGTTGTCGTGTAAGGAGACTAAATGAAATCCTTTCCATAGTAAATGCTACTAAATCCATCATGAACTAACTAACTGTCTTCGACGGTTCCATTGGTGTTGTTGACCTCCTCCATCTTTTGCTCTACGAACCATAAAATAATTTACCTTGATTTTTTGTTTTTTGGTCTGAAGGTGGCAGCAAAGTTTACAGTTGTATTGAATAAGCATTTACATCCTCGTTTAATTTAGCAGTTATCGTCAACCGATTGCATGGATCGTAGTAATTTCTGAACCTTTATTCAGCTACCTCTGCTGGGTGTAAGCTGTGACATCTCTCGCCTTGATTGGGGTTCTAAAATATTCTAAATCATTTGTACATATAGAATCACGTTCTGTTTTGATCGCAAAGACTCAAAACTCTCATCCATACTTCTTCACCCAAAACCTAAATGTATCGTCAACTCCCGTCTCTTGGTTTCATAGTTGTTCACTTTGCTTTTTATCAAATGTCACGGCTCTTTCGATGCATTGCCCATTTCCGACTTCAGCATTGACCTGCTTGCTTGACGGATCGATCCATTAAGCTTAGCGGGTCCGGACGTACTCTTGATGTGCTCCCCGCAAGTTAAATTGGTAACTTAACCGGGCCAGTTTTTTTTTTTATTGGATTTAATTTTATGCAAAGTTTTATTATTTTTTACATTTATCTTTGTAAAAATCGAGAATTTACGTTCTTGTTATTTAATTTGACATTAAAAAAATAAAAAAAAGTATATAAATTCTTGCAAAGAATCTTTTATTTTTAAGATTTTCTCGAGAAACGTTCTCCATGTCAGAATTCTTTAACAATGTTTCTTTTTATATAATATATATAATACTGCAAATATTATTTTTCTCTAATTTTTTAAGAATCGATCCATGGGATGTGATGAATCAGTTTTTTTAATATTTTTAGTAATACTAAAAACTACTAAATGCAGTAAAAAATTTATAAGATAGTGTGTCTGTACAAATTTTATAAAAATATTATTTTTTATAATATTTTTACACTATGTTATAATATTTTTAACATTATTATAAAAACATTATAACATATTATAACTATAAAAATAAATTATATATATATATATATATATATATATATATATATATATATATATATATATAGTGAGAATTCGTCCAAAAGGATTAGCCGGCATATATACCCTTTATAAAATCTATAAAAAAAATATGATGATGATGATGATGATGATATTTTAGGTACATTCTTACCAGTTCTCTTTGATTTGCAAAATTAAACGTACAGTCGTCTCTTGCTCTTTTGTGTTTCTTTAATTGAACCAACCATAAATAATAGTTTAAGATATTATATATTTCCAAACTTACGAACGTCTCATCCTCCTTAAAGTCCATTTAATGATTGAAGAGATGATTGGTGTAATTATAAGTGAAACCTAACCGTAGCAAACGTGTTCGGTCGGCCTCAATGAGGTGTGCTGTGGGGTCGATATCAGTCATACAAAATAACCCTAATTAGTCAAATATTTGTACGACACATATTTGTTTTGAGAAAACTTTTTTATTTCCTGAAAAAGTGTCTCATGTTTTCGTTCTTTCTATATTGAAGAATGTCAAAAATATCTCTCATCAGTCCTAATAAAATTTTCTCATTAATTTGGATTCAAATAATAGTATAATATTTTGATCATCAAAATTAAAATACTGTAAAATTTATTTAAAAATTCTAGAATTGATATAAATATATTCAAATCAATTTTAAATCTAAAAATTTAATATCATAATAATTTATGAGTAATGACAAATTAAGATAACATGATATGATATCACTTACAGTGTTTGTTATCAACAAACACCTTAACATAGTATAAGTAAGTAATACAATTAGGTGTGCGCATCATGTGAAAAATACCCCTAGTTAAGCAAAGATTGACTAATACAAACAATAAGGTGGGCGGTGGGGCCGATATTACTAAATACAAAATGACCCTAATTAATCAAGCGAATATTTGCATGATAACATGCGAAAAATAAAAGAAATGAAGTACATTGCCACGGAGGTATTGGGGTGACTCTCCTTGTCATGTTTGCTAGCAGCACGTGGAAAGAGGAGCTGCGGGGTCCCACGGCATGAGTTGTGCTAGGCGCCCATGTTGCTGTGGAGGGGTGGGTCCCTCGCGTCGGCCACTTCCCACTTGGCGTTGACCGACGCAGACAGGATAATGGAAAGCAGGGAGAAGGTGATCGACCAACCCTTCCTTTCATAGCGTCCCTTCAAAACCAATTTTAATGGGCAGTCATTCATCAAGCTGCCTGCATTATTATGCAGATGGTCACTCCTGCTACTTAACCCGGTGTTTGGTGGAGAAGATGAACCGTGGAAGGATAGAACATGATCCAAGTAGCCGTTGAGGTGAGTCCAAGGCTGTCGCTTCCTGCAACGGGCGTCTCCCACCGCCCGTATGACCTAAGCCTCTGTTCTGCAAAGCTTGGGTCAGGAATGGGGATGAGATAGCAACAGTGAAACATAATGGGTTTGGACGAACCAAGCAAACAGAATCCATTAAGGAGGAAAGAGGGCGGTGCAAGGCTGCAGCCAGTGGGGAAAAGAGGAAGGGACAACAAGAGTGACCTGCAGACGTCCTTGTCTGTCTTGGTCACTGCAAACCTGTGTCTACATGTGTTATCCCTGCATCGATACTGATGCACATCGAAGCATCCACGGTGAGAGATCATTTACCCTTTGGGGTATGAGGGGGATCGAGCAACATTTTTTGAATATGGACTTGGAGTGGTGTACCTATTAACCCACTACTAGATAAACCCAGTAGAAATACAGCAACATTAGGTGATGATTCTTCTACCTAATCCTATCCTTTTTGTACTATAAAATGGTAAAAAGAAAGGAAGCATATGGACAATTTTTATACCATAAATCAAAATCATTGTCTTGTTCACCTTCAGTTACCTGTATAAAGACACCTAAGCAGTCCTTAATTCCCCTCACATGCTCTCTTCTGTTGCTCCAGAAGGTTGCTGAGGAAGAGAAGTCCTCTGAGAGAGAGAGAGAGAGAGAGAATGGAGGGGAAGGAGGAGGATGTGAAGCTTGGAACCAACAAGTTCTCTGAGAGGCAGCCCATAGGGACAGCAGCTCAGGACAAGGACTACAAGGAGCCACCACCAGCCCCCCTCTTCGAGCCAGGGGAACTCAAGTCTTGGTCCTTCTACAGGGCTGGGATCGCGGAGTTCATGGCCACCTTCCTCTTCCTCTACATCACCATCCTCACCGTCATGGGGGTGGTAAAGTCCAGCAGCAAGTGTTCCACTGTGGGCATCCAGGGAATTGCGTGGGCCTTTGGAGGCATGATATTTGCTTTGGTCTACTGCACCGCCGGCATCTCCGGTAAACTTTTGTTTACACCTTTCCGCCGCCTCTCTTCTTGTTCCTGAGCTCATAGTTCTTGTTCTTCTTACACCTTCGCCGGCGTTTCTTGTGCAGGTGGCCATATCAACCCTGCTGTGACCTTTGGGCTGTTCCTGGCGAGGAAGCTGTCCCTCACACGGGCCCTCTTCTACATGGTGATGCAGTGCCTGGGCGCCATCTGCGGCGCCGGCGTCGTCAAGGGGTTCCAACAGGGAGTCTACCAGAGCAACGGTGGGGGAGCCAACGTCGTGGCCTCCGGCTACTCCAAGGGCGACGGCTTGGGCGCCGAGATCGTGGGCACCTTTATCCTGGTCTACACCGTCTTCTCCGCGACCGACGCCAAGCGCAACGCCAGGGACTCCCACGTGCCTGTAAGCCCTCCTTGCTTTCGTGTAGCTCTCACAGCTTTCGCATGTTGAAGCAGAGGCTAACGAGAAGTAAACGATTGAGTGCTGAACAGATTCTTGCGCCCTTGCCCATCGGATTCGCTGTCTTCCTGGTTCACCTGGCAACCATCCCCATCACCGGCACCGGCATCAACCCTGCTCGGAGCCTGGGAGCTGCCGTCATCTACAACAAGGACCATGCCTGGGATGACCATGTAAGCATGTTAAAGTGGCTGCACGATTAAGCTGCAGACTCCCAACTCTTGCAACAGTTCTCTGATGTAGCTTCGTGTTTGTATGTTGATACTTTTCACAGTGGATCTTCTGGGTTGGTCCCTTCATTGGAGCTGCCCTCGCCGCCCTCTACCACCAGGTGGTCATCAGAGCCATCCCATTCAAGAGCAGATCCTGAGTGTTCTTCTCTGCATGGACTCTCCATCAGATCCACATGTCTCTCTACCTTCCGTTTGCAGATCATTTTGTTGTGTTCTTCCTTCCTTTCTTCCTTAATCACCTTAAAATTCCACTGTCGTGCATTCATTGTACTGCTGCTGCTGGTGATCGACTATGGTAAATTAATGGTATAGTAGTGAATTCCAGTCTTCTGCTGCTTCAGGAGATCTAGCTTGTTTCTTTCCTACCCACCCACCTCGAGTTGCTTGCACGAACAGTAGTGTGTGGCGTGGGGTTGGATAAACACCGGGCGGCACCACTGCTGGATTTTTTTTTCTTCTTCTCGATTCTGTGGCTTCACTTCATTCAGATCAGCTCTCACAAAGCTTGAATTTTGGCAATTAATTGAAAGAAAAAAATAAAACTGATTTTGGAAGTGTCCAACGATACAAAAATAAATAAATAATACTAACATGAAAGTTTCACTTAAAATTGAAGAATGTCCAAGGTGCGAGAAGCTTTCACGATGTGTTGTTCCTTTCAAAGTCTGGGTGGTGCAACAGATGCAGATGAAAATAGAAAGTACTCGACTTCGATAATCCTACTCATCTTCGTTTTTTTTTTTTTTTTTTTTTTTTTTTTGTTTATAGTCGATCATTTCTTAACTACTTATGTTTATAAAAAAATATTCTCTATAAAAAAACAAAAATTGATTTTTTACTAATGTGGATATATAAATATTCTCTGTAAAGAAAATATTTGATTTTTGATAAAGTAGGTGTCAATTCTCAAGTTGGGAAGGAAGACGAGTGAGATTATTATTATTAGTCTAACAACTATCATATCTAATAATTAATAAAAAAATATCAGATCAAATATTTAATAAGTAATTTTTTTATATGGAATTTATCAAAGTGGAGCTATATCAGACAGAGCAAATAAAATAGAAATTCCACTATCAATCAAACTTAATTCGAGTGGGGAATATTAAATTTTATCGATAAGAGAGGGTGGCGCGTTTGGATGGAAGCTCAAACTACTATCAAAGCATGGGAAACGAACTTTATGATTGATCCGACGCCATCGGAGGTGTCGTTGCCAACAAGGCGAGACGTGAGAAGGCATCGAGGGTGATCCTTGTTAACGCAAAAGAATGACAAGCCTATCAATCTGGTGATCAATCTCATCTATCTTTCACGTACGACATCCTACTCCCCCTATCTATCCTCTTTCTCTCCTCTTGATGTATAGTTTGTGTATGGCGTTGATCGTGATCGAGGGAACAAAGAAGTTGAGGTGGACGAAGCCTTAGAGTCTCGCCTTCTTCAAGTCCACCCTGATCGACCATCTCTTCGAATCAAATAAGATCCTCTTTCTTTTTGTTCAGTTTTTTTTAGTTGAATCTTTCTATGTTCTCAATCATTTTTTATTTTATTATTTGATAAATTTAAACGAAATTCAATAGGATAATGGAAGTCCAAAACGAGAGAGGAGAATCTTTTCTTTAGATACTCTAACTGATCGAGATGCTTTAATTGGGTGTTTCGAGGAAGTAAGGTGTTGTTTCACCAATCAAATCTTTTCTTTGCCATTGAGCCCACCACATCTATGAACACTACACCACCTAATCCAGAAACCACAGAGCCATAAAAAAAGAAACACTCAGAAGCTGTTTACTGGGGATGAGCAATCGAAGGCATAGCCCAAACGTTACGTGCCACCAATTGGGATATCTCAAGTACTTTTATTTAGATAAAATGTCATGTAAGGCTTAGAGGCTCTTATATAGTAGCATGTCTAAAAGAAAAAGGGCATATCCTCTGCACGAATTCTTAAGAGTTTAATAATTTTGCATCCATTCAACTAGCAAGTTTTGAAGGATACAATTAAATTATTGTACGATATAACCCAAGAGGAGCTATATAGGATTTTGATATTTGAGGAAGATCAATCCTTAGAACGATATAGAGGTTTCTCACTTCTTGTAATCGATCAGATGGTTGAAATAAATTGATCAATTAATTAATGAAAAGAGCTGGAGATTACAAGCTTATATAGGGCTCAAAACCTTAGCCATAGGGGGTGGTTTCTAAATCAATTCTCTCTTTTGCCCCTTCTATAGCCACCATGCCTAAATAAAGGGGGCGACGGTCTAATTGGCTACATAAGCCATGCAACTCTGCTAGAAACCCTAGCCGACCAGCCCAATAAAGAGGGTGGTGGCTAGGAAGCTATAAGGCTCCAAATTAAACTATAGCCACGCTTCTTTATTGGATAGAGGTGATTAGGTGAGATTTTATTACAATCTCGTAGGATTTTATTGATTGCTACTTGATTGAACATGACCCAACCCTACTGGCAAATAAGTATTGTCCTCAAGGCTGATGTTCCATGAACTCGCGGAACCAGGTCATCTGCTTCTCACATGACTCCCATATAGCTTCTACGATCCAGCGTTAGTAGTAGTGGCAGGTGACTCTAAGGTGTCACGATCCTATGATCCCAAGCAGTCATCAGTTGAACTTTGGCCTCCCGATCAGCTTGGGTGTCAGTTGGAAGGATTTGGGCTGAGTTGTCTTATTTAAACTTCCATTTGAGGTAGGATACTTGGAGGGGATCAATTGTATTTTTGATTTGGTGTGCAAATCTGATCTCCGGGTTAGGGCCTCAATGTGATTTTCAATTTAGCAAGGTATAAAGTAGTAGGGGGACCACTTCCTGAGGTTTGAATTTTCTGCTGGTAGGGGTGGAAGTGTATGGAAGCACGATCTTTAAGTTTATAAAGAGGTCATTTCTTCTTTTCATGGGCTGCCATGTGATTAGTTTTTAATAGTAACCAATCCTTCTTCTAATACAAAGACTGCCCTCTGTATGATTCAAGATGATGAGAGCTCATTCTAGCATGAGCATGAATTGTAATCTTTCTAGGCTTACTTCTATTTCGTGCCATGGACCTATATCTAACCAAACTTTAAGTTTGGTAGGAATTAGTATCCTCTTTAAAAATCTCGTGTAGAGTGTGGGAAAAGCCTCGGTGCGAATTAGGAGTCGGTCATCTTGCGTAAGGGTGTCACTGATCTCAACTCTGGATGTGTTTGCTCCAATCATAAACATCTGGCCATGACTTGGTGTGGGCAATATGAGGGCTATAGTTCCACTCGGCCAAGGTGGAACATCTTTCTCCATAGTGAGAGGGATGATGTTTTATTGAGACTAGTAAATGATCCTTCTCTTACTTTGATTTCGCCACTAGAGAGGCTCAATTTTCTCGCGATCATGAGCCGTAGATCAAAGGTCATCATCAAGGGGAATTTGAGCATCATGGTCCAATCCCAGGGAAAGTCATAGAAGTCACTTGAGATATGGAAGTGCTGCATCAGCAACCATGGTGAGTTCGGTGGAATGTAACACTTTAGAAGTAACTTATCCCTGGAGAAAAGGATGTAGGGATGTGTCGTAGCGGAAAATGAGCACGATCAAATAATCAGTGTCTCTGTCATCTCTTAGGCGACCTCTTAGCTTTGATCTTATGTGGGCTGCAATCTGGCTGAGCATCAATTGGTGGTAATTTCGGCTAGTTCAGTATAGGAGGCTCGGGCAGCTTCAGAGGAGGTAGTCGGCTTGATTTGGTGGAGGTTCCCAAAATTTCAGCAAGCTACGGGAGAGGATTCTTATCTTCAATCGCTGAATTCTTCTTTTGGTATCCTCTCCAAGTGTTGTGTTGTGGTTGTAGTCACTTGACTCCTTCGTAGAACCATCTATTTTTCTTTGCTAAAATTTTTTCATGGTTAGCTTCGAAAAATTTCAGAAAACATATCAAATCATGGATAACCAATTAATACCGAGCACTACTTCAAAATCATCGTGAGAGAGTAGGAAAAAAATAAGCAACTTTGTCTTGATCCTGTAGAATCAATTTTACCCGTGGGCACTTATGGTTGTACTTCAGGATTGTTACCTTAACTTCGAACCGACTGCAATCTTCTTTCTGGAGCATCAAACGGGCAACAACCTTACTGCTCATGAAGTTGTGTGTGCTCCCGGTGTTGACGAGGATGATGATGGGTTGCTGCTCAAGAAACCCTTCGATCTTCAATTTTCTATGGGTTTGTGTAGCCGGCTAAGGTATGAATCATGTGGGTGGCTAGTTGTGGTATATCATTCTCCTTGGATTCGAGAGTCTTATCTTCAAGTTTGGGTTCTTCAGTGGGCACAATCATCATATGTCTCTCATTTTTACAATGGTGTTTTAGGCTCCACAGTTTATCATAACACCCACATAGGCCCTTCGTCGATTCGTTAAAAGCTCTTCTATTGTTAATTTTCTCGGTTGAGGGAGTCGGCTGACAGGAGGAGGGGTTAAAAACTTTGGTGCTGCTGGTCTGGAGCGTCCCTAGTCCTCCGGGCTTCATGATTCAATCGCTTCTATTAACATCGCACGAAGGAGATGGTTGCCGTAAGTTGTACGGTTATCGCGCTTTAACTTCTACTAGAATCTCTGGCTTCAAGCCCTCAATAAAAGTCCTTAATAGCTATTTTCAGACCAATCATAAGCTTGATTAGATAACCTTTTAAACTTGGTTTGGTACTCTTGAATGGTGGAGGTTTGACGGATCTTTGTTAGTTCTTCGTCAAGGTTTTTGTAATCGATTGGTGCTGAAGGTTTATATGATGTTGGTTGGGATACGGCTCTCATGTTCTGAGCATCTTGATTGAGGTGCCCTTCTTGAAGTTGTGCAAAGGAGATCGATGTCATCGAGGTATAGGGTTGTCGTGTTTTAGCTTCGCCTTTTTTTTATCTCCGGTGGGTTCTTTTTGTAATTTGAATTTGCACCATGTTGAGATCTTATTGGACTCGATGATCGGCCCAATCTAAACTCCTCGAAGAGAGCACGTAATTTATCATCCATATATATCTTCGGTGGGTCCTACCGATATCATGACGTATGGATATCCAACCTGTCAAATAAACCGATTGAAGAGTGTGGCTATAATCTTTAGGATGAAGGTAGCAGTGGTAGTAAAAGGATGAGAAAGGTGGTTGCGATGATGCTGCAAAATCATCGGGGCTACGTGTTAAGATCAATTGGCACTAAGAGAAGGGGGAGGGGGAGGTGGCTGCGATGATGCTGCAAAATTATCGAGGCTACGTGTTAGGATCAATTGGCAAAATTGTCCAGAAAATTTGGGTATGAATGGTTTACCCACTGACTTGGGCAGCTCAGCTGCCCGAATACCTGGGTACCGACGGTTTACCTGCCGCCCTGGGTGGATCAACTGCCCAAAGTACCCGGATTCCTAGGTATGGGTGGTTCAACCACCCAGCATGGGAGGGTCAGCCGCCCAAAAGCCTGGGCGGGGGGCAGTACACCACCGCTCACCGACAGTTTACCCGTCGAAATTTTTACAAAAGTGGTTCCCTCCACTTTTTGAATTCCAGCTAGAACCTGATGTTGACCAACCCTTTGGTCAACCAATTGAGCTCAACCTTAGCTCAATCAGTAGTGGACCCGATTATCTTATTGAGTTGATTTGGATTCCTTCCAAATCCAACTTAATTTGGACTCAAAACCTAACTATGACTCAATGATTACAACACTTAGACCAATCAAGATAATGAAGACCTAACTCCCGTCAATTCGGTAGCCTCTGGCATTCTTACGATGAGTCTTCTTGTCTTCTTCTAGTGATCTCCCGGCGTGTTCCTAGTGAGCTTCTCGATCCCTTCGACGAATCTCCTAGCGAACTCTCAGCGAAATCCCATCGCATTGTCCGAGCCCGGCCGGATGCCTAAGCTTGATCTTGGCCCATTATCTGGTTGTAATTTCATTGCTCCTGTCATAGTTAGACTTGCACGATGCTAATTATGACTTAATTAAATATAATCATAATTGCTAAACATCCATTACAATATCATCATAACTCTCGACAAGCTTTTCGGCTACCCCGACAATCTTCTGGTGAGTCTCGATCTTCTTCTGATGAGTGCCATCCTGACAAACTTCTAATACCTTCGGTGAGCTCCCAACACACTCCTAGCGAGTTCCCAACCGCATTGACCCGATACATGGATTTGACATTGACTAATTCTGATTGTAATAATCATTCTATCGTAATTAATCATACATCAATCAATTCTAACAATTCTATTAGATCAATAACCCATCAATTGATTTCATCATCAAAATTCGAGATTCAACAATCTCTCCCTTTTTTATGATGATAATAAATTGTTGACAGGAGTTAATTTCAAGAAAATGTAGCAAATAAATCCGAACAAATCATTATCTTTATGTAGATTTTCAAAATCATCATTACATGCATGATCATCATACATGAGTTCACATCATTATACCTTCTTCTTCTTTATCATCAACAAAAGGAGAAATGCAATTAGAAAGTTTTTGATATATGAAAGCAATTTAACAAAATTTTCATTACTTTAGAACATGCAAGCAAGTGAATTCATTCTTCTCATTTTAGAAGTGAAAACTAGCAAATATTTGCTTCTTTTGTAATATTCAAGCTAGCAATTTACATCATGTAAGCAAATACGTTTTGCTCCCCCTTGATAATTTTCTTATGAAATAATTTTCTTCCCTTTCTTTGAATAATAAATAAAAAACAAAGGAGTGGGGCGAGAGACATTGTATCACAAAAATATGGCTCAATCTAAAAAATTTTCAAAAATCCAAGAATTGATATCTATCCATGCAATTTAATTCATTAAATCAAGAGTATCACATCAAGTGATTTATCAAAGATCTAATATCAAAGACTTGTTTCAAGCATCATAGAAGTTCATGTTATATCTATTTTCTTTTGTAAACAATCATCAAGATTCATGAAACAAGAATAATCTTTTAAAAAATCTTATCACAAAAATTTGAATCCTCTTCTTATGTTCATTTTAATTAGAGTGATTTCGAAAGTGAGCTAAAAAATCTAAGAAATCCAAGAAGAATTAAGAGCCACTCATGCATTTAAATTGTATGATTTCCTAACATAAATAGCAAATCATGTATTTTTGTAGATCACCTTTCATTTATATTTTGATAATAAGCATCAAAAATTCTAAAAGAAAACATGATAGCTTAAATTGTTAATCAAGAATTTTTGAATAAATATTTTGATAAGAAGTGTAATTTATAAAATCTAAAAAACCCAAAGAAAAATATGATAATACATCAAGCTCAAATTGTAAAATATACATTTCACATGTATTTAGAAAATTCTAAATTTTCTTCTAAGCACATTGTTTCTCATTCAAGGTTATCATAATCAATTTGCTTCCTATCATATTGATAATTTTTTCTCATTTGTTAATATCAAAAAGAAATATGATTGCATAATTTTTTCTTAACATCCATATTCAAATTACGCTAAAAAGTAGAATATCATGTCATTAAAGATAAAATCAAATTTTTAAATATCAAAAGACATGATTTCATCTAATAAGTTTATTTTCCCTTTTTTTTGTGAATAATAAAATGAGTCTTAGGGGATAGTCTCAATTCATCCAAGATAAATCTTTTTAATAAAGAAGAATGATCATCGATAATAATTTTAATTAATGTTGTTAAGATCATAAATCATATTTTTATTTAAAAGAGAAAATTATAGAGATCAATAACGTGATTCCCATAACATATAAGTCAAGTGAAGAAATTAAGAAAATATTCATGATAATACAAATCTCTTTCAATTTTCAACTTATCACAAATTTAAGAAATATTAATTTTAGTGATAAGTAATACTAAGAATAAAGTCATAAGTAATTACGTCATGAAGAATATGATTATCAAATCATAAATACCAAAAACATGATTTATTTTGACACATTTCTTCTTATATGAAATTTTAAAGCTTTTGAAATCTTAGGAGATAAAAAAGAAGGATCTTGATTCTTTTAGAAATATCAAGTTATAAATATTGAGAAGTCAAGATCATGATTAGGATGAAAGCTTTTTTTTAATAAAGGGAATGAATCTTAGTAAACAATCTTGGTTTATATAAAGATCTTAAATTTTAATGTTTAAGATTTCATGATCATGATTTAAGTTATCAAAATATCAATAATGTTGGATAGATTTAAACATATCCATTCTTTAAAATAAAATCATTTAAAAAACATATCGAAAATCATCATCAAAAATCACTTTTCGGAAAATTTCAATGAACTCATCATAGATTATTTTCCAAAAGCTTTGATTTATTTTAAATACAATGATTTTTGCATGTTGGAAGATTATATCATGTTATCAAGAAGTTTTTCTTTAAAGAAAGATGATTTAATATATGATTTTTAGGTTCAAAAATAATATACATCATCAACACAAGTTAATACATATCAATACAATAATCATCATCAAAATCTTTCTTTCATACATATGACTTTTATTAAAGTTAACTACACTTTCTTCTTTCTAATTCTAGCATGCTCTAGCTATGCTTCATCAAGATTAATTATATAATGATGAACTATTTTTATTATTAATAATTAATCTTATTAATATTTAGGCTAGTGCTCTTGAAAGAATGTTACATCTCCAGTTATATTATCTTGACATCTAAAACATTATACGGGACTCCTAGCTTTAATCTTGACACAAACTTACAAGAAGTATATATTTGATTTAGGCATCCATTTTACATTGAGTCCTTTATAAAGAATTTGATCTTTATTTTCTAATTGGTTTTCATTGTGTAAAGTTTTCTTTGGAACCCAAACAAGTTGGTGTGAACTATATTTTCTAAATAGGCATTTGTTTGTCTTATGTCCTAATTTACCACAAAAATTATACATAATTTTTTATGGTACATTTAATGTAGGTCGTTTTACAAAGATGGTTAACTTTTGTTGAACATTGCCAACAAAGCCTATGTCATTTCTATTATTAATATGACCCTTATTAGCAAGGATCATATTTAGGGAGTTGTTCCCTATCTTAAATTTCTCTAGTGTTGTTTTAAGCATGTAATTTTCTTCTTTAATATTATTTAGCATATCACATTTAGAACATGGTTTATGTGATGCTAAGGAATCATGCATTTCATCTAACAAGTCTTTTAACTAACAAATCATAATCAACTTTAAGTAATTTAAAAGACTTGTTAAGTTTTCTAAACTTATCAAATAAGTTATGGAACATATTTAGTCATTCTGAAAATAAAATATTTAAAGGCTCACTAACCTCATCGTTGATAGCCATAAGAGTAAGGTTCTCTACTTCTTGGTTGAGCATTTGATCTTTGGAGCTCTTTGACTTCTTACGTTCATAGAAAGAGATTTTGTCCATCTTTACATTATTTTTAAGGTTCAAATTCGTTAATTTTTTCAGTTCATTTGTCAAAAGTTCATGTCCAAGGTTCTCATCACTTGAGATTTCACTCGAGAAGTCATATGTTCTTCTCGGTTCACATTCCTTCTGGTTCTTAGGAAGGTGTTCTTCTTATTCATTTTTAGAAGTATTTTTATTTAATAATTCATTTATATTAAGTGTGCTTTCATATATTATTTCTAATGCATGTCATATGTCAAAAGCCGAATCAAAATAAGAAACCTGATCAAATTCATTTTTATCAAGAGCACAAAGTAATACATTCATAGCTTTTACATTTAAAGAGAAAGTCTTCTTATCTAAATCATTCCAATTATTAATTGGAAGAGAATACTTTTCACATTCGTTTCCAACAATAGTCCATAAATCAAGGTCTAAAGAAAGCAAGAAAACTCTCATCTGAGTTTTCCAATAAATGTAGTCCGTCCAATTGAATATGGGAGGACGAACGATAGAAAAGCCCTCTTGAAAGCCAATAAGAGCCATTTCTCTTAGGTGTTAAACCAAATGAGAAAATCGAGACTCTGATATCAATTATTAGGATCAATTGGCACTAAAGGGGGGGGGGGGGGGGGGGTGAATTAGTGCAAGTGTAAATTTTTTCTAAATGATATCTTTCTAATTAAACTAAGATAGAGAAACCAAAACTTTTCATTCTTAGTGAAATGATTGAGTGAACAAAGAAAAGTTGCTAAGTTAATAATCAAACCGGAAAGATAAGCAATGCTTGAAGGAAGGAACTTCTCGTGAAAAACTTTGCTATCTAAGAGTCTAGATAAATCAGAAGCTTCAATACAAGAAATATGTAAGCAATGAAAGCAAAGAACCACTCATAATTTTTATAGTAGTTCGGCGCCAAAGGCCTATGTCCACTCCCGAGTCCTCCTTCTTGAGGCACACCAGTGTCCACTACCAATCTTCTTTAGGTGAAGATCAAACCCTTACACTTGAGCTTACAAGGGAGACAAAATTATACTCTTTCATCACTCCATTACCCCTTTTCTTTTTCTTACAATTCTCACACAATATTTTCTCAGAATATAATCTCCAAAATTATTGTATTGAATGTAAGAAAACTTGGGGTATTTATAGGCCCCAAATTGGCTTCAAAATCGGAGCTAAAATCCAATCGTATCTAGAAAATCCGAGTACGGACGGTTTACCCGCCGACCTGGGCGACTTTGTCGCCCGAATACCTGGGTATGGGCGGTTTACCTGTTGGCCCTAGGCGGGTCAACTGCCCAAAGCACCCAGATTCTTGGGTACGGGCGGTTCAATCGCCCATCATTGGCTGGTCAGTCGCTCGAAAGCCTGGGCGGCAGTAGTACACTCGTTGCTCACCAACGATTTACCCACCAGAATTTTCGCAAAAGTGATTCCCTCCACTTTTCGAATTCTGGCTTGAACCTGATGTTGACCAACCCTTTGGTCAACCAATTGAGCTCAACTTGAGCTCAATCAAACCCTGATAGTGGACCCGATTGCCTTATTGAGTTGATTTGGATTCTTTCTAAATCCAACTAAATTTGGACTCAAAACCTAACTATGACTCAATGATTGCAACACTTAATGAGTAATCAAGATAATTAAAACCTGACTCCCGCCAATCCAGCAGCCTTTGGTATTCTTGCGGTGAGTCTTCTGGTCTTCTTCCGACGATCTCCCGATGCGTTCCCAGCGAGCTTCCCGATCCCTTCGACGAATCTCCTAGCAAACACCCGACGAAAACCCACCGCATCGTCCGAGCCCGGCCCGATGCCCAAGCTTGATCTTGGCCCATTATTTGGTTATAACTTCATTGCTCATGTCATAGTTAGACCTGCACGATGCTAACTATGACTTAATTAAATATAATCATAATTGTCAAACATCTATTACAAGATCATTTTAACTCCCGACAAGCTTTTCGACTATCCCCGATAATCTTTCGGCGAGTCTCGGTCTTCTTCTGGCGAACTCCCTTGCGTCATCTTGGCAAACTCTCGATACATTCGACGAGCTCCCGACACACTCCTCGCGAGTTCCCAACCACATCGACCCGATGCATGGACTTGACCTTAGCCATTCCTAATTGTAATAATCATTCTGTCGTAATTAATTCTACATCAATCAATTCTAACAATCCTATTAGATCAGTAACCCATCAATTGATTTCATCATCAAAATTTGAGATTCAACACTACGGTGGTGAAGTCTCCAAGTGGCTGCTACGTTGATGGAGGATGGCAAGCAAGGGTAGCAGCAATGATGGTGGAAGAAGATGACAGCACTAACGCTGGCTGTGAGTCTGCGGTGATGCTGCAAGGTCGTCGAGGCTGCGGTGGTGTGGTTTCCATGTGGCTGATGTTTATGGAGGATGGCAGCCAAGGGATTTGAGTCGAAAGGCAACAATGATGGTGGAGGAAGAAGCGGGCAGTAGCTACGTCGGCTGCGGCTGTGGTGTGCCTTCGTGGTTTTAGGTGAAAATGGTTGCAGCAAGGGTGCGACTATAATAGAGGGAAGAAAGGGCAGCGGAGTGCACAACTGTTGCAGAGGAAGACAGTGGTGGTATGGAGCGAGAGACTGTTGTTGGTCGTGTTCAGTTTGTTGCTTGCTGCGATCAAGGTAGATGGCAGTGAGAGATTGCTGCAGGCTGCGATAAAGATAGATAGTAGCGAAAGATCGCTATTGGTAGCACTTGTGCCGCAAGGGCTCGTTGCTGGTTGTTATCAAGGAAGATGATAGCGAGAGATCGCTGCTGGCAGCATCATGCAGCGAGAGATGCATGCTGCGGTTGAAGGGATAAGGGAGATTTGGTGGCTGAAAGGTTAGTGGACCAAAGGTTAAAGGCTGCAATTTTTTGAGCTTGTTTTGTTACTATTTTGGGTGCGGTTTTGGCTACAGCTTTATGGAGTTTTAGGGCTTAGATGGAAGTGGATGAAGGTTAGGAAAAGAGATTTTAGATTTGGGGTAGATGGTAGCAAAGGTTTGATAGGGATCAGTGGGGGTATGCTGCAAATAGGTGCTGGTTGTAGAAGGCTACGATTTTAGGCTTAGTAGGTTGCTATTTAGAAGTGGTCAGGTGGGGTTTTATTATAAATCTCACAAGGTTTTATTGATTACTTCTGGGGTGATTAGGACTCAACCCTACTGGAGTCCTATCAAGCCCGCCCTCTTAAGATCAACCTTGTCCTCAAGGCTGAGCGTCCATAAACTCTGGGAACCATGTCTTTAGCTTCTCGTAAGACTCTCACGTCGCGTCTTCGGATGGTAAATTATTCAACTTCACAAGTACTTCAGTTGAAGGGTGTCGATAGTGCATCACAATCCTCTGATAAAGTATAGCTTCAGGTTGGGCTTCAATCTTCATCGATGCTCTGGTGTTGATTGACAGCTGCTTGTACGATTGTAGGCGAAGGCAGACCCAATCTCCTACTAAAAATTCTCGTTCGCTCCGATGAGTATCTGCTTGTTGCTTCATGCGAGCTTGAGCAGCAATTAGGTTGTCCTTCAGTAGTTGCAGAAGCTTGTCCCTATTAGTTAAATTTTGGTCGACCTAATCTACTTTGGCCGCACCAATTACATATTTCGGTATTACAGGGGGCGGTCGATCATACAATGCCTCGTAAGAGGTACATTTGGTTGATGAATGATAAGTTGTGTTATACTACCATTCAGGCCAAGGAAGCCACCTTGTCCACTCTTAGGCCGGTCACTAGTGAAGCACCATAAGTAAGTCACGAGGCATCTGTTCACCACTTTTGTTTGGTCGTCCGTCTGTGGATAGTAAGTTGTGCTCATCTTCAATTGGGTACCTTGTAGTTGAAAGAGATCGATCCAAAATTTACTTATAAACACCCTGTCACAGTGGCTCATAATCGACCTTGGCATCCCATGCAGTTTTATAATATTTTTCATAAAAAGTTGAGCAATGCTGGCAGCGGTATAAGGATGTCTCACAGCACAAAAATGAGCATATTTAGTTAGATGATCTACCACCATAAAAATCATGCTTTTACCTTGAGACGATGGCAGCCCTTCGATAAAATCTATGGAGATGTCAGTCCATGCTGAGTCCGGTATAGGTAGTGGTTATAGTTTTCCCAGATTTGCCACTGTTTTACCTAATCATAAATCAATTTTTTCATGCCCTTCTAAAAGAAGTTTTGCTTCACCCTCTTGTATGTTCTCAGAAATCCAGAGTGCCCTGCTGAAAGGTAAAGAGTGCATCTCATGCAAAATAATCTGAATGCAAGGGGAAAAGGAACAATCACAATTCGGCTTTTGTAGCACAGGTCCTTCGAATCCCAAGTGTAGTGGCCCATGGAACCCAGATCCTTCTCTAATTTTTCTATGATGTCCGGGTTTCTGGGTCATTCTTCCATTCCTCCCTAATTTCCTTAAGGAAGTCGGTGGAGGGAAGAGAGATGGCTGAAATTTCGGCTTGTCCCGGTAGATGTGATTGAGTATCTGCAACAACATTTTCTTTCCCAGTAATTTCATAATCAGAGCCAAGAAGTTTAGTTACACATCGTTGCTGCTTAGGGGAAGATATTTTCTACTCCAAAAAATATTTAAGACTTCGGTGGTCGGTCTTAATCAGGAAGCGTCGACCGATTAGGTAGAGTCTCCACTATTGGGAAACCTCAGTGGGTGCGTCACATGCGCAGCGGAAATCAAAACAAAAACTGGTTTCCCACGCAAATTGAATCGTCGTGCAAAAGATTAGGGTCACGAGAAAAACCGCAAAAATTGAAAAATCACGATGTGTGAGAGATTGATTTTACCTAGGGATATCGTATATCCTTGTATTCCAGATCCGGATGGAGAAGATGAAGGAGGTCAAGCATCCTCCTCTCTAGCAGTATCCACACGATGGATCTCTACAACGAAACTCCTCCAATATGATCTTGCAGCTCTTGCTCAAAGGGAGGGAGGAGAATAGGAGGTGGTGACTAAAGTTGCAACCTATCAACCAAGAGTCTCCCCTCCTATTTATAGAGAGCCACAAAAAAACCCTAGGGCTCCTGCCTTAGTGGGTATTGGATCTCCATCCAATAACCCACTAACATTGCATTATTGGATCTCTGTCCAATAATCTCCTTAGGCCTCTAGTTGGGCCTAAAGCAAGGAGCCCATCAGCATAGGGTCTCATCTAATGAGAATAGAGGTTAATTGGATCTTCATCCAATCCTCTATTCGCTGAAGCATCCGTCATATGTGTGTGACCCTCTAGGCCCGATACCGAGCTGGCCGTGAGTTACTCCCATCAAAACTCCTACTGATATAATGAATTATTATCCCCATAATAATTCACTCGACTCATCCACTATGGACGTACTAGGCTACTACGCCATAGTCCCCAGACGGTACGGGGGGGATCAAATCCATCGAACCTGTTTGTCCATAGTTACCATGTATATATATTCTCTCATCCAAATAATATCCCAGAGACCGTATATTGTATATAGTACTGTCAGGTCACATACGGAATCAGTTTGTCGTGCTCTAATCAAATTCTACCAGAGAACTCCTCTCTCAATCTGAATGACCCTTGCTATGGATTTATCTAAGCAAGCACATATGAGATATTCCTCTCGTGATATCGAGAGTGGATGATCCTCTATTGACACTCAATTGCCTTCGTAAGGTTGGCTACCAATCCCGATAACCAACTGTCCCAGATCTGGAGCTTTCCAAACCTGTAAGTCTGACGTCGAAGAAATGAGTACTCATATAAGGCATCCTTGGTGTCTCAAGTCTAAGGACCAAATACACAACTGGGACTATGGAATTGCTATCTGACATTAGGTATCATTAACCATACAACATTCCATAAGCGGATCAATCAGTGAACTCATTCTCCAATGAGCACCTATACTATATCCTTAATGTCTCCACACAAGTGGCTATGAGACCAGCCGCCTCCATCATATGGACGGGTATATAGTACACCGGTCTGTCCGGTTATCTCGATGTCCCTCTCGAGTAACCTATGACCGCGATTATTTAGGATCTGTGTTTAAAGGTGAATCGATCTCATTATCGTGATCTCATCACGATCCGATTCCTATTACACAGAACTAAGGACATCACAATATATATGTAACAAATAATATAATGTGAGAATATGCCAATATTAATCATAAGCAAAAATATCACACAGCGTGTCACACGTGTCATCACTCATGTGATTGGCTTGCTGGGCACTTGTAACCAGCAATCTCCCACTTGACCAAAAGCCAATCACCTATGTGTCAAATCTCCATCAGACCCCTGTGACGCTCAAATACAATTTGAGCTAGTGGCTTCATCAGTGGATTTGCAATATTATCTTCGGATGGAACTCTTTCTATTGCTATATCTTTTCAGGCCATAATCGCTCTAATCAGATGGAACCTCCTCAGAACAATTCTGATAAGACCTGGGTTCTCATGTTAGAGTTATCGCCCTATCGCTGTCACAATATATGGGAGTCAGCTCCATGCTGCTTGGTATGACTCCCAAATCCTTGATGAACTTCTTCATCCACACCCCTTCGTTCGTTGCTTTTGCTACAGTAATGTATTCTGCCTTTGTGGTCGAGTCAGCAGTAGTATCTTGCATGAAACTCTTCCAGCTTACTGCTCCTCCATTCATGGTGAAAACATACCTTGAATTTGACTTGCTATCATCAATGTCAGACTGAAAACTTGGGTCTGTGTAGCCCTCAACCTGGAGGCTACCTCCTCCATATACCAGTAAAAGATCCTTAGTCATTCTCAAGTACTTAAAGATACATTTTACTATCTTCCAATGTTCTAAACCGGATATGCCAGATGCTTGCTCGTGACACTCAGAGCATGTGCTATATCAGGCCTAGTATATAGCATCGCATACATGATAGATTCTATCACTGAGGAATAAGGTATTTTATCATTGTCTGCCCTTTCTTTAGGAGTCTTTGGGGACATACTCCTAGAAAGTGATATTCCATATCTCATCGGTATGAGTCCTCTCTTGAAATTTTTCATGCCAAACCTTTTAACAATGGAGTCTATGTACCTAGATTGGGACAAGTCAAGCATCCTTTTGGATCTATCTCTATAGATCCGAATCCCCAAAATATAGGATGATTCCCCTAAGTCTTTCATGGAGAAGTTTCTAGATAGCCAAGTCTTTACTGTGGAAAATATTCTTATATCATTCCCAATGATTAAGATGTCATCCACATATAGCACCAAGAAGGTGATAGCGCTTCCACTTACTTTCCTGTACACACAAGGCTCATCTTCGTTCTTAACAAAGTCATAAGATCTGATCACCTCATCAAATCTTATGTTCCCACTTCGGGAAGCTTGCTTCAATCCATAAATGGATCTAAGCAACTTGCACACTTTATCTGTACTCTCTTTGGATACGAATCCCTCTGGTTGTATCATATACACCTCTTCCTCGAGGTTGTCAGTGATGAATGCTATTTTGACATCCATCTGTCAGATCTCATAGTCATAGTGTGTTGTAATAGCCAAAATAATTCTAATGGACTTAAGCATGGCTACAGGTGAAAAGGTTTTGTCATAGTCAACTCCTTATCTTTGATGATATCTTTTAGCTACCAACCTTGCTTTATAGGTCTCTACTTTTCCATCCACTCCGATCTTCTTCTTGAAGATCCATTTGCAGCCGATGGGTACAATACCCTCAGGTGCATCTACAAGGTTCCAAACCTTGTTAGAGTACATGGAATTCATATTAGAATTCATGACTTATTGTCACTTCTCAGATTCTATACTCATAATAGCCTCCTCGTAGGTCTGAGGATCAACATCCTGAGAGTCATCTCCACTGATATGTCTCACATATCTTTCAGAAGGGTGAGATACTCTACTAAACGTACATAAATTTAGAATTTGTGTGTTAGGTACCTGAACAGACTCGGGCTCTCGAATGGTGCTTGAGCTAGGTTCTCCAACCTCGCTCAATTATATCTCACTCTCACTGTTTCCTCCAAGAATATGTTCATTCTCAAGGAACATAGCTCTCTTGGCAACAAAGACCTTTCGGTCCTCGGGATGATAAAAATAATACCCACAAGTTTCCTTTGGGTATCCCACGAATGTGCACCATTATGTCCTTGATTCCAACTTATTGGGGTTGTATCTTCTAACATGGGCAGGACAGCCTCAAATCTTCACAATTTTAAGATCGAGCTTCTTTCCTTTCCATATCTCATATGCACTACCGACTTTGATGGAACTCTGTTCAGAAGGTAAGCTGCAATCTCTAGGGCATACCCCCAGAATGAGATGGGTAGGTCAGTGAAACTCATCATGGATCACACCATGTCTAATAGCGTGTGATTCCTCCTTTCTGATACACCATTGAGCTGAGGTGTATAAGGAGGTGTCCACTATGATAGAATCTCATTGTCCCTGAGGAAATGGGTGAACTCCCTACTCAAGTACTCTCCTCCTTGATCAGATCGAAGAGTCTTAATACTCTTTCCAATTTGGTTCTCTACCTCATTCTTATATCCCCTGAATTTCTCGAAAGCCTCAGATTTGTACTTCATTAAGTACATGTGTCCATACCTAGAGAAATCATCAGTGAATGTAATGAAGTATGAGTAACCACCTATAGCTTGAGTCGACATAGGACCATATACATCACTATGTATAAGTTCCAATAACTCGGTGGCTCTCTCTCTAGTACATACATCTTCCCACGAAGGCAAGGTTCGCAAGTTGTATATGTCTCATAGTCAAATGGATCTAAGTATCCATCTTTCAGTAATTTTTGAATCCTTCCCTCATGTATATGACCTAGCCTACAATGCCATAGGTATGCGTTATTCACCTCATCTCTTTTTCTCTTAGACATATTTATATTCATGATATGTGAAGAAGTGTCTAATACATATAAGCCATTTATTAGAATCCCTCTAATGATGATCTCATCATCCATAATTATTGAACAACTATTATTCTCAAAAACTAATTTATATCCACTAATTGTCAAACAAGAGATGGATATAATATTTTTGATAATAGAGAAAACAAAATAACATGCATCCAATGCAATGATAGCTCCACCAGGCAGATGTAGGATGACCTCTCCAACAGCAACTGCAGCAACTCTTACTTCATTGCCTATCTTGAGGTCTATCTTGCCGGTGACCAGTCTCCTAGGTCTTGTCAGAACTTGCAACGAATTACAGATATGATAAACACTCCCGGTATCCAATACCCATGTGTTATCATGAAAATCTAACAAGTGGAGAATGATCATGAATATACCTGAAGCTTCTCCAAGCTTCTGTTTCGCCTTGTTTGCAAGGTAATCCTTACAGTTCCTCTTCCATTGCCCGTCTTGGCGCAGTGGAAGCACTGTCCTTTATCCTTCGCTGGGTCTCTCTTGGCAACCGTTGCCTTACCTAGTCTTTCTTTGCCCTTGCCCTTCTTAAGGATCTTGCTGGCCTTCCTTTTCTTTTTGATCTCACCAATATAGAGAACTGGCTTCTCCTTCTTGATGGCACTCTCAGCTTCCCTCAACATATTGAGGAGCTCAGGGAGAGTCACCTCAAACTTACTCATGTTCAAATTTATAATAAAGTGAGAAAAGAAATCTGGTAGGGGCTGAAGTATAAGATCAACGCACAGGTTATCCTCTAAGACTATTCCTAGACCTATGAGTTTCTCGATCCACTCTATCATCTTTAGGACATGGTTCTCAACCGATGTCTCTTCTGTCATCCTAGCTTGTAGGAGTTTCTTAGATATCTCATATCTTTGAGTTCTTCCTTGTTTCTCAAACAGCTGGCGGAGATGAGAAGAATAGAATATGCATCAATGCTCTCATGTTGCCTTTGTAAATCAGGAGTCATAGAGGCCAACATGTAACATTTTGCTAAGGTGGAATCATCTATGAACTTCACATAGCGAGCGATCTCATCCTCGCTTGCCCCTTCTTCCGACGTGGGCATGATTGTATCAAGGACGTATGCGATTTTCTCCATCGTGAGAACAATTCTCAAATTATGGAGCCAATCTGTATAGTTTGGACAAGTGAGGCGGTTGGCATCAAGTATGTCACATAGGGAGTTTGTTAGCGACATGTTTCTGATAAAACATGATATAACAAAAATAAATAACATGCAGATTTCACAGAAAATACTAATTAAGATATGCACTTCTATCTTAATGTACTCCCACTATTTTCTTAGCGAATCACGCGACACACTCGACACGTGAGACGGAAGTCTCTGACAGACTCTTAGTGGGGATCGGGATCCAATTGACATCTTAGTGCAACCTCGAGGGACTCGACCAATTGCACTAAGCCCAAAAGGTAGGCAACTCTTGCCAATCACAATTCCTTATGATTCTCGTCACGTTCGGCCTCCGAATCATCATGGTCTCAAGGGACTCGACCAATTATGATGTTCAGTTAAGTCATCACCATCGTTACAAGATGAGTCTGATTCGATGATATACCCTCGAGGGACTTGACCAAGCATACCATATCCTCAGGCCACCGGTGACATATCTATGTTGTAGGCAAGAACTCGATCACATAGATAGGTGAGCCTCGAGGGACTCGACCTACGTCGTGATTCAATTTCTTCCTATAATGATAGAAGGCTACGTGGGTCAATCTTATTACCTCACGCTTATCGACATAATATTATCGTAGGAGGGGTTTTTGTTTCGTATCGGTCTCCTAATATGTCATGTCACACACATACATATTTAATATATATCTATTTAATATATATCTACATCGCATGCAAATATATATATACATATATCTAGTAGGCGTATAACACATCACATATGCAAGCCACACCAGATGATCATGAGTCGTGACCTAATATGATTAAGCCCGAGCCAATGGGCCTAATCACTCACAATATGATCCATGTGTGCATTGGCATATCTCCATGCCCTGTGATTGTTGATCTCATCATTATCGATTTTATCGGATCATCGCATCACCATGCGTCGTGATCTCCCGCCACAGCATCGTGGGTCCCGCTGTCATCTCCACGCTCCTGCTACGCCTCTCCATGTAATTACAAATAATCACAGGCACGCAGGCCCAATAATAAACGAGAAAAACACAGGCTCAACAATAAACGAGAAAAACGCAGGCTCGCAGGCCCCAACAATAATAATAATCATAATTACACATATCACAACACATGACTCATGATCATCATCGACATCATACATCACATGTACATCATATCATATGTAGGATTACTAGATATATTTAATAATTAATTAATTTTTTTAATTAATTATTTTTTCTGGAAATCATGATATGCTCAGAATTTCTAGAATTATCAAGGGCATTTTCATAATTCTAGATGAGAGGACAGTCCTCAAAATTTTCAGAATTATTGAGGGTATTTTTGGAATTCTGTACAAAAGGGACAGAGTTAGAATTCTCAAATTCTGAGGGCATAACCATATTTTTTCAAAAAGAAGCCCTAACCCTCTTCTTCACCCTCCTGCACCACCGTCGCTGCTGCCCCTGCATAGGCGACGGCGCTGCACGTTGCGGTCGGCAGCCGCCCTGCCAAGGGGCGGCCACCCCTGCGGTCGGCACCGCCGCCCCTGCTAGCGGTAGCCCCTTGCGGGCTGGCCGCTAGCAGCCGCCCCTTGCAGGTGCGTCGTGGGTAGCCTCTTACGGGCTGGCGGCTAGCCCTTGCGGGCACTTGCCCCTACGGGCGGCTGCCCCTTGCAGGTGGCCGGCGGCCCCCTTGCAGGGGGGCCTTGGCTGCAACCTGCCGCCCCTACAGGGGGGGTTGGCCTTGGCCAGCCGCCCCCTTGTAGGGGGTCGTGGCCGCAGCCGGCTGCCCCTTGCAGCCAGCCACGGCCAGCCCCTCCTCCTCGTTGTTCTTACTGCGAACGTGTTGAACGATTCTACGCGATTCAATCTCATCACACGCAGTTTAAAACCAATCTTTCGCACGAAAACCTTGGCTATGATACCACTGTTGAGAAACCTCAGTAGGTGCATCACATGCACAGCGGAAATCAAAACAAAAATCAATTTCCCACGCAGATCAAATCATTGTCCAAAAGATTGGGGTCGGGAGAAAAATTGTAAAAATTAAAAAATCACGATATGTGAGAGATTGATTTTACCTAGGGAGATCGTATATCCCTGTATTCCAGATCCGAATGGAGAAGATGAAGGAGGTCAAGCGTCCTCCTCTCTAGCGGTATCCACACGATGAATCTCTGTAGCGGAACTCCTCCAATTTGATCTTTCAACTCTTGCTCAGAGGGAGGAAGGAGAATAGGAGGTGGTGGCTAAAGTTGCAGCCTATCAACCAAGAGTCTCCCCTCCTATTTATAGAGAGCCACAAAAAAACCCTAGGGCTCTTGCCTTAGTGGGTATTGGATCTCCATCCAATAACCCACTAACGTTACATTATTGGATCTCTATCCACTAATCTCCTTAGGTCTCTAATTGGACCTAAAGCAAGGAGCCCATCAGCATAGGGTCTCATCTAATGAGAATAGGGGCTAATTGGATCTTCATCTAATCCTCTATTCACTGAAGCATCTACCATATGTGTGTGACCCTCTAGGCCCGATACCGAGGTGGCCGTGAGTTACTCCCATCAGAACTCCTTCTGATATAGTGACTTATTATCCCCATAATAATTCACTCGACTAATCGACTATGGACGTATTAGGCCACTACGCCATACTCCCCAGACAGTACAGGGGGGATCAAATCCATCGGACCTGTCTATCCACAGTTATAATGTATCTATAATCCCTCATCCAAATAATATCTCAGAGAACGTATATTGGACATGGTACTGTCAGATCACATACGGAATCAGTTTGTCTTGCACTAATCGAATTCTACCAGAGAACTCTGTCTCTCTCAATCCGAATGACCCTGGCCAGAGATTTATCTAAGCAAGCACATATGAGATATTCCTCTCATGATACCGAAAGTGGATGATCCTCTATTGACACTCAATTGCCTTCATAAGGTTGGCTACCAATCCCAATAACCAACTGTACCGGATCTAGAGCTTTCCAAACCTGTAAGTCTGGCATCAAAGAAAGGAGTACTCATACAAGACATCCTTGGTATCTCAAGTCTAAGGACCAGATACACAATTGGGACTATGGAATCGATGTCTGACATTAGGTATCATTAACCATACAGCATTCCATAAGCGGATCAATCGGTGAACTCATTCTCCAATGAGCACATGTACTATATCCTTAGTGTCTCCACACAAGTGGTTATGAGACCAGTCGCCTCCATCATATGGACGAGTATATAATACACCGGTCTGTCAAGTTATCTCGATGTTCTCGAGTAACCTATGATCGAGATTATTTAGGATCTGTGTTTAAAGGTGAATCGATCTCATTATCGTGATCTCATCACGATCCGATTCCCATTGTACAAAACCAAGGACATCACAATATATATGTAACAAATAATATAATGTGAGAATATACCAATATTAATCATAAGCAAAAAGATCACACAACATGTCACACGTGTCATCACTCATGTGATTGACTTATAGAGCACTTGTAACTAACATCCACTTCGTGACGACATGTACGATGGCAAGCATTTCCTTATTATACATAGACATTTTAAGATATGAGGGAGACAAAGCTATATTGGTGTAAGGGGTCAACCATCTTGCATTAGAACAACCCCAATTCTAACTCCAGACGCACGGCTCAAATCGGGTAGCGCTAAGACCAATGTCATCGTCATGGCTGCCTTGAGTCGTTCGCAGGCTGTGGAGGCTTTATCCAACCACAAGAAGGAGTCTTTCTTCAATAGGGACATGAGTGGGGCACTGATCTTGTCATAATCTTTCACGAATTTTTGGTAGTAGCCCGTGAGTCCAAGGAAGCCATGCAACAATTTTATGTTCGTAGGTCTCGACCATCCTTGCATTGCCTCGATCTTCGTCGGGTCTACCGCCACTCCATCCTCTGATATAATGTGCCCTAGATACTCTACTTTACACTGTAAAAAGTTACACTTTGACTGTTTATCATAAAGGGTGTTCTCCTAAAGAATCGTTAGAATAGCTCGTAAGTGCTGAAAATGTATATCAAGCGTAGTTCTATAAATGAGAATATCATCAAAAAATACCAACACGAACTTGCATAAAAAACTCTGAAAGATGTCATACATCAGGCTTTGAAAAGTAGAAGGAGCATTCATAAGTCCGAAAGGCATTACCAGAAACTCATAGTGGCCGTTATGTGTGCATAATGTAATTTTTGGAACATCTTCAGCGCATACTCGAATCTGATGATAACCAGAATGGAGATCCAATTTAGTGAAGACTCGAGCTCCTTTTAATTCATCCAAGAGCTCATCTACGATGGGTATATGATATTTGTCTTTGATGGTGATGGCGTTCAAAGCCCGGTAATCAACGCACATCCGCCACATACCATCCTTCTTGCGTACTAGCAACACCGGCGAAGAGTAAGGGCTATAACTTGGTCGAATTACTTCAGTGTCGAGCATCTCCTTGATGATGTTCTCAATCTCATCCTTCTGCAAGTGTGGATAGTGGTACAGTCTCAACTTTGCTAGATGTTTGCCCAGTAAAATAAGTATGCGGTCGGTTAGGGGGAAGCCCTCGCGGCTCCGTGAAAACATCCGTAAATTCGTCCAGTAATAGGGCAAGCTTAGGATCTGAATTTTGCACATTCTCCTCCTTAGATGGCTGCTGGATATGCATAAAAAATTCATCATTTATTTTGTGTAGCACCTTCTCTATTCGCTGTGTCAAAACGGTGGAAATATAGCTCCTGCGCTTGCCCCGGAATGTGACCTATCTCCCTTTACAATAAGACTTCATGATTAGTTTAGGAAAATTCCAGAAGATGTCACCTAATATTATAAGACATTCAATCCAAGCACGGCTTCATAATGATCGATGGGAAGGAGGAAGAAATCGGCTACCACTTCTTGGTCTTGTAGTAGCAATTTTACCCACGGGCACCGTTGGTCGCAATTGAGGATTCGACCATTGGTGACCTTTCGTCGAACTTATTGCAACCTTCAATTTGAAGCACCATACGTGTAGTGACCTTGCTATTGAGGAAGTTATTTATGCTACCTGTATCAATGAGAATGGTGATGGGTTGTTATTTAAGAAGTCCTCCAACTTTCATCGTTTACGGGTTGGAGTAGCCGGCCAACGCATGCACTGCATAGTCGGTTGGTTGGGGCTCTTCCTCTGTGGCTTCATCTTCGGGTTTGAGGCTTTCTTCAGATGGTTCACTGTCCTCATCTTCTACTGGTTCAATCATGAGAAGCCGACCCTTTTTGTAGCGATGTTCTCAGCTCCATGGTTCATCATAGTGCCAACACAACCCCTTGGCCAATCGTTCACGAAGCTCGTCTCTTATTAATTTTTTTGGTGCGGGAGCTCGGATGGTAGTAGAAGGGGCTGAAGGCTTCAGCATGGCTGGTCGAGGAGCGACCCTTGTCCTTTTTGGATTCTCGCGAAGAAAATTACCGCCATAAGAGTGTACGGTTGTCGCGCCTTTACTTCTCCTCGAATCTCTAGCTTTAGGCCCTCAATAAAAGTCCTTAAAAGTTACTTTTTAGACCAATCCACAGTTTGGTTAGATAAACATTCAAACCTTATTTGGTATTCATGTATTGTTGAGGTTTATCGAATCTTCGTCAATTGTCAGTCGATGTTGTCGAAATCGGTTGGTCTGAAGCGATTAAGTAGTCCTTCCTTGAATCACTGCCAAGAGAGACATCCATGGGTGTGCTCATACCAATTAAACCACTAAATAACATCTCCCTCAAGGTGGATGGCAGCAATCTCCACCCTTGTAGCATCGGCGGTTCGGTAGAATCGAAAATATACAGTTTCGCGTATGCGATCCATCCGATCAAATCTCCTTCTTCCCATCTAGGGAAGTCAACCTTCATGCATAAAATGTTTGGATCAACGATGACGTGGCCATGCTCTTGAGGATCGTCTCACCGATCTAAAGTTTCTCCTTGCTATAATTTATTCGAGCTAGGTGGTCGGCCCATGCTAAATTCGACGAAAAGGGATCGCATCTTCTCCTCCATACGGCTTTCAAAGGCTTCGAACTTAGCCTTGATGGCCTCCTCTAGTGTCATGGTGTATGCCTCTAGATTTGTAATATTGAGATCTCTTTTATGTTATTGGGTTAGTGGCATGAGAATTTTTGGAGAGGGGATGGCCGGTTGGATGGGTGGATCGGTTTAGATGGGAGTAGGCTGCAGTTTAGGGCTGATTTGGGTGGTTGTTTGGGATTGGTTTAGGGTATGGTTTAGAAGGGTTTTTGGTGAGGATGGTAGGGTTTGTAGATGAGAGAAAGAGAGTCTGAAAACCCACAAAAGACAACACTCAAATCCGATGGAATTCGACAAAGAAATGTGATGCAATGTGCTATCTTGCCGAACAGATTTTACGTCAGAGAAACGATGAATTCTTGATGTAAGTTCTAGAGAAAACCTCAAGGAAAATATGCAAAAATCCTCGATTTATATGTGATCAATATCAGTAAAACATTTGACAAAATTTTGGCAGAGTAACGGTAGGAAAATAGGGTAAAAGACGGAAGGTAGATCCTCCGTCGTAAAATTTCAACACTGCGTGATGATGAAAGAAGGCACAATAAAACTGGTTCCAGAAGGAATTTTTTCTAGAGATCAATCTCAGATGAAAGCTAAGTTGATCTAGGGATTTTTTTGTAAAACTTTCGGCAAAAAATGAGAAGCAATAAACCAGTTTCAAGAGGCAAATAATCGGCTGAAAATTTCTGCAGCATTTTGCCTTCGTAACAACGATAATGTTTGCGTCGGATGAAATTTACAGTGGATAAAATATGAAAAAATTCTTCAATGTGTGATGAGGCATGGGTGATGAAAATATACTAGATTTCCAGATCAAACGCATGGGGTAGAGGTAGACTGATTTGATCTGCGGCTAGGATGGAAGGTGGAGGTGCGTGTCGTAGCAATTATGGGAATTGCTTGGGAAGGTGGAGGCAGCAGAGATGGCTACAGGGAAGCAAAAATACAGCTCTGATACCAGATGATAGAACCCCATAAGGAACACTATATGGGTTCATCCCTCCTAGGGTCGGCCAACAAGGCTGAAATAGAATTGATCTTGCTTGATGAAAAGAGGTGGATGCTATACGCTTATATAGGACTCAAAACCCTAGCCCTAGAGGGTGCTTCCTAAGTGAATTCTCTCTTTGGCCCCTCTTATAGTCGACCTACCTTAGTAAGTTAGGCAGCGGCTAGGTTGGCTCTATAGCCGACCTAAGCAGGTGGAAACCCTGGCTGACCAACCCAGTAAAGGGGGCAACGACCACTAAGCCCTAAGGCCCCAATCAAAACCCTAGCCACACTTTTTTATATGATAGAAGTGGCCAGGTGGGGTTTTATTATAAATCTTACAAGGTTTTATTGATTACTTCTAGGGTGATTAGGTCAACCCTGCTGGAGTCCTATCACTCTACCATCGGCGTTGCCCTCTTGCAACACCGGCCACCCGCCACACCTCAATCCAAACCTCCCCTCCTATACATTGGGTGTTGTAAGCTGCCACTGCCATCTCCTCACTGCTCCTACTATAGCCGCTGCAACCCACGGCAGTGCGACACGACCTCGTTGCCCCAGCTGCCATCTAAGTCCTCCTCGATGCACCGAAGATGATCCCCTGTTGATCCTCCTCGACTCCACATATCTGTGGCTATGCAGCGTTTCTTCTTGCATTGCAATAGGCAGCCCTACCACAGCAGGTAGTCGGTCTATTGTACTAGTGACCGAGGAAGGAAACGACCCTCCCCTTGTCCAATGGCAGGAGTTCCTTTGTTGTTGTAGTCTCTCATTCTCTAGTCTCTCATTCTCGCATCCTAGTCAGTCACACTGTTGATTTGCAAGAACTTCAACAATGCAACTCTTACAGATCTAGCCATGAAGTGATTGATATTTTTTCTCTCAATATCTTCATCCTCTACAACTCATGTTCCCGTTACTATCCCCATAGGAAGCAATATTACTTCTCAGTATACAGGGCTCGTCTCCATCAATGTTGCAGCCCTCATATCTTTCAAATTATCCAAAGGATGCAACTATACATCCTGGCATGCTCAATTCACTAATCTCCTCTTTAGATATGATTTATTAGGTTATGTTGATGGATCTTTCAATTGTCCACTAGTAATGATAGACATCCCGAGGACAGCAAGTCAAGTACCAAATCTGGAGCATAAACTATGGTTACGTCAAGATCGTCTCATTTTTCAGGCAATTCAAGCCTCTGTTACTGATTCTGTCGCACCACTTCCTGTGCTACTACTATTGAAGTCTAGTGCAAGCTGCAAACTACATCGGCAAACCGCTCATGCACTCGCATGCTCGGCCTCCTCTCTAATCTAATAAACACAAAACAAGAGGAAAGTACAATTGCTAACTATCTCCAAAATATAAAGATTATCATCGATGATTTAGCTTTAATAGGGCATAACCTCAATGATGATGAAGTTATTATCCCCAACCTCAATCGTCTTGGGGCTGAGTACAAAGAAATGACAGTACCAATCCAGGCACATGACTCATTGCTATCGTTTGAGGAGTTGTACGACAAGTTAACTGACTACGAGATATATTTGAAGTGCGAAGATAGGGCACCAGAACCAACTATCACTGCTCAAGTAAGTCACAAATCTAAAAAAAATAGCAATCAGTATTCTAAGCCTATCAACAAAGGTCTGGGCCAAGCACCATCTTACCACAATCCAGGTGGCAACTTCGATTCCCAACAGCCTTGGCGTCCTGCTCCCATGCCTCAAGGTAGCAACATCAATTACCAACAGCCTTGGCGTCCTGCTCCTATGCCTCAACAACGAACAGTATGCCAACTGTGTGATAAAGTTGGTCACTTCGCTAAAGTTTGTCGGTCTCATCCTTGACCTTTAGCAATCATGCCCAAGCGCATCTTACTGCTCCCCCAACTTCTGATCAACATTCCTAGATTGTGGACTCTGGAGCCTCCCATCACATCACCTCGGATCTCTAGAACTTGTCCCTTCATAACAGTTATGGTGGTAATGATGACATCATCATTGGTGATGGGTAAGCAACTTCTCATTACTCATACTAGTTCCATAATGCTTAATTCGCATACTCTTAACTTTACACTCGATGATGTGTTGTGCGCTCCTCATATTAAATGGAATCTTATTTCTGTCTCCCAATTCTATAAACAAAACAATACCTTGATTGAATTTTTTTCTGAATATTTTCTTGTCAAGGATCTGAACACAGGGGCATCGTTAGTTCAAGGTCAGAGTAAAGACAACATCTACTAGTTGTCATCAATCTCTCAGCCAACTGCATACTCTTATGTTGTTGCTCCAATGGATGTGTAGTATCATCGTCTTGGTCACCCTTCTTCCTCAACTCAGCAAAATTTTTTCTTTCGTAATTCTCTTCCAACTTTAAAAGCTAGTCCTATTTCTACTCATTGTGATACATGTCTTAGTAATAAAAGTCATAAACTGTCATTTGAAACTTCTTTTATTTCTTGCACACAATCATTTGAAATTCTTTATACCGAGGTTTGGGGTCCTACACCAATTATTTTGTTTAATAAAAATAGATTTTATATTATCTTTATTGACTATTTTATCAAGTATACTTCATTTTTATCATTTTCAACATAAGTCTGAGGTCTCTATAATCTTTCTTACTTTCAAAAAGATGGTGGAGAACATTTTTCAGTCCACCATTAAAATAGTTTATTCTAACGGTGGGGGTGAATACCAAACATTAACATCATGTCTGTTAGCATGTGGTATTTAGTATCTCAAGTCTCCCTTGTACACTCCTCAACTAATTGGCTCAGTCGAACGCAAACATCGACATATAATTGAAACTGGTCTCACACTTCTCCATCATGCCTTCATGCCAACTATTTTTTGGTATGCAGCCTTCCAGACTACAGTCTATCTAATTAATCGCATGCCTACTTTAGTCGTCCATAATCAATCATCATTTGAAAAAATTATTTCATAAATCCCCAAGTCTTCAGAAAGTTAGGGTTTGTGGTTGTGTCTGTTATCCTTGGCTACGTCCTTATACATCACATAAACTAGCCCCAAGGTTGAAGCCTTGTACCTTCATTGGTTACTCCCTTGAACATAATGGTTACAGATACTATGATCCTCTGACTCACAAAGTCTTTGTGTCTCGTCATATTATCTTTGTGGAGTCTTCCTTTCCATTTCACCGGTTCAAGTCTTCTATTGTACCAACTACTCTGGTGAATTATGCATTAGTGGCACATGCCATTGTCCAATGAGCCTCCATAAGAATCTCCCACTCCAGTACACATATATGACCGGAGTACTCCGGTACAACATCTTGATCTCTCTTTTCTTCTCCTTCTTCTGCATACATATCTCCTACTATTGACATCTGAACTTCGGACACTTAGACACGAGCAATGCCCTCACCTCTCACCCTGTTCTACTACTTCCCCAGCACCCATTCCACCATCATCTTCTAAACCACTTGGACATCTCATGGCAACGCACTCTAAAAGTGGTATTTTCAAACCACGTCTTTTCTAACTATTTTTATTTTAAATAAAATTTTATTAGTATAAAATAATTGATGAGAAAAAATATATTATGTTATTTTTATGATAAAAAATATTTGATTTATGATATAAAAATTAAAAAATTGATAACAACTGTGAAGATTAAAAATAAAGTATTATTTTTATTATTTTTAGATTTAATTATTTCAATGTTACTGCTATTGATGAATTGACATTATGGGATAAAAATTATGATAATCTGAATTTTTGTGGGTCTATGTAAATTATCTCACATGGTGGCTATGAGAAGATATGCGATGGTGCATATCATGATAATTAAGAAACTATAGCTAATACGACACATGCAAAAGAAAATGATAAGGTTATATAAAATTTAAAGATAACAATGAGAGAATATATATAGTTAAGGTAGAAGTTTACGAGGATGTGAAGAAGGAAAGAAAAGAAAAGGAAAGTCTCCGTATATAAATTGAATCAATCCTGCAAATGGTGAGAAAAAAAGTAAAACTATAGGCCTAAGAGAAAGGATAAAAAAAGTCATGTTAGGGGTTCTCAAAGATTTATGGACAGAGATAAGCATAAGATAACTAATACAACACCCAATAACTTCAAGTTTTAACTATTTAAATTAAGGAAGTGTGTTTAAATTTAATTTAAATAGTTAATATTAAATAAAATAAAAGATAAAAATTTAGATTAGATGAGGATGAGATTTATTGGGATATGATAATTTTTTTAGTAATTATATTCTATTGTCTTTTTCTACTATAAAGAGGTGATTTTGAATTGAAAATATTTTTAGTTTGTGCTTGAGGAAGACTACGTCAGTGATGTCAGCGAGAGCAACTAATGGTTAACGACGAAGGCTTTCCATAAACGGAGGCACTAATGAATCTGACGGCGGAAAACGTGAATGGATTGGTTGGATGCTTGATTTTTATCGGCAACAGTTAAAACTGGGACTGAAGAGAAGATGAAGGGGGGGGAGGGGAAGTTAAAGCGTTGGCCATCTGACGTTGAAAGTATCGTACTAAATGAAAAGGAGAGTCTTCCACAGAACGTTATTGATGTTGAAACAACAGTGAGTAAGCTACTTGGATTAAGGTTTCTAAAGATGATTGCTTTTAGAAACATGAAAGAGTAAAAAAGAAAACAAAGAGAGAAGCGAGCATGAAGGGTAAGATATAATAGGATCGTCTGTGCACAGTGGTGGAGGAGGAAGACCATATAGCTCGACTCTTAGCGGTGGAAACTGGAAATAATAGGACTCCTTCCTGGATATGATCCAAGTGATGGGTTTTCGTTGCAATGCAAGAATTAGTTAATGTTGACTCTTTTTTTGCACTTTCCTTCATAAGTCAACGATACAAGAAAGAGATTATTATTATTTTATTTTATTTTTTCTTTTGGCTTTCCTCTGTAGGTTGAAGATGCCATAACAGTATCAAAAAGTTATCATCCTTTTTCTCTTCTTTCATTTTTATCATAGTATATGAAAGTCAATTTCATATGGATTCTAGGGTAACAGGTTATTTATTAGAAAAGTAGGAAGTTATATCTATAGAACATAAATGAAAGCTGAAGTAAGTTTTATTATTATGACCTAACCCGATGAGATAATTGATCTATCCAATTTCGTTGAGCCTTGACCATTAATTCAAAATATTTTAAGTTCAAATCAACATTGTATCATCAATCATCATCTTGTTCTTATGAATCAATCCAAATCTTTACATATTTTTAATGGGAGTTATCTCACGGTGTTTTACAAATCAAACTCTTGCACATTTTTCCCTTCTATTTCGTAGTATCAAGTCTTTCATTTTTTTTTTTTTTTTCTTTTCATGTGCTTGTAATTATCTTTTTTTTTTTTTATTCAAATAGATGTTTGAAAGCTTCCTTTTATACGAGTTTTTTTTTTTTTAAATGAAATAGGGATTTTATTTTGGTATACGCTTTCCTTCCTACTTTGTTCTCCTCTACAATTACGATTAAAAGTTTGTTGTAGTTTAAAAATCATTTGGTGTTCCTTCGATGAGGGGTTTTTTTTTTTTTACAGGAATAATTTTCTTTTCTATTTTCCTTTGTAGGTGATTAAAAAGTAAACATTACACCATGAGGAGTGATTTCTTTTTTCAAACTCTAATGGCTTATTGATATAGTGTTATTGACAGAATCCATTGAACTGTCGTTCGTACTTGCGCTCTTATTTTTAATTATGGAATTGCTCAATCAATGATTGTTTAATATAAGACATCGCATTGCTCGATATAAAAACAAAAAACGATAAAACAATCATATCATCATCCAAACGGTTTCTTTTCCCCCGCAAATCCTTTTTATCTCGTTGTCGAATCGAACGCCCTCCTTTTTGTTTGTACCTCATTTTAATTTCTGATGCCGACAGGAGGAGGAACAGTTGCGACTCCAAAATGAGAGAGAGAAACTCTGATGTTTATTTTTAAAAGGGGAGTAGAAAAGTGGAAATTGGAGGTATTAATTGCCATTCCCCTCACTAAATCAAGCTGGCTTGGTTTGACTTGATTTGGATCCTAAATCAAGCTCACTGAGCCACACTGCCCGATTCCCACATTTTTCCAACCAAAAATGCATTTCAAGACATGGAACAGGCAACGCCACCCACCCACCACAAACGTGTGGTGGGTGGGGGAGAACTCCAAAGTCGAAAAAAAAGTCAAGCCCACACCACTCACCCCTCCTACGTGTGGTGGGTGGGGGAGAACTCCCAAGTCGAAAAAAAAGTCAAGCCCACACCACTCACCCCTCCTTGCCATATCACCATCTTCAACGTGTGGTGGGTGGGGGAGAACTCCAAAGTCGAAAAAAAAGTCAAGCCCACACCACTCACCCCTCCTTCCTTGCCATATCTATCTTCCTCAGAAATGGATATCCTTGGATCCCGGACCAGGAAGGAAGAGCCGGGCACCCCTCGTCTCCTCCTCCATGGCTTAGAATAAAAGCTTCGTCCACACCACTCACCCCTCCTTGCCATATCTATCTTCCTCAGAAATGGATATCCTTGGATCCCGGACCAGGAAGGAAGAGCCGGGCACCCCTCGTCTCCTCCTCCATGGCTTAGAATAAAAGCTTCGTTTCACTCTCACTTCGAGAGCCTCCAACACTGTCGCCGTGACACGCACGCATTCCAGGCCATATTTGGCTCCTCGGGGAAATGGAGCATTTGCTCGACTCGTAGAAACGTGAGGGGTGGGAGGGGTACAGCACGCATGGAAACCATGAAAAGTGATCGTCTATCTAACACGTAGTTCGATCGATTTGCCACCGGAGGAACTCAGAGCTTAAATAGTTTGACATGACTTGGAAGTATTAGATTGTTTTTTTTTTTTTTTAGCTTCCCGAAGAGGAAGACAGATGATGATCCACCTTGTGGCACGGCAGCGTCTTCCTTCCGGTTTACTAGCATTCGAGTTTAGTTTAGTAGGGTGCATGTCATGATCCTAAGTTGAATGGATTAACTAGCATTCGAGTTTAGTTTAGTAGCGTGCATGTCATGATCCTAAGTTGAATGGATTAATAGTAAGGTTTGTGAGGGAATGCATGTATTTAAATTTACTTGTGTGATGATGATATAAATGTTGAACAGATGATCTAGATTCAGTTTATAATAGGTTTTAGTGAAGTCCATAGCTCAGAACCTCACTTATATTCATCTAAACCCTAGATTATGTGGCTATAATTGAGATTAATGGAGCAACGACGGTTGAAAACTTGAGAGATAGAAAATAGACTACAGATTGACATTAGAAGTCAGAAAATAAGAGATCCAGGAAAGGGAAGAAGACGATGACAAGAAAATATTATTCTCAATCATTCATATCTCAGGTTAGATCAGTTTGCAGTGGATTATTACTGTGATCTCTTGAGAATGTTTTGGATATTGTGTTTGGTATTATAGTCCTTGTATCCCTGTGATTCTCTTGTGGTTATTGCTTTGAGCTTGGATAAAAAGCCTTGAGATCTATCTGTATATTCATTATTTTGATATTGAATTTTCTCTAGCTTGTCTGGTGATTTTTACCCTTCGAGTTGAAGGGGTTTTTCACGTAAATCTTGGTGTTCATCTGATTGTGATTTTTATTTGATTCTATTGTGTGTGACGACGATCTGCTAGTATTTGTTTGTATACAAAGCTTATTCATGTTTTATTCCGATCAATACATATCACAAAATCCAATTATTTTATTTATCTATTTTGTTGATTCTAAATTAATATTAGTTAAAACTATTTCGATTAAATTAACAATAATATACGATCAGATTTTTTTATATAAGTCAATCATCCATTTTCGATATATGTGATTAATTAATCAGAGTATTATATTTTTTTTTTCAGAAACGACTCAAAATACTTAAGATTAACAATAAATAATATTATTATATCTATCGAACATTGTAAAACCTTTGTGAGCAATGAACTAATTGGGATATCACAGTGCCGTGCATGGGGCCAAAAAGCGGCGCACTTACGGAAGCTAATCTGATTAGAAATCACCGGTTTGGATTTTTCTCTTCTTTTTTTTTTGTGCCTCGGCCTTCTAATAATGATTAAACAAAACATTCACGGAGAGAAGGGCACCGTCGACTAGGCGGATCCAACTTAGGAACTCGAGTTTTCCCTAATCGGCAACTTGGAAGAAATGATGAGAGGATGAGGATCGTGCTGATCTATCCAAACTATGCTAAAATCTCATTGAGGTTTATGGGCATAATATTTTTTTATCTCCATCATATCTATCTATGGCTTCGACATGGCTACCATACTTAATAATAATAATAATATTAATAATATTTAATAATATTAATCAATATAGCCTTCCAAAGTTATTGTTCTTATATTCACATCAACTCCTTTTAATTAGTCAACGGAGGGACCGGACCCTTTTGCGACCTTAGAATTTAGACTCGATATTTCATTTTGACGATTAGAATCAGGAGTGTGATTTAGATATTATATAATGTTTTTTCTATTTTGTTAATTTAAATTATTTATTTAATTATTTTAGATATATGATGATTAAAAAGAGAATTAGGGAAGGGATTGCATGTGCTATGTTAAAAATTTTCCGAGGATTTTGGGGGGATACCGTACGACGATTAGGGATCGGATTTGATCATCTTATAAATATAGTGAAAAAGAAAAAGAAAGAAGAAAGATATTTGAGCCACTTACATACAGTCTTTAGTCCCAAAAAGCAGGTGACCCTACGTCACACCAGGGGCGAGGCATGTATAATAAAGTTTGTGAAAGGAACCCGGGTGCCTAAAGTGACTGATTCAATGAAGCATGGGGTAGCTAAGCCACAAAGGAAGCAAGGAATCAATCATGCGATGAGAAACTATTTTTGGCTTCTAGAGCAGAGAGGAGGAGCTTTGCTTTGCTAAAAAAGTTGAAGAGAAACTATTTTTGGCTTCTAGAGCAGAGAGGAGGAGCTTTGCTAAAAAAGTTGAAGAGAAACTATTTTTGGCTTCTAGAGCAGAGAGGAGGAGCTTTGCTAAAAAAGTTGAAGAGAAACTATTTTTGGCTTCTAGAGCAGAGAGGAGGAGCTTTGCTAAAAAAGTTGAAGAGAAACTATTTTTGGCTTCTAGAGCAGAGAGGAGGAGCTTTGCTAAAAAAGTTGAAGAGAAACTATTTTTGGCTTCTAGAGCAGAGAGGAGGAGCTTTGCTAAAAAAGTTGAAGAGAAACTATTTTTGGCTTCTAGAGCAGAGAGGAGCTTTGCTAAAAAGTTGAAGAGGGTGATGGGCTGCAGGGGAACACGAGGCATGCAAAAGGTGGGAAGCAGAAGAGAGTGACTGATAGATATTTCACTCGCAAAAAAGTCATTATATTTCCATCACTTCGGTAACGCCGCCAACTTTTGGTGCAAGTACAGGACGTGTATAATTCAAGGAGGATATGTCGGTAAAATATGCATGGGTTTTCTTGTGGAGTAGTAGTTCATTCACGCAGCATACATCATTTTTCATATTTTTCCTAGTAAAAATAAATATTATGCATATTGCAGGACTTTAGAACCTAAAATCTTTCCATTCATACCATTTTTTTTTCTTTTTTTCTCGTATTCTCTTCCTGCGATGGAATATATGTGTTTGGAGTCATTATTTTTTCTTCCTAAAATCTTTCCAACCAAGGACTTGCATCAACCACCGATAAAGAGGTTGAGGGCAGTGGTGGTCGGCGGTTGGGAGCAGAAGGCAGCAACCAACGATCAAGGGTGTGCGCTAGTGGGCAGTGGCAGGGAGGAAGAAGTAGCGGCGACAGCAGAAAGGGTTGTAGCAGGAAGGCAAGTTGTTGGTGGCTGATGGGGACCGAAGGAGAAGGCTGCGACTGTGGCCGACGAGGGCTGCAGCTGTGGGTTACTATAGCGTCTCGAGCGAAATAGGAAATAGAGAGAGGCTTCGCCGACAAGAGAAGCGACAATGGTGCCGCAGACTTAAGAGGAGGTAGATGCTTTTCTCTTCACTGAGAGAAGAGGACGAGCGACGCGACTGCGTAGCAGCAGTAGAGGAGGCAACAATGTTAACGTTTGGGGTGGTTGAAGTAGAGGGCCACGATTGTGGCTGCTATTGTCGCCGACGCCAACGATGGCAAGTGCCAGTGAGGTTGAGTGAGAGGGCTGCCAGACCAGTGACATGGACGCCCGCGTATAGCGGGACCTGAATCTTCGGATCCTCGAATGAGAACGACGTTGGCGATGGGTGCGATAACTTTGCTCTATTTTTGTCGGGAAACAAAGGTTGCAAAGGAGAACTGCCGTTTGACAACAATAGAAAGCAATCAGTGGAGGAAGGGGCTGTTGCACACATGGGTGGCGTCCGTCGTTCATGATGCACTTCACGAGGTGTTAGCCCTTCAGCGACGAAGAAGAAGGGGATGTTGCATGCAGCCGGAGGCACTGAGGACTTACTATCGTTTGACAGTGAGAAGAAATTTTTCTCTAATTAAGTGACTATGATACCATGATAGAAATGAGAAAAAAGATTAAAAAAAATAAAGTGCACATATTTATTCCTCCACACATACCTAAGGTTGAAAAGATTAGCGCTTCAGCATTTTCCTCACAGTCTAACCATTTTGCTAATATTATAATAATAATTTTTTTTTTTTTTATTTCCTTTTCGTCGAATGAATGATCACAGGTCACATGTGACAGGTGCCCGCCCACCTTAACAGGTAAATAAATGCATCGGAGCTGAGCAAACTACTAGTTGCAGGTCCAGCCCCTGATATCATCATAACTTTAGTATTATGTAGATAGATAGGTGCATTTGGAACAAGAGGCGAGTTGACTGTGCTGCTTTTTTTTTTTGGCATGTCAAGAAAGCAGAAGGCAGATGTAAGAAATAACACGACGTGTCAAGATATATGCAAAAAGAAGTTCTTGTTTCTTTCTACCAATTAAACCCTACTACAAAACTGCTGGTTTGGCTCTCAGAGCTCGACTATATATATATATATATATATATATATCTATATATATATATATATATATATATATATATATATATATCATTGTTCTCCGAAGTTGAGAAGTTGCAGTCATCCCTCCTCCACAGTTCATCAACCCTTCATCGTAGTTCGATGCATCCTTTAGTATACTTTGTGACCCACCCACCGAATGAATGCATCCAATTCCGGCATGTTGCTTCGATGCATCATCTCTCCTTCTATCAGATGCCTATCCGCAGCAGATCCGACTTCCAATAATTCTTCAAGTGCTGCAGTGGTTCTTCTTGACAATTGGAATCCAATGCAATCAATGCACAAGCGAAAAAATAATCTGTGTACCCTGTCATGCATCACATCGTTTGAGACTCTGATATCTGACATCACATCCCTAAACCCTAAACTCTTGGGTGAGGTGATTTAACGATAGAATCCTAATTTTTTATACTTGTTCTGTCCCTTATTCTATTTTCTAAAGAATAACGGGACATTTTGCTAAAAGTCATAAAAATAAAAAAATTGAAATTACTCCAATAAATCGTAGTTCACCGCTGCCAATTGGGATTCAATCACCCCAATTTAAGTTCGGATCTTAGCCTTCTGATCATCATCACAGGGTTCCACGTGAACCCAATCACCGACCGATGACCCCCACGCCCCAGTCATTGGGGCATCATCAAGGTTTGTCATTGACGGATCACGCGCCGTCCGATCGCCACTGTGCGCGACCTTTGCCTTTTGATTTCTCCTCCACTTTCGCTATCCCCAACAAAAAGGAAGAAGCGGAGGGCAACGGAAGAAAGAGACAAAATCCACCAGGCCCCACCGCAAAAACCCCCCACCCCTATGACGTTTATGCGAATGTTTTCTATAATATAATAATAATAATACTACTACTAATAATAATATTATTATTATTATTCTTCTTCTTCTTCTTCTTCTTCTTCTTTATGGGTAATCGCCGCTTCGCTGCCTTTTGCCGTTCGCCTCTTCCTCCTCTTCTTGGGATCGGCGGTTCCGCCCCTTCGCCCTTTTGCTCGCCCCCGTAAGAACCCTAAAATAAAAGAATCAAGATCGTTTGTTTAACCGCTTATCCCCCTATAAATGGATCGCGATCCCTTCCGATTTGGCCACCATTCCGTAAAGTTCTCCTTCTCGTCGACGTTGATGGATCCGTAGAGCTTTTTCGTGTGATGTGGATTTGGGGTGTACATGGAGGTCCCCGTGTTGCGTGATTGGGGTGCGTAGAGTGGGGGGACGAATGGCGGATTTCCGGCACAAGGAGGTCGACCGGGAGTTCCGGCGGGGCGTGGAGGAGCTGCTGCGGCGCGGCGGGCGCGGGGATGGGTGCGTCGGTGAGGAGGCGGATGAGGCTGGCGCTGGCGAGGGCGCCGACCAGCTCGCCCGTCGCCGCCGGCGGTCGGACCTCGAGGGGGATGACCTCGCCGAGACCTCGGCCGCCGCTCGCCGCCACTCCCGGATCCTGAGCCGGTGGGCGGCGCGGCAGGCGGAGGAGATGATCACCACGATTGAGAGGAGGAACCGGGAGTCCGAGCTGATGGCGCTTGCGCGGCTCCACGCTGTCTCCATGCTCGACGCCTCCTTCCTCCGCGAGTCGCGGCGGGCGCAGTCGTCGATCGAGCGCCCCGTGGCCGCCCGGGCTTCCTCCGTTCTCCAGAGGTGGCGCGAGCTCGAGGACGAGTCGGCCGTTAGGGATCGTAGGAGAGATTCCTCTTCTAGGATCGCCGCCTCCAGTAACCACCGTACTCCGCCGGAAACCCAGGTTTCTGTGGTGCCGAGGGATACCTCGGACGTAACCAGTGAGAGCAATGACAATGAGTATTCTGTATGGCCCGATGAGCCGTCGGGCCTGAGGAGGCAGGGCGTGGAAGCCGAGGATGCTGAGGAGCAGGGATCAAGTAGAGAACAGTCTCCTGATATTGGAGATGGTGGGGATCGTGAGATGGAGAGGGAGAGGGTGAGGCAGATTGTGAGCGGGTGGATGACAGAGATAGCAATGTCAGACACTACACAAGTCTTGGGGGGGAGTGGTAGCCCAAGGAGTGAATGGCTTGGTGAGAGAGAGCGCGAGAGGGTGAGGCTGGTCAGGGAGTGGATGCAAACTGTGAGCCAGCAGAGAGATGCTCGGGCTAGCAGGAGGGATGGTGTCATCACAAATCACGAAGATCGTCGACCAGAATGCACTCAGAGGAACTTGCTGAGACTCCGGGGAAGGCAGGCTCGCCTTGATCTGATCATGAGAAATGTCAGGGAGCGGGAAAGGGAGCTTCAGGACTTGTCACAACACCAGCCTGTTTCACATTTTCCGCACCGCATTCGCATACAGGTCAGAGGATTTACAATTTGATCATTATCTATAAAATTGATTTCTAAGCTACTTGACTTAAGATTATGTCCATTTGCTTTCATTGAATAAATGTACTGTTTTTTCCAAGCATTCCTTCTATATGTTGCTCTTGTTATTGTCGGCTATGTATACTGCCTGAGAAATGGATTTATTTATATCAATGGGGCATATTAATTTTGTATGTCTGCTTCCAGTTATATTAATCTGATTCCCTTCATAATCAACTGTTGTCAATCTTTTGCTGGCCACAGTGGTGTATATGAACCAGAAATAACCTTCATACTCTAATAGATTCTACTGTAGGTATGATCTTCTGACTAACCATGTTGATACCTGATTTTCATATTTCTGTTCCTTCTCTTTGTTCTAATTGTGCTTAGATTATTTTAAGTGAAGATTTTTGATGTAAGAGTTCTTTATTTTCATAATCGAGGGTTATATGTATTCACAGGGATTTACTTTGAGGTTCAATATAGAAAAAAAAAGTAAAATTATAGCCTAAGATTGGGTAAATTTTGTTAAGTGTAATAAGATCTTCCTAGTGCCTCAGGTGTTTGGACAATTTGATCCCTACAAGAACCTGATTTTAGCCCAAAAAAGAACTGTTTTGTTCAGTTTATTTTGTTGTGATGAAACATGGTCTTTTTGTGGATAGAAAAGAAGGAAAAGCTTTCTTGAGGTAATATTGCTAAATGTGCACTGGGCCTCAAGAAGTATCTGAAAAACTTTTGCCATTTTGGTGCATCTTACATACTTTCTGAGCCACTTATACCCTTTTCTTGTCCATGTTCTTAAATCTTGTTACTAGGACAATCAAACAGACTTTGGAATCTATCACAAAAACATATTGCTGATTGTAGATTCTACCAAACTGCCAAGACTTGTACACATAATTTTGTTGATCTATGTCATAGGACATAGTTGATTATTTATAGGGTAAAAAGCCTGGAGGAATTGAGAATTGCCATGACACTCTTTGTTTTTTTTTTGTAATATTCATGACATAGTTAATTTTAGAATGGAATTCGTGAGTGTAATGCTTCTGGTGTTACTCAAGACTAGGAGGGAAAGTTTGGAACTGGCTGCAATTAGTACTTGAGAGTTCATATTGTATTTAACATTTCTACTTCCATGAATTTGGAGTTAGTTGTAGCACCTTCTAGGAAATCAAAGGAGGCAAAGCTTTTCAAAACTGGCTTCATTTTGCCAGATCTCACTTGGTAGATCCAAGATTTTTGGTGAAATATAATGAAAGTGAAGTAGTAATGAACAATAAGGGACAATTCAAGAACCGTTAGCGCTTGTCAATGAGCTAGAGAAGTGACAACGTAAAGTATGCTTCAACAATAAAATTGCTTAAAATGGTTTATGAAGAACTATATGTGACTTGTAAGCATAGATTTGAGATCTGGTTTGTGCCGGTTCAGTCCCTCAAGGCATGTAGCACACCAAAAATGGTTGTAGGGTTGGACTTCGTATTATGCTGTCACAGAACCTAAGACATGAAATATATACTTTATTTTGAATATCAGCTTATAATCGACAATGCAAGATCTGGCCAGCATAATTTCCATATGGCTATATGATAATTTATTTCAAAAAAATCTTACTTGTGCTAAAACTCGAGCATTTGTAGACATTGGAATTTGCCACCCAGTCCATGTATGGCGACAAGAGTTGCTTTCGCGAAAATGAAGAGGTGCAGTAAGAATTGCTCATGCCTAAAATGTTCTTGGTCTTATGTTATGTTCTGAAGAAATTTAATTATGTTCCTTGGGTTTACTGCATGTCAGCATACCAGAATTTTCAGGTTTCTGCAGATGTCAGCCTCAATCACGGACTTGTTCTATGGTTGTTAGAAGTATTATGCTGGGATCTTTTGTATGGCAGTGTTTGATAACTCAAACTTTTTATGCTGTCGACAAGAGAACTGATATTCTCTCTTTTAAAAAAATAAAAATTGAAACAAGATATCCTCTAGACATTAGATATATTCTTCTACAGAATTGCTGAAAGGTGAACTTTTCTCTTCTAGTAAAAACTTGGAATTTAAATGAGATATTCTTTAGTTAATATTCTTGTGTTTATATTTAACAAGAATTGGTTGGACAGACACCTGAGGAGAAAGGTTGAGGTTTTAATTAATTTGATATGAAGGTTTGCTTTTGCACTTCAGTTAGTTAGGCCCTCTGCTTTTTACATTGATTAGTAATTTCTCTAAGGCTTAGATAACTTCGCTGATGTTATGCAAAACATCTATGTTATAGGATTTGCATGTGAATACTATAGTTTGTCAGTATGCCATTGGTATCTTTGGAGTTAGTTATAAGGACCACCACTTTATGAAATTATAAATGAAGGCAGATTCGGCTTTGAAAATCAGCATATGCTCATTCTTATGAGAATGACAAAAAAAAAAGAGTTTTTGAGAATACACCAGAACAATCTCGTACCGTACCGGCATATCGATCAGCTATCGGTATGGTATGTACCGAGATGTATCGAGTTAACTAAGCATACCGACACATAGTATACTAAGGTACCAAGATGTACCGAGCTGTACCAAGCATACCGAGCAGTACGATACGGTATTGCAAACCTTGCATTGTATTGATGTATGCATTCTAGTGGAAAAACCTTTGATATGGTAAACTCATTTCATATGCTTGAAATCCTCGGAGGATGGAATTTTACTTTTTTTTATATTGATTTCTTATAGTTATATTTTGCTTTCTGACTTTGTTGGACACTAAATGATAACCATGTTCCAGTCTGTACTCCGAGGTAGATTCTTGAGAAATGGCGGGTCTGTTGAGGATGGACATCATTCAGTTGCAGCTAGAGAACTAGGTCAGCTAAGGCAGCGTCATACTGTATCTGGCTTCAGGTATGGTTTCATCTTCTATATATCCAAATGATCATTAGGGTTAATTGAAGTTGATATATCAAATTTCTGTTTCTAGGGAAGGATTTAGCTCTCAAGAGAGCAGTATTGTCACTGGTCAAGCAGGCAGCCAATCTGCTGATGGTGATAGCATCAATATATCTAGAAATGATATCTCTGTCACAAATGCATTGGAGGTTTCCAATGATATTGATATACATCAGACAGCAGAAGTTGATACTACAGTTCAGATGGAAAGCAACATGCAGAGCAGTGATATGGGTGGGAGAGAATATGCAATTCAGGACGATAATTGGCCGGAGGATGATGCAGTACATGGGCAAGGGGATTGGCAACAGCCTATTGAAGTTGGATTTAGTGTGCAACATGATGGCCCTGTAGAAGAACCTGACAGGAACTGGCATGAAAATGTAGACCAGGAGTGGCTTCATGAAACTCCTGAAGATGAAGATGGACAAAGTAGCCATCTTCTGGAAGCACATCAACATTGGCATGGCGATAATTCTCAAGTGACTGAAGCAAACTGGCAAGATGGACCATCAGACTCTTTAAATGATCAGCATTCTTTTCCTGTTATAAGGAACGGAATCATTTCATCAGATGATGACAATGTGTATAACATGGAACTTCAGGAACTCTTGAGCAGGTATCGGCTGATAGTGTAGTTGGGTAAATTGTAAGAGGTGAAATGATATGTTGGCTCATCATCTTGCTGAGTTGTTTCATACTTGCACTGCAGGCGAAGTGTATCTAATCTTCTTCACAGTGGGTTTCGTGAAAGTCTAGACCAACTAGTACGGTCCTATATTCAAAGGCAGGGGCGTGATGCATTTCAGTGGGACATGCAAAGAGCTATGCCTGACCATGTTTCACCAGAGGAAGACCAGAGGCAGCAAAGAGATGATCTGATTCAGAGCCAACAAGATTCTGTTACCAGGCCTCTACATGCTCCACCAACGCCACCAACACCACCTCCGCTGCCACTATGGCATTCAGAATTGCATAACAGTTGGAGTCGGCAGCACATCCGTCGCACAGATGTTGTGAGCTTATCTTCTTTTATAGTCTGATTTGTTAAGTTGTGTTGGAAAGTTTGTGTTAATGAAGATTTTAGTTAACCTCAAGCTTTTTGTAACCTATATATATTTTTCCTTTCCTCATGAATACAGGATGTGTGATTGCCTACACTATTTTCACTATTTTGATTGTATTTATTGGATGTGTTTCATAAACTTGAGATTATCTAGTTTTATACTGATATGGTTTTGTTGATGCAGGAATGGGATATTGTTAATGATTTAAGGGCTGACATGGCTAAGCTTCAGCAAGTGATGTGTCATATGCAACGGATGTTGGAGGCATGCTTAGATATGCAGCTAGAGTTGCAGCGTGCGGTTAGACAAGAGGTTTCAGCAGCTTTAAATCGTTCGGTTGGAGAACATGGTCAGTAGCTTAATTTTAGTAACAGACTTCCTGCATCCTTTTTCTATATTGCACATAGAAGATTGATTCAGTTCTTTAATCTTCTCTGGTACTGTCATCATAAGCAGTACATGTTCAAGTCTATATCAATCATGGCTGCAGGATGATATTGTCGTGCTTGGGTGATGAATAAAACACATGAATTTTGAAATATATGCATGAATATTAAAATTCACGAAATACTAGTCATAATTTTAAGCATTATTATGACACACAGTTTTGGTTCTAGGAAGCAAACCTGAATGCTGGCAAGTCATGTTGGTTTAATTGAAAGAGTTTGTCAACACCTATTCTTATAAGCACTAGTTGAATTCAAAGTGATCAATTTGAAGAATATAGGTTTTATTGGGAAGTATGTGATTAAGTTTATTGATAAACTATTTAAACTTTTATGTCCTTTCCTGCCTTGGGATTTAGCTGCAGTCTCCATAGGATAAGTTAGCTGCAGTATGTCTGTGTTTCTGTCGGATACTTATCAGACAATTTATTCAAATAATGAAAATGGAACAGTTTAAAAGGGTTGGCCCTTTTATAAATCTGAAGGCTTATTGCAAACTAAACTTCCAAGTATCAACATAAATATCTTATTTGTTTATAATTATTATTCTCCTACATGTTCCTAATTTTCTCTCCTTGAGAAGGTGCCATTTATTTCATGTTCCCGTATTTAAATTTTGTCTCCTTGTCTAATTTTTATGGTGTGTTGTGCAATTCTGCCATCAGTTATATATGGTCACAAAAGGCTTGCTTACGCAGCTGTGTGGTGAGCACAAAAGAGAATTATTCTTTCGCCTTTTACGCCATGGCTTGGTTCAAAATAAAATTCTTCTGTTCTAATAAGAGTGCATCTTTTCTTTTGTGCTTCGTGTATGTGGGGACTTCAAAAACATGATTTTTGGTTGGAATTGGACTATATTGTTGCTGAAGATGTTTTACTGGTCTTCTCATTGCTTCGGAAAAACATCTTTTTTCTGTATTAAAATTGTTTTCAGATTTGCTTAATCCTACTTCTAATGTCTAATGCAGGGGAAGTCGGAGAATCGTCAGAAGATGGAATAAAATGGAGTAATGTGAGAAAAGCGATTTGTTGTGTTTGCTGCGATAATCATATCGACTCTCTTCTTTACAGGTTATAGTTTCCTCATACTTCACCTAAAGCAGTGATAAATGAAGAAGAGATTGGTGCTTAATTCTTCGGTTGTTTTTTGTTCTATACAGATGTGGGCACATGTGCACCTGCTCAAGTTGTGCGAACGAGTTGGCTCAAGGCGGAGGCAAGTGCCCTTTGTGCTACGCACCCATCGTTGAGGTGGTTCGTGCCTATTCCATAGTGTAGAAGTAATAAACCGGGTTTTCAGACCAAGGGGGACCGTTGGTTTCGATGAGGGGAAGCTCTCAGATTCATCAAAGATGTGTCCATGGTGTCTGTGGCTTAGGCATTCTTATGATTATTATGAGAGTCAGGAATTTTGAGTGGACCTGTCTGTAAATGGCACCTTTCTCATCATCACTGATTCACAATAAAGATTAAAGAAAAAAAATAAAAAAAGAATCAATCAGGATCATCTCGGTCATGTGTTGATGCCAAAGGGTTCCTAGGAACTTATCTTGTTTCCTCAAACTCGAGTGGTCGTCATTCTTGGACCATCCACGGTTACGTGATGTCTGTCTATGCGACGTGAGGCGTAACGCTTGATCATCCAAAACTACAGTGACAGTTGATACCATCCAAAACTACAGAGACATGAGCATGAATTTTGTTTACAACACGGGTCTCCTGTAACAGTTCATGAGAGCCGAAACTGAGCACTTGAGCACCAAGAATTTGTTTACTACTAAAATCATGAAATCTTTTTCCTCCTCCCATTAGATTCCTGACCCAGTAAGAATCTTCTCTGTTGAATTCCCAATAACATTAGAATAATTTCTAATAAAAAAAGCAGAATCATTTTTGTCTACCAGATTTCGAAGATTGTCAACTAACAACAGTATTGCTGTTTGTACCCATAGGTGAGGTGCACAGCAGGTGCCATTTGAAAATTTTCACGGCAGAGTGGGTAATTGCCAGGGGAAGCTTGTCGGATTGACAACCAAGGCTTTGGAGTCTACAAGTACATTGACGAAGGTTTTTGAGTCCGTACATACCTTTGTTTCTTCCTTCATCAAAAACGAATCTGAAGGACGAATTATAATTGCTTTTCTTTTTGCCTCTGCACTCCATCACACACAAGATAACAATCTACGACCATTTGCTAGCCCCTGAAAAGTATTTAAGCATTTTTTTTCCCACTTTATTTGGCTGCCCTAAATAGAGTATGTTTTGCTGACTCAATATTGCCCCAAAATCTATATTTTTTTCCTTGTTTTCTCTTTGAAACCAACCCATCGAAAAATGAGATCCAGTTAGAAGTGTAAAGTTGACCACAGGATGATTGTATTAGTATTCATATCAAAGAAACAAAGATCTTAAGGAATTCATGAAGTAGGTAAATCTATGATCACACAGACGATTGTGTAATATGATGCTATGGTATGGTGCTGACACATGATATGCTTTTCTATAAATCACCAAAGTACAATTTTGTTGGGATGGTGTTTCTGCACAAGCAGTTTAGCCGGGAATTAGATGTGTCGTCTCTTTGTTTAACGAGGTTCTGACACGGTTATGGTTCAAAGAAATATAGGGTTCGCAAACAATAGGAGCAGCAGAATCTCACTTACATATACAAGATGAAAGAAAAGAAAAATAAACAAATAGAATTTACATGCCAAGGAAAATGGTAGACCTACTCTTATGTGCCTGCTTCAATCCTTTCCAGGACTTCCAGCCTTGTCTTCCTCTTCCAGCCTTTCATAGTGGCAACAAGGTTTACTAGCCCATTTATTTGACTTTTACTGTATTCCTGCAGATTCAACACAAAACTAAGCTAAAACAATGCTGGAGATTAAACATGGAAAACAGCACTTTGCTGAGTTTCCACTCATAATAAAAATCACTTCGTACCGGATGAGCACGTGCCCAGTGCACATATTCTGTCTCTGGAAGATAGAAGGCCTGTTATCATGGAAACAGACAACAGCAGTAAATATAGTGCCAAGTTTCAATCGAATAGTTCAGGATGAGGAGGTACCACAAAAACAAGTATTTTGACTGGACTATCTCATGCAAATAGACCAATTTGTATCACAACATGACAGGAGTTCAATATTAGTATGACAATATGTGCTATGCTTTAATTCATCGATAATAACTAAGAAGTTTGTTCATAGTCAATGTGAAAAAATTTAAGGATTCAAAACCATTGCTTACGTAAATATATATAATATCAGTAAACTCACTAGACATACTCCATATATTTCTTTCTAATACTAGTTATTACATTCTTACACATTCTTTAAAACATTATATATATATATATATATATATATATATAGTTCCGTCATAATAAATTTTAGGAATTCTATGTCAGAGTATTTTAACCTAAAAAGCATATGCAAAATTTTCTTAAATCTATACTTTTTCATCAATTGCCTTAATAGATACTTTTTATGTTTGATCTTTGAAGCATAAAAAATATTAATTCTCAGAAATAGTTGTTTCCATCTTAGCCTAAGTTCACTCATCATTTATCAAAACAACATCCCTGCAAGTTCATATATAATCCTTCGGTTTTCTACATGCTTGTATTTTGCTAAAGACATTTTCACTTCCACAATCAAGAACTAAGGGATTTGAAAATAATCAACAGAAAAAATATATATATTGGGAGATCACCGAGCATCCACTATCCCTTGTATTTGCATTAGCCGCCTCCTACAGACCTCCTCATGAGGGGCCTTTGTGGTTGATCTTCCTCGCGTCACAGGTCAGTTTTAAGAAGGAAACACTCAGATGGAAATCCATCAGGGGTGGTAGCTTGTCATCTTAACATTCCACCACAAGTTCAACAAGTTGGGATGTAATAATGAATGGTCAATACAAACACCGGTATTTTCTTTGAAAAGATTATGCTTTCTACAGCTATTTGTACTTTAACATTTTCAACATACATTCTTGAATTTGTTTCAAGCATAGTATTTGATATCTTGACACATTTTCATAATCCATATGATGCATGAAACTGAGTGTGCAGACAACACATTGGGATTAAGAAATCTTCAAACTGATATAACATTGCATATGACATTAAAAAAAACCTTTACCTTGATAAACACTTCCACTATCTGCAACTTTGGCTTCACATTTATGGTGACAAAATGTTGTAGTCCATTAATCAGCACCTGAAATTAGTAAAGGATATAAGTGCCTGTACTTCTTTCCCAGAACATCGTCATAGATTGTTAAAACCTGAAGGTCGAGTGACATTAAAACCCGTCCTTCATCCGTGCATCTCTTTACGCGTGATAGACCTTCAATAAGTATTTCTGCAACATTTTCAAGTCCATATTCCAGAAGGAGATCTTGAACCTGATATATTGTGAATGAGATTATACAATGCAGATATTGTTTTCGTACCTGCTTGGACTAATAATATGCGTTTCCTGGAGAAGTAATCTTATTGGATCTCCATATATAAGGAAAACATGTTATAAATAACAGAATGATTGATAGTAGTATTTTGTTCAAGAAAACTACATATGATTTATGAGTTCTAGTATCTCATAACACAAAGACTCCATTATCAGCATACTTCACCGCTTTCCCTTTTCTCCAGTTGGTTTACAAGTTTGATAAAGAATAACTAACATACTGATGCTAGAATGGATTTACAAGTCAACAGGCTCTTTTGCAAGGTGATATGAATTGCTTGACTACAGCATTAGTGTACGGACTTGAGCACAGGGGTGAAAAGAACAGAAGTACAGGTACGGTTAACAAAAAAAGTCATACAGGGAATTAATTGTATTTGAGAGATAAAAAATTAATACAGGTTCTTTTGGAAGGCGATATAAATTTGGTTGACTAAGACATTGGTGTACAGACTTGAAGCACAAGAGTGAAAAGAACAGTAGTAAAGGTACAGTTAAAGAGTCACATAGGGAATTAATTGAATTTGAGAGATAAAAATGTGACAAGACTGTCAAAGTTAAGAAAACTATTAAATGTGATTACCTCCTTTGAGATACCACCATGCATCAATCTTGTTTTATAATGTTTGAATTCTCCCAATAACAAGTCTACATACCTATCATTATAAAACAAACATGAAATATAAAATAAGAAAACCAAATCAAGTGAACAAAAGAATAGGAAAAATGTGTCATAATTGACAAAATTGTCAAATTATTGGCCATGCTGTTAAACAATCTAGGTTATGTCCTGTCAATCAACTACCTTGTATCTTTTAAGACAACCTCATGACTAATTTTGCCTTTAATAGGAAAACGAAACCAACTTGGGGAAGATTTGTTATCATGTTGAGAATCCATGATTTTAAGGTATTTCCTATATAGTCAACCATAAAAGTCTTCAATGATCATATGTACAAATTGTATGAAACAAATAAGCAATGCCAATTAGTTTCTGCATAAACAAAAGCACAATGTTCTATCAAACAACAAGTGTCTCAAGTAGTTAATATTGTAGGCCAAAAATTTTGAAGTATATTAAGGAATTTTCACATCCAAATAATAACAAAGTAGAAAGCACTAAGCATTGTGACATCTCTAATAATTTGCTTAAAACTAACAAGAAGAAAACTAAAATTCTTAAATCAGACAGTTCAGTATGTGATATGTAGATTAAAGAATAGGGAAAAGATAAGTTTGTAACTAGGGGTGTACCATATTTTGTTGTCTAGTGAACTAAAAGCATATCCCAACAAAATAATTTAAAATTTATCAATTGGTAATTCTTAACCAATTATCTGAAACCCAACCTTTCAATACCACCCAGAACAAGTTTATAAAGCCAGATGGTAAATATGTATAACACCTTAAAAACCAGCTTCAGTATATTCCGGTACCTACTAGCCAATACCAACAAAAATTCATTGACAAGATGCACAATGGGCTGAGAGTGTTGACAAGATGCACACTGCTTCCTTCAGTTGGCAAAAGGATGTGCCACAGAAAATAAATCATTGGTTGCAGTAACATTACTGATTAATTTACAACCAAGGATATGCTTTTGGTTTAAAGTGATATTTGTGCGTGATGGACCAAAATAGTACCGCTTTGAGAAAATCAGAAAAATGGAATTGCATATATGAACTGAACTAACTAAAATTTGAGCTGGGATCTCATAATCAGTGCCAACAAAGCCCACAGTGTACGACCTATCAGGTTATTAAGTTACTTGGATCATTGCAAGAAAAGTAAACTACTGAAGAAATTTATAAGATATGTGGTAGCTGAGGAATTGAGTAGGAATATTATAATTCTTCACCATCTACATTCTGAACATTTTAAAGTATGGGCTTGCCTATTGGACCAGGTGTTCTACCAATAATTTGGATATATGTATAAGATCATATTAACAAGGGCAGCTCCACCTGAGTTATTAAGCTAGCGGCTCAGTGCAATGCAAAATAGATTTCTAATCTTTTCAAATGCCCACATATAAAAATGAGCATGTGAAAGGGCACTTGACTGATCACACAACAGAAACATTATTTTGGCAGGCAATCCTTAATTAGAACTAACCTCAATATAATTAATTATGCAAGAAATTGCCTTGCATGCAAGGAACATGCTTCAATTGTCTTTCATCTGGATCTCAATGCACAAGTTGTTATTAGGAACAATATCTTAAAAACTGTGAAGGATGTAAATAGGCACATGTGACTTGCATAGAACAGCTACAATAGGAAAGAAGAGGTTTTTTTGCTATGGATAAAATGAAAAGGTAGCTTCAGGTGAACAATACTCATGCAGATGATAAAAGTAGATGCAAAGAATCTTATATATGAAGCTAGCGTGAACTATTCTGAATTTAATAAGCTGGGAATGACATTCAGGGGTATGCTCGCCACTTAGCATGTACTATAAGGTAACAACCAAAATAAGTTTATAATAACAATCAGCATAACATAGAAAATTATCATGGAACCAACCCATTGTGCTCTAAGCCAAGCTCCTTGACCTCCCATTTTGCATTAGCAATCTTATCTGCATACCTGGCCAGCATTAAGATGGTAAAATTGTAACTTTGACTAAATAAAAAATAAAAAAATGCAAGCACTTCTGGGCATGAAAGAGCTAATTCTATGGAGCAAGGTATCTTCTTATGAATCTTGGGTATATATTACATCTATAAAGGCCAAGTGATAATTCTCAGTTTTTTATGGCAATGTCAATCACGTGTTGCACCAAAATGTAAATGCTCTTTATTGACACACCCAAATAATGTGAATTTTAGTTCTGTCAATTTATGTTGGACCAAGTGCTCTAGAACATGCATATTGACATCAGACAGGCAGAAAATTGGGCTAATGCATTTTAGATGTTGAACTGACAAGGCCGGCCAAAAAACAGGGAACTTGCAACTTTATTTATGAACAAGAACTTTAAATGATTACCGACCCCAAATAGTTGGGACTTAAAGCTTTGTTGTTGTTGTTGTTGTAAGTTTAAATGATTGGCCAAGCTTTTCTAAAATTAGACCAACTTTTATGACCAACTGCTAGAAATAACATCACTCTCAAAAGTTGTGACAAATTCCTGGCTAGATTTTGGCAGGAGAGGTAAAACAAAATATTTAAGAATAACCATTGTGAGCATAACAGTGCAGAGGAAGACAGAAATGCAAGATTCAACAGCATAACCTCTGTGGGTCACCTACAACAGTTCCAACATTTATCATATAGTATGCCCTTTAATATACATCAGGTAAACCAATACACCCAGGAAAGAGAGCTAGAATGTGACAACATTATTCCTATCTTGCTAGCATAACCGACAAGGTTTTAATCTTCTACTTGATCGACACTGCATTAAGTTCGCATTAAGAACTGCTTGCCAATAAGTTTAATAAATGAAACTAAATGTTCTGATACTTCACAATGAGAAGTCATGCAGGTAACACAGCAGATGAATTTGGATTGGAGGATAAGTTTTTAATAAGAACACATACAATATATCTTACTAGCTTCCTTAGAGGTTGTGTGAAGATGAAGGAAAAAATGTGTATGCAACAAAAGATCATAGTTGTTACAGTAGGGCAATTTGCAGAAATGCTCAAAAAAAAAAAAATCATACTATCATTGTTGCAATATGATACTTAGAATTTAGCTCTCAAGAATTAGAACATTAAGCAAAAAGTAGTAAGTGATTGAATTAATGCAGACAATCAAAATAAAAAATATTACTAATTGCCAAGTTATAACAGTAATTTGTTTAGCAATGTCAAAAAGGGCAATTCAAGAACCAAATGTCCTAATTTGTTGTCTTCGATTTAACAAAGAATAAATAACAAATGCACGAAATCTAGGAGCAATGTAATATTGCTTATTCAAGAGAGAGCATATTTGAAGGTGGCAGGGAGTAATTTAATAACTATGAGATTAACTATCACAATTGGACCACATTTTGTTTTACAAAGTTGCTACTCATTTGCCACATTGTCACGGACACAAATATAAATAGGGTGCTCGATGTAATGCTTATGTATGTCCGTGTCTTTCGGTCTTTGTTCATGCTTTGTACAACAAGTAGCAGACTCGTAGTAGGCTTGGCAGCCTTAGTTTGGTTAGCTTTCGTGACCATTTTCAGCTTGTAAATGGGAGTTGTGTCACGTGGACACTTGTGGGGATTTTGGTCCGTAAAGGACCATGATCCTTTGTGTGCGATCGTTCAGAACTTGTGAAGTCCATGGTTATAATTTGCATTGGCTATAAAGTGTTTGCTAAAATAGTTGCTTGTAGATCAAGTGTGAAACACTTTCTCTAACCCGTTTTCTCTTTTGTCGGTCCTAAGTGACCATAGGAGGTTTTGGGAGACTGACCTTTGCGGACGGACACATAAAGGTGAAACACGACTTAGACAAAACCAGCTAAGTTTGTAACAACATGTTAGCAAGGCTAGTACAAAAATATCCTGCTTGTTCTCATCTTTAGGGGCTTCATACATGCCCTATTTATTCCTCCCACTCACAGCTTCCATGTCAAGACTATCAGATTGAGCAATCTTACATATTCTTACTACTAACATATGTGCAGCTTTAACAGTCAACAACTAATGATTTCCTGATGTACGGTTTAGAAAAAATAATGTACATGTAAGAGAATTTTCACGGAAGCATTATATTTCTATCAGAATGATCAAGCCATAGTTATCAGCATATACCCATTAATATGGAGAAGCATACGTGCAGTTGTTCTGTGAATGTGCTCAGTCAGATCAGGAACAGAGTCCACCTGACACAGGAAAGTCAAGTTTAAGTCATCCTAAACCTTGCCATTTCTCAACAATAGGTGATATCAAAAATGATAAAATAAATACAAAAAACATAGGTAGTAATTAGGCAAAGCTGATCATCATTAATCGGAGGAAAAAAACATTGAAGACTAAAAGGAAAGAAATTGAGCGCACTGGTAGTTTGGGAATACACTGAGCAAAGATTACCATATTTATAAAAAATTCTTCTACAACAGCAGCATGATGCTGCAATAACATAGACTGGAGATGTGCCTTTGATCTATGCAATACTCGAGCAACTAGTGATATTGTGTCAACAGCAGAACAACGTTCCTATAATGGGAGAAAATAGCAATAAGTGGAGCAGTAAATTGACCCAGTGAGAAAAAATGCATATTCATAAGATAAATGTTATAAAAGGCCAGGAAGATCACTGATGGCAGAATAAATTGGTTCATGGGCCACAAATTTACTCCAAAATGAAAATCTGAGCATTAGTGTCTGATAGACATTTTAGTATGGAAATAAAATGTTTCAATACTTGCGGTTCATCTTTCTAATTTATTTCAAAAAAAAATATTTTTTATATGAATTTTTCTGACAGTATTGTACAACTATCTCAACAATTTTCAAATTGAACTGTTCTGGTACACTGACCTGTACCACTGTAGGACCATTGAATAAAAATATAGAACCGATATCAATGCGACATGCTTTAAAAAAAGTACTTGGTTGAACCCATATGTATTGGCTGGTACCTTATTTACTGAACTGACCAGGATTTAAATCCTTTATAGCACATATGCAGTAGATGTCAAATACCTTAAGTCCAATGGAAGTATTGGGCACATGCCCAAAAATTGTGCTGGGAGGTGCTGTAGGTGTTACTTCCATCTGTGTAAATGTTGGACTCATTGGAATAGGAGATGAGATTGAATACAACATGTTTGGGGATCTGATCCACTGATCACAATCTTGCAAAATCTTTGATAAGGCTGTTTTGACTCGAGCTGGACATAACAGAAGCAAACAAAACCTTTCATATTATAGTAAATACATCACATACAATGTCATCTAGCTGAATTATGCTTAAGACTGGGTAAATGAAAGAGACAATAAGTTGCTCACTTTGCGAAAAGTCTGGAATAGATTTCCCACTTTGACTAGTTTCTAGTTGACCAAATGTCTCAAATATATGATGATAAAAAATCCCAAACAACTGGCACATTCCCTGCAATAACATACTGAATGAGAAGAAAGGAAAACATTTAACATTCATCGTAAAAAGTTCTAATAGAAGTAACATAAAGAGAATATAAATTGCAGCTTACCTTGAAAAAATCAATGCTGACTATTTCCAATTTCTGCATGAGCCTGGCATACTTGTCCATCAACCTGATTCAATGAAGTAGTAAAATTTCTGCATTATGAAATACTAACATAAACAATCCACTCTGTGAGAGAGGACTTACCTCAATAGACAAAGCGAGGACCCTGTCTGTGCTGAGATCTCCTCACTACTCCAACCAGAGGATTTGGTTCTCACGAGTGTGGGCTTAGATATTCGACTAGGCAACTGACTATCCTCATCAATAAAGTCAGCAAGAAGGTCTTCATTCTCATCTTCCATGACAGAATTGCTTCCATTTATGTGATCATCAAGATGGCCCTTTGAAGATAGTTGATCATTATGCAAAACTACACGACCATCACCAGAACTTGAGGTCATTGACCCATTAGGTGGTAAGTGAGATTTTGGTGATTCCTTAGAGCCAAATGCCAGCTTTGAAGAAAATGGGTTTTCCATTTGAAGCCAATAAGCAAACCCATTCTTCTGCTTGCCAGCATCAACAAGGTCATTAGTTCTCTTTGAGTCAAGCATAGTCATGGATGTATTACCCAAAGAAGGAGCAATCAACGGAGCACCATCACCAACGAGACCAGCTAAATTAATTACTTGTAGCATGTCTGATGACATTTTCATCCAAGATTCCTTTTCCAAGACCATCTTAAGTGCCTGGTTAAGAGAAACTACTGCAAATCAGCACTCTATGCAACTAAAAGAAGCAAACTAGCGTTTTCCTTTAAGTCATTCAAAAACAAACCACAATAGGTGACAATAGAACAAATTCAAAAAAAAAAAAGATGACATATTTGTAACACAAAAGAGAAAAACCTAATCAGCTTAGAATATTCAACAAGAGACAAACATCTTTAATGTTGTCACACGAGGTTCGCAACACCGCTTGGTAAGGTTCGTCGTACCATGATGTACCGCTCATTATGGGTGGTAAATACCGGTTCGACAAGGGACCAGTACGAGTCATACATCAATATACCCCCATGTATCATGTATTGGTATGCTTAGTACAGCTCGGTACGTACCATATCAACAACTGATCATTACATCGATACGAACCGATACGGCAAAACATGCCACTTGGTAATGTATGCTATGAGCAATATATATTGGTCCAACAACTTATTAATACATGGAGCAATGTAAACTGCATGCCTACATGATATGCTCAGTCCAGGACTCGTACCGTGCAATATGCCAAATGCAAGTGTAAGGAAGGTCGTATACCATCTGGTACAGGACATTAGAAGCCCTACACCAGGCAAGTTCTTTTGTTTTTTGTATTTTCAGTAAATTTCTAGAACTCGAAACTCTCAGTATTTTTCGTACCTGTCCAAACCGTAACCAATACAAAACTATGAACCTTGATGACCAGAGAAACATATTCTAAGGATTGATAACTATACATACAAGAAATAAACATTCTAGCCCCTAGATACAAGCAACAACTTGAATTTGAGAAGTACTCCTCACATACTTCCCATAAATCTCAAGGATTTCCATTATAATAATAAATTCAGAAATTGTCACCAGATGTTTCTCAGATACCTACATAAAGACTTATGATTATGGACAAGACCAATGACTGACTACAAGGCAGAAACATGCATCAACATATAGAGCATCAGATAATGATCAGTTAGGTTTAGGATAGTCATCTTAGTTTCTTCATGCTATGTTTCCTTTTTTGGAGCATTTAGATGCTTCTGGCTAAATTAGCTATATTATGCCCATTTAAATGTTATTGGCATAGTCAATAGTTATAGACCTCATAAAATCAGCTAAAACGCTGTTAACTCCTGCCTTCAGAAATTCTGATTATTAAAAAAAGATCATAAAATGCATATGATTGGAGAGTATTGGAGTAGGATTGTTGGATAGGATGGCATCATAATCCTACATGAGCACCTATCCGTCATTCTATGCATACATGCTGGGTAGGAAGAACAAGGCCTTTAAGTTTTCATATTCACAGCAAAAATTGCTAGTGGGCTCACTAGATTACTTGCAGTTTTATGCATGGACATGAGATCCCTCAGTCCATTTTCCACTGTTTTCAGAAATAGTATCCTAGAAAGAAGTTTTAGACAGGTACAAGAAATTACTATCAAAAGTAGAATTTTCACATTGAGAAAGGATGCTCTTCATGATAACATTTTCTTAAAAGATGTTAGTCTTTAGTAGCTTTGCCATGTTAAGTCTACTCTAGTAACTAGAAAGAGGGCTGGCTACATCTAGATGCTACTTTGAAGGCTAGGATATATTTAAAAAAAATCATAAAATTCATATTGCTACTGATACATCTCAAACACCAGTTTTGTGTCAAACATATCCTTATTGTCATTCAAACTCTAGAAATATTTTACATGTTATTAAATAGAGCAGGGCACAGATATCAGCAGCGGGGCACACATATCAGCCCAGATTGAACAAAGTGGTCCAATAAGGACAAATTTAAGTATGACACCAAATGGCATAGATGCTCAACCATGAATACTTCAAGTCTTCAACCAAGCATGGGTCACATGTTATACTACGAGAGTTTGGAAAAACTCAACTATGGAAATGTGGCCAAACACAAGCCAAATAAATTACAATGTTTAAGTGTATTTTTCCAATAACTATTGTTCTGTCTGACAGATGAGATGCAGAAACCAAGTCTTGGTTCAATTGGCAGAAGAAGTGCTTGAGGGCCAAACCAACTGTTTGCTATGCTGAGCTTGACCAAGAACCAATCTGGCCTTGAAACTAAATCTAACTGTTTCACAACACCCTAAATTCCTCTCTGCTGCACATATGACTTGGTCCAGGCCACAATGACCTTGAATGAATGGTTACAAGACACTGAAGGAAGAAGGGCAGTCCAGAAAAGAGGCCGTAGTGGTAGGAAGAACTTCCAAATATTTATATCCTTGTACCTTTTTCTTTGTCAATATTTGTCCTGTGAACACCTGTTATGCTGTGCCGGTGACCGAGCCCCATTGTCACCAGAACATCCTGCTAATGACTAATTTGCAACCATTTACCATCAGCTACATGGACACTTTCCTACCATTGTCAGATGATATCAGATTTGACTAATCTATCTACTAGTCTCCAACATTCTACCTGTAAATATAAAGTAATTGGTCATCGTCTTTAGCAGAAAAAGCCCCTAACCTACGAGTTCCCTAAGGCGGCAGATCAAGTTCCTTTATTCACAGCTGAAGGACAGAGGCTAAACCCCGATATCCAGTTCCACCACCCATGATATAGAGAGTTTTTGGGTCACCCAGGGGCTTCAAAGCTTGAGAACAAAAGTGTTTTTTTATCTTTAGTAGAGCCAGGAGGCAGGGCAGCTAATTTCATTTCACAACTGCCAGAGGAGACTCTCAAACCAAGAATTAGAATAGAGCTGGAAAGAGGAAAAGAGCAGCAAAGAAAAAAGGGTTTAACTCAAGGATTGCCGTACCGGTCCGTACTGGCATACCGAGCTCAGCTCGGTATGGTATGGTACCCGGTATCAAGCGGTACACACAGTGCATACCGCTTGATATATATATAATATAATATAATATAAGTTAAAAAATGAAAAAAAGGGGCGATGTTGCCTCGTTCCTTCTCCCCATACGGGGAGATGTTCTTCTCCCCGCGCAGGGAGAAGAAATTGCCCACGGGCAACAGATCATGCGGGTGACAAATAGCGTGGGGGAAGAGCAGCGTGACTCCAAGTACATACCGCCCATACTGGGCGATACACGTCGAAACGACAATCCTTGGTTTAACAACTGTGAGCTCCTTCAATAACAACAACACCATTTTGGCATCTGCTAAATGTATAATTTATTAATGTTGAGGTCCTTCAAGTGCAATATCACTAGGTATTAGTACTCATCAATTCTATTGTTTGCAACAAAACCTTCTATACTCTTTTTTTCCTATCCTATCACCACCAATAATATTAACTGATACTTGACCCTCACATCTGCGGATGTCCAATAAATGTTTTTTTCTCATGCTCATTACAATTCACTCATAGAAAGTTTTTCTTAGTGTCAATTTAGGCTGGTAGAATTTGGTTATCAGGACAAGGCCTTTTGAACCAGTATAAGTGGAATGATAACAGAATTTATTTTTGAAGGCAACTAGAATCCCAAAACAAATTCCAACATTAAGTTTAGACATGTCTTGTTAAATTTATTGTTCATCTTGTCCAAGATCTCTTCTAATTGCATTGCCTCCTCAGAATTGTGGAATCCAACAATTGCTATCACACTCATATAATGGAAGGCCTTAAAGGTGCTGATACAAAATGGAGAGAAGATACACAGGCAGTTACTGTTCGGTGATTGACACAAACAACAACACATGTAGACAAACTGTGGTGTCATTGGTAAGATTGCTCCCAAGGTTATGGATCTCTAATTTACTGAGTGCATACTGCTGACCCATGTTGCCTGGTACTGACCAATAAAAAGTGTTATATTGATTGGCCCAATGTAGTTCGATTTGATCCTTTTGTCAGACTGGTAAATACCAATTAATAATTGCTATTTACTGGTATTTGAAACTTTGTTGGTCCTTTGGAATCCAAGTTTCTAAGGTTCAAATAACAGAAATAGTCCTATTTACAAGGATAATCTTGCATACATTGACACTCTGCCCAAACCATGCATTATCAAGAGTCTTGTCCATCAGGCAACCCTTCTTGGCTTCATATTGTTCCAAATCATGCAAGAAGTAAAACAAAATAAGACTATCATACTAGAATTTATTTAGCTATATTTTCTTTAGCATGACATTTTACCAATGAACTCACAATATCCAAAAGAAAAGGAAAAGATGCTAACACACGGAACTGAATGCATATTACTACTTGTACATCTAAACCAATTATGAATCACACTTACAAGATTGGAAAAATTAAATAAGCTAGGTATTGAGCAAGATTTAATAGTTTTATGAAAGAATATTAAACAAACTAAATACTTGAGTAGTGTTACATACATACACATTTTGACGGTGAAAGGATGCCAGATAACTTTCACAGGTAGTTTTCAACTTCTGCCTGAACTCAACAGCTTTAGATCCACAGAATGCTTCACCAGCTAAGATAAATATGTTGAGATCTTCATAGTTTCTCAAGAATTGGTAAGTGCTAGTTGAGCAAATAGCAGAGGAAGATAGCAAGACAGAAATACGACTTGATGTAAGTTGCCACACATTTCTTCTCCCTTTTTCTAATGTGTGCGCCACAAAAGCTGTGGCATCTTTTCTCAACTGATAGAAGGGAGAATCGCAACCTGAAGTAGCAGCAGTATCACTTGCTTCAGTTGATAATCCACAATAACTTTGGGGCATTGTAGCTGGATCTTCAGTTATCTTATGTGACACATCATATCCATCAACCTGGTTAGAAGTAACAGATGCACATCCACTGTGCTCAATTGAGTCAATTGGAACATTGGCCACTGAATCAACTATGATTCCTTTCAAGTAATGAGATGTGTTACTTTGCCTCACGTCAATATTTGGATTCTGGAAATTTAAACCCTGGGAGAAAAGGGTAAATTTAACTATGATAGAATTGTAAAAGTAAAGCCTCAATATATTTTAAAAATTGATAATTAAACTTCAAGGCTGCATAGCAGTTTTCCAATAGGAAACTGGAACTAAAAGGCATATGAAAATAATACAAGAACACGCTTAACATTGTTATATTGGTGTAAGCAGAAAGAAACTAAAAGTTGATATACAAGAGAGAATTGAAAAGTGAAATCATATGTACTCTTAAGCAATGACTGCTGTACCACCCGAAATGGTACGAAATGGGCAGCATGTACCGATCCGGGCATGGGCCGGTACGTGAACGACTTCAGTTTTAGGCGACTCGGTCCAGTTCAGTAAAAGTAATAAAAAATTGAAAAAAAGCAGTGGGGCCCATCCAACTGGGTATTAAAATAAGAAAAGAACTTAAAATAGAAATTAGGGCTCGCAAGCACAAGCCCTCTTCTTGCATTCTTCGCCGCTGCTGTTGCCGCTGTCGCTGCTTTGCGATTGCTTAGTCGCTGCCAACATCATTGCCGCCGCATTCTTTCTTCTTCCTAGGTACGCTCCCATCTCTTCTTCTCTTTGTCCTTCCTTCTCCTCCACAGCTTCTTTTCTTCCTTCTTCCTCCACCGTTTCCTCTTCTTCCTTCTTCCTTCCTCCTTCCTCCACTGTCTCTTCTCTTATCTCTTTTTTTCTTCCTCTCCAAGACACCAGTACAAACTGGTGTACCATGTGTCAGTGCACCGGTACTAACTGGTACATACCGAGATCTCCAAAATGGATCCAGTACCGGAAATGGTGATCCTTGCTCTTTAGATTCAGCAGAAAAACTGATGTATAAAGGCTTCAACTTCTCAAGTATATAGAAAAGAAATCATGTCTTATATTACTCTTAGATAATGTATGTGAAAAGTGAAATCATACATATTCAAACTTCAGTATAAACATAGCTGCACAGAAGTTTCAACTTCTAGTTATGTTTTACAGAATGAAAATGGTTTATCTTACTATTAAATACTTTTAAAATTCAGATCACTAGAAGAATGTTGTGATTTCTCACAATGGAAAGAATACCAACAACATTCTGGCAAGGTATATTGGTATACAATGTGCTGTGGCAATTGGTACAAAAAGTAGGTATATACCATGTCATGCTAGTCAGCTCACTCCTTGTGCCAGCCAGCACAAGCCAAAAATGGCTTGGCTATTTCTCAACACAAGCATGGCAAACCATGCAGAATGGAATTAGATATCATGAACTCAGATTGAGCTGAATCATAGTAGCATCCTTGTAACTAATCCCATACAACAAGTGAACAAGAAACTGTAATGTCCCAACCACAGCTTCGAACAGCAGTACTGCACATCCATCCTGAAGGACCAGTACTGCACACCCAGCCTGCGGTATAAACCATAAGGTCCAGAACTGATTAGTAATATTTTTGATATTTTTTAAGTGACACCAGACAGGATTGGCCTGTGACTATCATCAATAGAAAAATAAAAACAGCTGAGCCTGTGACTATCATCAAAAAATTGAAAAATATATCAGTACTAGATGGCAGGGCTTATCATCCAGGGATGAGAAGGCAGATGTGGAGGAAGTGAGAGGTGGCAGTGACAATGTGATGCCAAGTGTGCCCTAATTAGTTGTGGGACCAGTAAATATCAATATGTAACAATTTGTGCAGGTGGTTTAAGGGGACAACAAACAATACAAAAGTATAAAACTATTAATGCCCTATATTTTAACAATTTTGCACAAACTATATATTGTCTTAATTAATCTCTCCTTCAGAGTAAATCATTCAAGATATGTAAAACAAATGTTCTACAAAATAGAAGGTGCTAACTAGGAGACCTAGGTGCTATTGACCATCCAGGCACTAGCTAATCATCCAAGTGGCCACCCAATGATAAAGGGTGCCTAGTTACTGCACTCAATGCACGTGGCATTAACAACAACAGCTAACAACAACAGCTACAATCAATGCCATTAAAAAACAGCATGGACTGTCTTTGCTATCGTAGGTAACAAAAATGGAGGAGCACCATGAAGGTCATTGCTAGCTTTGGCAACTGTAATGAAGGCAACAATAGCTGTTGGCATCATAAGAAAATTATAAGAGAGAAATTCGTGTAGGACAGGGAAACAACCTTCAGTTTAGGATGTCCAAGAAGCATCACCACTAATGTTTGACATATAACATGTCCTCAAATATGGAGGATTTAATCAAGGGTTACATGGTAACGGAATCTCGAGCATTGATGTGGGTTAGTCAAACCATAACAGTTTAATTCATTTACTTTGTTTAATCACCCATTTTAATGTACCAAAAAGCAAGGTTTTCAATTTCAAGCTATACCGCCTAGTGCAGGTGGTACATACCGATCCGACAGGATACGGTACGTGAACCGCCGGCTACCGGGCTGTACCGTCGAAACCGGAGTCTCCTAGCACAGGGACGATGCGACACCTCGTCTCCACGCGTGGGATGAGGCGACGCCTCCTTCCCCACGCGGGATGAGGCGACGCCTCCTTCCCCGCGCGGGATGAGGCGATGCCTCCTCTCCCCGCGCAGGACCGAGGCGACATCGTCTCCCCGCGCGGGATGAGGCAACACGGGACAAGGCGGCGCCTCCTCTCCCCGCGCAAGAACAAGGCGCCGCCTCGTCTCCCCGCGCAGGATGAGACGCTGCCTCTTCTCCCCACGCAGGATGCCTCGTTCTCCGTGGCACCATTCTCCCTCGAGGCATGGCGACGCTATTTTTGTTTTTTAATATATATTATATTAAATTTATATTATATTATATACCGAGCGGTATGTATTGTGCATACCACTCGGTACCGGGTACCATACCATACCGAGATAAACTCGGTACATTGGTACGGACCGATAAGGTAAACCTTGCCAAAAAGTCATTGTCTAGGCAGTTGAATGGCTGTCCAATGCCAACTGTCTGAATTAATAATCATGGGGCAAACTAAGCAACCTCTAGGCTGTCTTAGTCTAGGCGTTGTCAAATAATTTCTCTAAAGTATTGCCTAAATCTTCTGTAAAGTATTGCTATTGTTCAAGAGACAAAAATCACACAAATGAATGTTAATAATTAATAGAATATGGTTACAAATGAGACATCTGATTCCTTGATACACTATGAATGTCATATCATTGAAATATAAAACTGTAGCTTTTTTAGGTAATAACCTGAAAATCTATTAAAATCTAAAGGGCTTAAAGTACATAAAAGAAAATTGAAATACACGTATCACAACAAGAAAACAAGAAGGCATCAAGTACCAAAAGAGCAAGGCAAGTCCAACATGAAAAATACAAAAGAAAAAGGATTTATAGCAACTATACTTTGATGAACAAAACAAAAGACCAATTAAAAGGTTAATGCAAAATATTAACAAACATTACCAAAAATCCAAATGCACAAGGTTTAAAGTAATTGCAGCAAAATATGAACCTACTTTTCTTACCTTTTCTTCAGGCTGAAAGCTCATGATAGAGTAGTATGAACACATCAACCTATATAAGACATCCAAAGTCCTCAACAAGCACTGACGAAATCGAGATTCAGGAATTTGGATGCAGAGGTCACTGTAAGTGAGTCTGGAACAAGTAAACACAACTAGATTAGAGAAACAAAGAAAATTTTTATGTCACTAGTACAACTTCTGTCACATAATTAACATCAACAAGAAGGAAAAAAGCTTGGGGAACAGATGTATATTAAAATACACATTCTAAGGATGAAGCATATAACAGTCAAATAATAAAACAATTAAATTCCATTGAAACAAATTTTGCATCAAGCTAAAAGATGAAAAAATATCATCAAAAAGAACATCCAGCAAAATTCTCCAACTTGAAGAATACAGGTAAACATAGCTTGATTTAAAAGAACAAAAGATAGTTTGCCTTAGAAAAGAACAAAAGCATCTGAACATAGATTGAGAAAATATATAAATTTAAGTTCTTAATGAAGAGAGTAAATGTGCGGTGTGATTGTACTGAAACTATCAGCTTGCAGATTGAGTTCAGTGTGACTGTACTGTACTCAGATGTCAATTCTTTACAGATATGTCTATCCGCTTGCAGAATACAGGTCAACAGGCTATCATTTGATAAGAATTTCAATTCTTTAATGGTATAATATTTACTACTGGGCAATGCTTTAACAAGCTTTAAGATACTAAAAAAACTTTTTGCTGGTTGACAATCATGCATCAAGCTTCAAGCAAACCCTAGTCGGACATTCACTAAGATGCAGTGTCTATCTATCACGGAATTAGCAGGAATTGCCTAAGGTATGAGACACTTTTACAATATCAGTATGCAAAGGGTTAGTCTAAGTGTAACGTTGCACAGGTCCTGAAGGACCTGCAAAATGAAAAGGTTGACTAGTTTTAAAGATGAGCAGTGGACAAGTCTCAAAGTCTTGCTCAAAAACACAGTATTCAAGCAATTTAGCAAAGAATTGGAATGCTAGGAGAAAACAGACTTTGGAAGGGAAAAACACAACCACAAGCCCACAAACAATCACTCAACCGAGTGCCGGGGTATTCAGCAAGCTTACACACATTTTGTATACAAGGCCCAACACTATCCTATAGACCCATCCAGCCCTATGCCAACCGCTAGCTTGAAGAAATCAAACTATGGACAATAAAGCTCAACTCGGCATGAAAAAACGGAAAACAAAACCTTGAATTATAAAAAAGAATTAAGTGTGGCATAACTCTAATAAGCTGATCTTGCCATTTCACTCATTCAATAGAGTAAGAATTAAGTGTGGCATAACTCTAATAAGCTGATCTTGCCATTTCATTCATTCTCCGTTTCGATCTGTACCACCCGGTACGGGCGATACGTACCGGTCCGATAGGATACTGGTATGCGGACCGGCCGCTACCGGGCGATACCATCGAGATCGACCGTCGATGGTCGATTAAGGGAGAAAGAAGAAGAGGGAGAAAAGAGAGTGCTTCCCCAGTTCCCTACGCGATCCGTCGGGGAGACGAGGCGAGGCGATGCCTCGTCTCCCCGTGCGGGGAGAAGGGGGAACGAGGCGACTCCTCGTCTTTCTGCGAGGGAACGAGGCGACGCCTCGTCTCCCCGCGCAGGAACGAGATACACCTCTTCGCACAATGCATATATATATATATAATATAGTATAATATAGTGTTTTATATATATATAATATACTATATTATAACGAGCGGTATGCACAATGCATACCGCTTGGTACCGAATACCATACCATACCGAGATAAATTTAGTACACCGGTACGGACCGATACGGCGAACCTTGATATATACTAATACAAAATTATTGTTTGAAGCTTGAAGGCTACAATATGGTGGTATCAAGTAAATTTCAGTATACATCACAATAAATTATAATGCATGCAGGAATATTTAAGAACCATTGGTATTTTCATATAATAATTTATTTTGCAAAGAATGTATGCAGAAACAAGAATCATGGGTTAAATCCAAAATTTGCTCTACAGGACATCTAGAGAGTTTACATTCAGTTTTGCTAGCACATTCTGTCGACCACCTTCTCATACACACTGGAGACCAAAATCTAGCTTTCCCACTTTGCAATTATCACAAAACAAAAGAGCGAGAGACAGAAATCTAATGCAGCATATACAAGTAACAAGAAAGTTGACATCATGGCTTCGCAGAGGATAATGCTAAATCTGATACCATATATGCACCAACAACTCAATAAGTAAAAAGACTGCAGTATTATCTCCATTATCACTTGTAACTATAAATGTATTTGTGCATAGTGATTACTTTTCACAAAGAATTAACAGACACAAACTACCAGTAACACTGTGATAAAGTTCCAGTCTTTATGCTTTCAAAGTTCCAATATCTTAAAGACTACCAAGAATAAACATCATATAGATGCAGAACTCAAAAACAGATGATGACATAATGGGAGTAGTAGTTCCTTCTACCATTCATACACAACTTTGTGGTTGCAGGTGGAAGGTATACACACAAATAGTTGATAAGCACAGCACAGAGAAATGTTTATCCATCTTCTTTAAAAATAGTTCCAACAAGAAACTTAAGTTCCAAAACCATGTCTTAGTATTTGCTGGATCGTCATGCTAAACTGCTAAACAGATTCATAACAACCAATTAAACAATCAGTTTCGGGGACACAGTTTATTGTGAGAATGTAAGATCAGAAATCCATGCTACAGTGTCCAATGAAACAACAATACCCCTATTTAATTCAATATAATCAACAAAATGCATATACCACCGAAGTTTGAAAAGAGTACACATTGAAATAAAGAACAAATAGTGATATATTAATGGTTGAGGATAAGGAAGTCCAACAATTTGATAGTCCAGTATCCTAGAAAGACTTGTTGTCCATCAGGAATGATATTATGAAAAAAAGAAAAAGAAATTTAAGCCCAAAAGACGCACCTACTCGTCTGTGTAGGATTTCCAATTTCCTGCCATGTGATACAAGCTAATTAGCAACTGGTGATGAAAAGAAAAAAGATCTTGTAAATGGAAAATGTTTGGGCGACCAACTAATCCAACAGGGAAAAACAAGATGGTGAACTAACACCAGATATAGATAACCAATACTACTTAATTAAGCCAACAGTAAGAGTAAGAAACAAGATAGTGAGTGCAAAAAATTCACAGTTGCCGAAACTAACAACTAAAAGGGTATAGAAACAAGATAGTGAGCGCAAAAAATTCACAGTTGCAAATACTTCAACTAAAGAATACCCTTTCAAATATAGCAAGTGTTAGTCATGTGATATGCCACTTTAAGATTTATAATGTAGGATAGACTTAAAAAACCATTTTCACAAAGGAATAGACTATTAGACTTAAAAATCATTTTCATAAAACAATAGACTATATAATTACAACTTTGAAAATTCTAAAAGAATACCAAAAAATGCTTCACCATTAGTGTAGAGTAGCATTTTAATGAGCAAGTTTAAGATTTTTGAGAAAAGAATATATCTCTTTTTGTGGAACTGCAGATCATACATGTAATTGCCCGAACTATCGCCTCGATAACCCACATAGCATATAATGAACATATGGACAGTATATATGACTTCAATTTCTCTATCTACTGATAAAGTTGTAGCATTTTGGAGCCATGGACACAATTCCTCCATAAAAGCTATAAAGCTAGCATGTCACTTGGGCCAAGACAAATGATATCGACCACCACATGGGTTCATCTATGTCAGCTAAAATGCTTTGGAACGAGTTGATATTCTAAGTGTAGTTAGCCTTGGCCAGCCAGGATTTAGAATTTGTATATCCTAGAAAAGCAAGATATTGAATTTTACATAATTAGGAGTCTAGGACTACACATATCTGCATTTGATATAATGAGTCAGATGTAATATTGAAATTACAACATTGAAAAATATGGATTGCTTCTGTCATGTAATGTATACAAAGACATATTATAGTTCAATAACCAAAGTGAAAGAAAGGCTTGGAAAACATGATAAAATTGAAACTAGATTACCTCGTACACCATAGCTTTCAACACAGAATGTGTTTGAGATAAAACTTCTTGCATAAAGAAACTCTGAATTTTCTCAGCAAGACCAGTGATATCTCCCATCAAGGCATAGGCATCAATGGCCTACAGAATATTAAATTCTTAGAATTTGTGGAAAACCAAATAAAGCCTAAAAAAATAAACAAAAGCCCACTTGGTAGGCCATAAATATGAAATAAATACAAGTAAAATAGTTATGATACTATAAGACCATCAAAAGGAGACTTTTCTTTGTTAAGTACAAAAGTTCAAAAAGGAATCTAGCACAAGTTCATGCAGAAAACTCAACACCACTAACGACAAAAGGATTATTCAAGCTTTTGACAATTATAGATCATGAACCTTGCTAGAGTAAGAAGAGAAAGAAAGATAATTATTGATGCATCATGGGACACGAAAACGGCTCGTAACAACATATATATATATATGCAAGGTTTGACTAACCGGTCCGTACCAGTGTACCAACATATTGTCAGTACTGGTACAGTACCTGTACCAGGCGATATGCACAATGCATATCATCCGGTATATTAAATTATAATATAATATTTTTATAATATTATATTATATTATATAATATTAAATATATTAAAATATTAAAAAAAAGGCGACATCGCATCGATCTTTCTCCCTGTGCGGGGAGACGTTCCGTCTTCTCACGCGGGCGAGGACGGCACGGTATTCTTTCTTCTCCTTTTTTTTTTTTCTTCTTTTCCTCTTCTTCTTCTTCCCTTTTTCTTCCTCGATCGATCGCCGACGATCGATTTCTCCCTCAATCGACTGCTGAAATCGACCGCCGACGGTCAATTTCTCTCTCAATCGATCGCCGACGATCGATTTTTAGTGGTACCGCCCGATAGTGGGCAGTCCGCGTACCGGTAACCTGGCGGACCGGTATGTACCACCCATACCGGGCGGTACAGGTCGAAATTGCAAACCCTGTATATATGTATATATATGTATATGTATATATATATATATTTATATATATGTATATGTATATGTATATATGTATGTATATTTATATATATATATGTATATATGTATATATATATATGTATATATATATGTATAATATGTATATATATATATGTATATATGTATATGTATATATGTATATATATAAATATAGTTGGCAGGATTGTACATACCTAATATGGCAGGGTTGTGTGTATATATATAATTCTAACTATGCCAATTCACTATGTTGCTGCAACATGGAGCAAGATAAATAATTAAAGAAATAGTGAACTTAGGTTTGGTTAGAAAGTCACATGTAATATAATTCTTCTAACAGACAAGAGTAACTGATGATCAAAAGTAGGATATATGACTAATTAATGAGACCAATGTTACAAGTGTTACTTGTTAGATAAAGTAAGTTTCTAGAAACATGATGAAAACAAATCCCAAGGTAAGAAATGCATCTTCCTGCTCTACTTTTAGTGTAAAGGATGTATTTTCTTGTTTTATAAGGGATAACCTGTAAAAGAACTTGTAGCAAATGCAAAGATACATATCTGAGCTGCTGGAATAAAAAAATCCCAAAGTAGCAATTAAACAAAAAAAATGATGAACTTTGCTACCACAGACGAGGATACTAACAACTATGTAGCTTTCCTCCTCAAATGTCTTGCAAACACCTAGTAAGTGTGAATCTAGCTTTTGAATTGTCCTTGCTAGCCAGGCCTGCAGACATGGGAGGATTGAAATGCCAAATTAGCACAACAACAATAACAAAAAGTAACAGGTTCTTATATCAGTAGAACTCCATTACTACCAGAATTTGAGACTAAAAAGGAAATCATGTTCATTAGTGTTTCCAAAAAATCAATTAATTTTAAAATATAAAAGGGTAAACGTAATTAAACAGATCATCTCTTGCAATCTTTTTTGGCTTCCTACTCCTAAGCTAGGTCCCCCATTTCATACCGTACAAAGATATCGAGCTCAGTTCGTACGCCGGTACCGAGCAGTACGTCTAGGCATACCACTCAATATATATATATATATATATATATATATAATATAGTTAAAATGTGATATCTCTATCCACAAAGGAAGCTGACTCCAATTTCTGACATCTTGAAAGGATCTACTATGGTGGTACTTGACATTACATGCCTGCTTCCAAACAAATATCTAATGTTTAATCACTATGCTGAAAGACCAAGGGAAGTGCTTCTCAAACTTATTGTTTGTCATGACTTGTTTACAGAATTTCCAAAGAATTTCCTTTGTTGCAAAATTTTAAATCTGTACTATTCAGAAAAGCCAATTCCATTTTTGTTACTACCACCCAGATTCGTCTTTCATGTCAGTGAAATGAATTAATCTGTTCTTCTTCACATTGGCCAGCATTGAACTCTTTTGAGCCCCTAACCCAAAAGAAAATGAACTGACAAAACAGTTTATCCAACAAGTCAAACGAGGAATTTGTTTATAAGCTTCTTGCTGAAGAAAACTGACCTCTATTCCACGACCCATCTCTTGAATAACAGAAAGCTCTGCATAATTATCTAAAACTTGCAAATACTCTGGTAATAATTGAAACGCCTGTAAAAGGATATTGGCCAGAATCAGAAAAAAAGGCCCACCAAAAGTACCACAGTGGATCAAGAACATTGAAGCATGGATTTGCCAAACAACCTGGCAGTATTTTCCATTTTCAACAAGAGTCTCAAGCTCCATTTGGATGTCTAATGAATGACGAAGTTCTGTAAGAATTGGAAGCATATCCTGCCACATATACGAAAGCAAGGATTGCTTAGTTATACACATAATGTTAACAAACTGAAAAGTTAATTAAAATTGACCAGAATACCTGTTCTCAAAAGATTATTTTAGGTTAAACTAAATGGATAAACAAATTTCATTGGCTACTCTATTTAGACAAAAAAGAGAGAAATGTCAAGGAAAAATCAGCAACATTTTCTTTACAAAGCAGCATAATTTTAGACACCAAAACAGACTAAACATTAAATCTGAGAATACACCATGCATATCCACAAATGGGCACATGCCACAATCGTTTGAGACCCAGGCACTGCCAGTGAGGGTCATCAGTTTTGACTTAAAATGAGACATTTATTTGGCATGACCAGTGGGCAGATACATGAAAATGTATAGCTTGTGAGGATCCAATGGATAAATAGCAACAGATCTGAACAAAAAAAAGGTGGGCCAATAAACAGTATCTTAAAATGTCTCACAATAAGAATATAGGTTACATGCCCAGCAAAGGAATGTTTCTTCCCTAAGTTACAATCACTCAAGATTTGCAATACCATCCTGTACTGTTCGGTACAGGTGGAATTTAATGGTCTGATAGATACTCAGACCAAGACAATCCGTAGGGTATGCCCAGTAGAGAAAGGTATAGGTGAGTTTTTTTTTTTGAACTTTTTCAGGAGCTTGGTATGTCCCAATGTACTGACACTTAGTACACTGGCATCAATATGGGACCCGTTTGACCCATGACCAATACAATCATGGTATACAAAATTGCAAACCTTGCAATGACTTATGCTCATCTAACTTCAAAGAGAGTAAGCTATAATTACAAATTTTCTAAAGAAAAATGTGACTTGAGGCATGCTTTCAAGAATTAGGGGAGTTATCTATGGTGGAAATACCAATAGATAATTGGACTGCGAAGATTCTAAAACTAGACTTAAGAAGTCCAACATACATAGTTTCCTATAAGCGCCTAAATGAAAAGTAGAAAATACGCATCTTATACTTTATCAAATGTATTCCAAGATACATGTCATGTCCACATCTAATGTTAAACAGACACCAATACTCACCATGCTTATCATACGAGAAACACACTTCATTAACATATTCAACAATAAAACCTTCTACAGTGCTTCATACATGGCTCTAAGATTATATATTTGAGAGAACATTAAAAAATCTAAATTTGTATAGCATTGGACAAATTATGTCCCTTTTCTCAGTTACATGCACTAATATAGAAAAAGCACATGCTGAACATCAATAGCCAGTATGACAAAAGATCATTAAATCATAATGAAAAAAGTAGAGTAATCATCATGAGATTATTAGATCTTCTAGCAAAGATTCTTGTTTATAAGTATCACTATAACAAATTTCTTGTTTATAGTATCGATCGCTATTTATCAGTCTGACCTGGTTATGGGACCGCGTGGATCTCTTGTGAACAGAAACTTAGATCTACATGGGATCTCACTTGAATCATCCATCTATCATCCCAAGGCTTAGTTTGACTTCAAACTCCATTTCGAACATAAACAGTATCACTCAAGCATTGTTTAGCACATTTAACCATGCATGTGGCTGATAGCCCTCAATAGACCAAGCAATTTTGCCCAGTCCAAACAAGATTTTATTTTTATTTAATTGTTTAAGATGGATACCAGGAACAAATGTATTTCAGCTGTCTACAGCAGCTGTTGGCTGTCGATAGAATGATAAACAAAGGGAAAGTTCCTATCTCTCTCTTTCCTGCATGCCAGAACCTTCATTGCTGTTGCTGCTGCTGATTCAACATCCATCTTCTCCTGCCACCACCATTATCTCTTTGAAGTATCACCATCACACCTCCTCGTACATTATGCATAGCCATTTCCTCTTTTGCTTTCTCCTCTTCCTCTTCCTCTTCCTCTGCTTCCTCCTCTCTCCCTGTCCTCCTCCTCCTCCACCTTCTACTTCTCCTTCACCTCCTCCCCTCTTTTCTCCCATTATCTCTTTAGTCCATGCCAACCAGTATTGCCAGCATACCATATGACAATATGCCAACATGTACCCGACCATACCAGCACGACTAGGGATTGGTATGAGTATAGGACCAAAACTTGGAAGCTTGATTACAACACCCATCAGAATTGAAAGAAAATGAGAGGAAGAATAAAGAAAGTGGACAAAGTAGTGGAGTTAAGATATAGATGAAATGGTTAGCGTATAACTGATCGTGATGAACTGTAAACCTTGAATGACAATTCAAAATTATGAATAAGAGTGCAGCGGTGAAGACTTTACAAAAAGAAAATGTGATAAGATAAAATCAGATAAAATCAACTAAAATCAATTATAAAATCAACTAAATGTATCATTAAACAGATGTGATCAGTAAAATCAATTATAAAAATATTCTAAAATAAAGTATAAAAATCAATTATAATAATCAATTAAAATCAAGATAGGAGACGTGATCAGCAACACAAAGAAATTACATCTAGGACATTAGCTCTAATAATGAATGGTGAAGCTTTATCAACAGGCTCAACAAACATATCACGGAAGTTATCAGTTTTGATTTTCTTCAAGGGTAGGAAAATTTCAAACAATTGACACTTGTAGCCAAGGATTAAAGATTCAAGCAGTACCAGTTGGTGGTCTAACTTCTCTTATGGATACCAATGCCCAAACCGCAGATACCATATGTGCTAACTTTTCCTGCTTTTCAAAGAAAGGGAAACAGATGCATAATAAATAAACAAAGTGGCTTATTACATTCCATTTATATGTCTTGCACCCTCTACAATCTCAAGCCCCAAGTCCTTCCTGAGCCCAAGCCTGAAGCTATGAGAAAGATTGTTGCATTTCCAACCTCACCCAGCCAAGTAATTTACAACTGATCAGAGAATAGAAAGCAGAGAATGATTTCTTAATATGGTTTTTCCTCTCTTTTAACTTAAGTTTTTTCCACAGAACAAGAAAAATTCTTGGTTTTTTTATTTTTTTCCTATTTTCCTCCATATCCACAGAAGTTGGTTAATAACAGATGACACAAATGTAAATTAAAACTACAACTTGTGATGCCAAATCATCTCGGTATTTCTTGTGGAAAATAATATGAAAATGGAAGACAATTCAAATGAGCCAAAAGTTCCAAGCAAAACAAAAAAAATAGTATGTCTTTGTTAGTGAGTGGCAACTATGCCAACAAAAGTTTGTAGGAGGAGCAACTTATGCTGAGATCAGATACCAGTAAAGCTTGTTTCTTTCTTGACTTTTTATTGACGACAAGATCCCTTGAGACTTCATTTATTGATGAGGTCAAGTGCCTTCGCCCATTCTGTAAGATTAAGCGCGCAATCAGGTAATAATGATGACTAATATTTTAGAGGGTCAAAACAGTGAAAAAGCTACTGAAAGAAGTAACAATTTGTTTGATTTATAAATTTACCATGCAGATGACATTTGCCACTTTTAAATCTTGCTCCAGCTCCATCACTAATTGCATCCCCTTCACTGACCAAAGAAGCATCAAAAAGTTGAAACTTGCACAGCAATACTATGTTATGGTGAATAATTATCATTCTAAGCCGACACCCAATAACAAATGAAAAGAAAGACAGTTATGTTTCGACCAATAATTAAAAAGAAGTACAAAGATTGAAAGCACAATATAGAACACTGTTAAGCAATCACAAAGAATCAGGAAGAATAAGCAAGCTGAAGAATATAAAAAAGGTGAAAGGACAGTAATAAGAGAAGAGGATAATTTCCAAGAGAACATGTCCTGTGGTTTACACAAAATTTAGTATTTCATAAAATATCCTACTCAGATAAATCTTTATTAATCATGGAAGATTGGGCACATTTTTACTTGTTATATCGTTAACAATAAAGGTGATCGAGGATTGGAATCTGAAAACAATTAGGAAGGTGGACTTAAAAGTTAAAATCATTTCTCGAGATGTTAAATAGCTTCGCATTTAGAAGAACCACAAAAAGTCATTTGTTTTCCTTTTATTTCATGATTATTATATATAAGAACTTTTGTTGTTGTTTTTAACCAATGATAATCAGTGCCATTACTTTGTCCCTACATATCAACTCTCATCATAGCTGGCAGTTCTCCTTAGCAGAGTTCCAAGCCATAAGATGAAGGTAAAGATGGCATTCTATCCCAAAAAACTATATAATTTTCCAATTAGGTTGTAATTTGTCTGATCCCCCAAGGGTAGTGATGCTTAACTCATATAAAGGCGCCACACAGCTTTCTAATTTTGCCTATGGTTCTTCATTTATATGCTGTCAAGGATAGAGATTTTCAACTCATGGATAATTTGGGAAAATCACATGTAGTTATATTCTTCAACATGAATGTGAACGTACTGTAAAGTGTAAACATCCTATCCTTTGTGATGGTAAGGATGAAAATATTTCCTGTCTATAACTCTTCATTTTTTTAGGTGCTGCTTGGGTTATTATTCACTTCCAAAAGAGCATGGTGATTTGTGTGAAATCATGACATAAGAAAGTTCCTTGACAGTTCTCTTCACTGCCCTCTCTACTTTTCCTGGGAACAAATTGAGCCTCAAAACACTTTTTAAGTCTTTACTTAACACTGAACTTGTGAGACCAAGGAATTTGGAGGTCTAAAAGCTTGAACCCTGTAAACTTCAATCATGAACTTCTTAATAAATGATGGTAGAAAGGCTTCAGAATATAGAATGGCACTACATGGAATTACATAGAACAAGTGCCTAATTTTAAAGAAGTCTCTGTAAGAAATAAAAAATGTGGTTTCCTGCCGTAGAGGCTTAGACCATATCTACTCCATGAAGAAGCTTTTCAAACTGAAAAGTGAAAATAGCCTTGATTATGACTTGTGTTATCTGAAAATAGTGTTGGAAGGTAGCAGTGGATTTTAAAACTCCCCGAGAGATATCTTAGTCATTTTCCATCTGCAAGTTATCACTCGTATGGAAGTACTGATCGTAAAACTCTAAAGAAATCAGTGTTAGGGACAACAAAACTTATCTCCATTTAATTATATCGTAGAAATTTTCTGAAGGACCAAGAGTCTTCCTTTTTTTTTTAATAACTTTCAACAAAAACCAAGGTCATCAATCTCGTGACAAAGGACCATGGAATCTGGAACATTACCTTGATCCTTTTGAGAACACCATCTCACTCTTTTGCTAGAGCCATGACAATAGACCTTAGGTATCTTGTGGTCAGTGATCAATTATAGACTTCATAATGACATTTCTTATCAAAAAGTTTGGAAAACATTCCAGAACTACAGTCTAGACAATGTAGCTTCCAGAGCAACAGTCACCTTCTTATCCATCACATCTATGCCAACTCCATCTGGCTAGCTATTAAAGAAGAGTTACTTAAAACAAACAGATTGACATGCCAGTAACAAAAATTGTGAATATACCATAAACCAAGTTTTGAGTTACAATCAGTATGCACAAAGACACCTGATGAGCTTAGAATGATCCTTCCTGATACTACTCACTGAAATATTTGGAAAGAAAAAGAAAAGAAGGTTCTTCAGACCAAGATATACATGCATGTTAAGTTGACGCTTGTCTCGAAGTACAGAGGCACTGTATTCAGTCACCCAACTTGCCTATATTGCATATGCAAGCTACTTCTGTAGTCACATTGACTGCATTTTCAGGGCATACGTGCAAATTTGGAAATACCAAAGCATCTATATGCAAAGCATTCCTTGATTATCAAAATATTCTTTTAAAAACCCAATGTCCCTTGTTTTGAAGTGTGCTTGCAATATTAAGTTAACAACTTTCATGATCAGGGGGTCAATAATGTGCTTGCGATATTTCGCGTAACTAATAGAAAAGTATGGTTTGTAGTGTATGCACCTAATTTTTATATGTTCAAGGAAAGCAAGATTTTTAAAAACTGATTGTAAATATCAGTATGGACCACTATTCACCAGTCTAATGGTCAACCAGCATGCAGACTAGGCAATTTTGCCTGGTCCAATTCAATATATGGCATTTGCCTCTTAAGATTACCTTATCATGTGTATCATCCAATCAATGATTAAAAAAGCGCTAGGCGCCAAAAGGCGTCAGGGTCCCAAAACACCCGAGGCGCCAGGCGCTCGCCCGAGCGAAGCGAGGCACCAAAATATTAAAAAATATATAATATAATTAATAAATATACTGTTAATATTTAATATACATTATACTGTTAACAATTCATTAATAATATACTGTTAATATTTAATATACATTATAATGTTAACAGTATATTAGCAGTTCATTAACAATATACTATTAATATTTAATAGACATTATACTGTTAACAGTTCATTAACAATATACTATTAATATTTAATATACATAATATAGTATACTGTATACAATATACTATTAATATATTGTTAAGTGTTAACAGTATATTAACAGTATATTGTTATACTGTTAACAGTATAGTATACTATTAATAATTAGTCAACTTAACAGTATCTTGTTAAGTGTTAATATATTGTTAACAGTATACTGTTAATAGTAGAATCGAGGTGACGAGCTGACCTGACCGAAGCCGAGAGGAGCGACAACGACAGCGACAGCGATGACGGCAAGCGACGGCAGTGACGGCGGCGAGCAGCAGCGAACGACGACGAAGAGAACAGCAGCAACGATGATGTCGGCGACGTAATCCAAGTGACTGAAGCAGGCTCTCGGGCACTCGAGCGAGAGCAGTGACGGCGGCGAAGACAGCAGCAGCGAGGCGGCAAAGACAGCAGCAGCGGCAGCGACAACAAATAAGGCAACGGCGAGATGCTAATCCCGATTCGAGATGAGGATTAGGGTTGAGTAACGGGACATATGTTAGTTGGTTCGATTGAACCAACTAACGCGACCGACCGAACCAGAGCTAAAAGCCTGGTTGGGTCACCTAGATTAAATCGGGCGCTCGCCTAAATCGCCTGTCGCCTGGGCTCGGGCGAGCGCCCAGGCGGCGCCTCTTTGAAGCGCACCGCCAAGGGGTTGATTGAGGCACTCGGGCCTCGCCTCGCCTTGCCCGGGCGCTTAGGCGAGCGCCCGAGCGCCTATTTAAAACACTGCATCCAATAAAGTAACTGTTACCAAGATGTACCAATAAAGGTTTTCCATTTTAGAGAATCAAACCCATGATGGTCATTGGCCGAGCCGGAATGGGTCTAACCCATTCTAGCATACCGAGACATGGTATGCTAGAATCGTACAATAGTACAAAGAAGGTAGGAGGGGAGGAAGGGGGGAGGAGAAGATGAGGAAGAGGAAGAAGATATGGTGGCGAAGTAGGAAAAGAGGAGAAAAGGCAGCAGTAGAGAAGAAGAGAAGGGAAGGAGGCACTGGAGGAAACTTTATCCTCCTTCCCCTCTTATTACTCCATTTTCTCATCCTTCTCCTCCTCACCCTCTGCATGTGCATCTGCCTCTGCCTTCTTGTTCTTCTCCTTCTCAACCGTGCTGTTGCTTCTCGTCTGCATTGCTACCTCCTTCCCATTGTAGCCGCCTTCTCCCTACCATCAATGCCTCCACCCCATGCATAGTTCTCTCTTTGTTTGCTTATAGTCTGATCCATATCAACATTTGGCATCCTATATCGTAATGATGCTATACCGATCCAACTAAGTCATATCTCCTTTGAACTTTATAAAGAAAGCTCACTACAAAGATGAAGACATTCAGTTGAGTGGCTATGTATTTTATTAGAAAAAGACTCATTGTTACTATTACCAAGGTTTTACTACCAACCGATCTGTACCAGTGTACCGATATTTTCTCGGTACCGAGCAATACACACAGTGTGTACCACTATATTAAAATATATTATAATATTATATAATATATATTAAATATAATATTAATATATTAAAAAAGAAAAAAAAAAGGGGCGACGTCGCCTCGATCTTTCTCCCCGCATGGGGAGACGTTCCGTCTCCTCGCGCGGGAGAAAAATCGTGTGCGGGCGAGGGCGGCGACGGCCCACGGGCGATCCGCGGGCAACGACGGCGTGAGGTACTTCTTTCTTCTTCCCTCCTTTCTTCTTTTCCTCTTCTTCTTCTTCTTCCCTTTTTTTCCCTCAATCGACCGCCGACGGCCGATTTCTCCCTCAATCGACCGCCGACGATCGATTTTAGCGATAGTGCCCAGCAGCGGACGGTCCGCGTACCGGTAACATGGTGGACCAGTACGTAACACCCGTACCGGGCAGTACAGATCAAAATTGCAATCCTTGACTGTTACTCATTAGCCATGTGCTCAAGATCAATTATCATTTGAAGAAATATGTTAAATTCCCTTTTCACAAGAGGAATTGTTTGGTTGAGAAAAGAATTGTTTGGTTTCACAAGAGGAAATTTCTATCAGAGGAATCCTCAAAGATAGGAGTTGTTTGGTTCTACAAATATGAAATTCAACATTTGGTTTTAGTATTGTATATATAAGTAGAACTCTCGTACAAGATGTAACCTAAACCTGATACTGAATGATTCTGATGAACGCAAAAGCCAATGTAGCTGCCTAATAAGTAATAAGACTGTCAATATCCTGGCCCAGTATTAAAAATACCCATCATTAATTTTCAGGAAAGAACTTCAACTGTACAATATAGATACTTATTCATATCAGTAATTGTGAAATTTTGCATCCGATATTTATTACTATGGCAACAAAAGAATTTATCACAGTTGAGAAATCAAATGGACAAATCAAAAGATATAAACAAACTTGGACAGTCTCCTATGACAGACAGTATCCTCAAATATTATATATTTCAGATATACAATAAAAAGCACCATTTTAAAATATCTGGCAAATTTTCCTTATGTATATATAAGTTCAAGCAAAGACCAGCATACTTTTTAATCCTAATTTACAGATAAGAAACATACCCATCTCTTCATGGTGCTCCATCACATGACGTGATAATCGCTCTGCTATCTTATCAAGCTGTGCCAATCTAAGAGTGGACTGTGGTGTTGGCAAGAGAAAAAAGTGAGCTCTGGTCAGGAAAGCAGTGACAAAAATGTTGACAACACAAAACTACAAACACTTTGTGCTAGGAAAGACATACTGAAAGGAAATACATGCAGAAAATATTAGTGAAATGAAAATGTGCTTAGATAACGATATTATCCTAACTAAACAGATTTGTGAAACTTACAGGGCTGTCAGTATTAGCCTAGAAACATATAACAAAAGATAATAGAGAGATATCCAATTTAAAAACTGGAAGTACACAAAAAATCACAAAGAAAGCAATGCAAGATTAACATGGTGAGTGACATCATGAACTCATCAGCAAGTACAATAGTAACTTGACAAATATCTTAGACATATAACAAATATGAACATCTAGCCTACTTAAAGTCTGTTATCTGACCTTTTTATCAAAGTATGTAGCATCGGTTTCTTCAGATGGAACATTTTCTAGTATATACCTAACTGGATCAAAATCCTGCAAGCAACATCATCAAGCCGACTTCCTTCTTTATTTGACAATGAAACATAACTAGGAAGGAAACACTTGCACAACGAATATACGAAACCACCATAAGTAATAAAATTATTTAAAAACGCCAGACAGTCACGAGAAAACATCATGACTGAAACAAATGCATGGCCATATGCCATTAGAAGAATACAACTTGAAGCAAAGAGATTTATCTATAGAGGTGAATGCTTAGGGTGGCCTAGTGTATGAAGCTTCTGCTATGCATGGAGCCACCATAACATGAACACACAAAAAGAGAGAGTAATTCATACAATCAACACTATTGCAATATATATTTGAACAAATCAATGAACAAAACACCAATTTTGTATGGGTCAATAGCGAAAAATCAACATTGTTGCTATGTACTTTAACAATCACTAATTTTGAGCTCTTTGTATGAGTCTATGAGAGTCTTCGGTGCTAATGCAGGAGATATTTTGTTCGTATTTGGAAAAATTTATGGGGGTTCTCGCAAATGTTATAAGTTGCCACATGGCAAAATATTATGTGTTTAGTTATCTGTCTAGCTTGCTCAGGGGAAATAAAAGAGACCAAACTAAAATGAAACAAGACACCAAAAAAAAAGAATTTTGATGGATAATATGTGCAAAGAAGGAAATTGATTTTGATCGAATATTTTGTACAAGGGAAAGATTGTATGGCAAAAAAATTTGGAAGTTGGAAGTAGATCTCACCCAAAGAAAGAAAGGTAGGTGACTCATTAGACTTATCATAAGGAATAAGATTTTCATGATTGTATTTCATTATTCTATCTTCCTTCTTTTCCTGTACTTGGGGGTCCATATGAAGGGGAAAAGGCTATAATCAAGAGGTGTGAATGAGTAATTTTCTGTCAACATTAAATGCCAAGAGGTGTGAAGTCTCCACCATTAGGAGTGATTCCTAGAGCTAAAGTGAACCTGACATTTAATTTCTACCATCCATGCATGAGGTGCATCTGATGTGAGACACAAATCAATAGATGTGGACATTCAGTAATCAAAGTGAGTTCTAGCACTATTTTCTCCACTCATTTTTCTCTTTTAATTTTATCAATCCTACAAAGTACAAATAGCAAGAAAAAAAATATTTTCACTGTTCTCCATGCTCATCCTACATTATTGATGGCTAAAATGTCACTAAAAAGAGCAAAACAATGAATCTTGGAAAGGCCTATTGAGGAACCTTAGCAAACTATCAAGCAAATGTTATTTGGTTTGTCAGTTACAAGTAGACTGTGCATGCCTCACGAATTAGTGCTTTTGAAGATCTTAATTTGTCCCTTCAGAGTTTGTCTTTATAATGTAGTTCTCTTTTGTAGTTACTTTTTAGCTTCTCTTTTTCTCTTTTGTTCTATCATTCCTTTTTATTTTGTGCAAACCTTGAAGTTCGTTGTTTTACCTTAAAAAAGTATTTTACAATGTTTACTTCTTTCTCTCCTTGTATCCGCTAATTTTATGAAATGTTATATTGTAAGCAACAATTGAGGCTCTAAGTGACAAAAAAATACCTGGATCATGCCAAGCATTACCCAGGAAAGGATACAGTCAACATGGGCAAATTTGGGCAACACCCCAGCATAGCCTACCTTAAAAGATCCAATCCCAGCTTGACTTACTCTTTGGGCCAGGCTAGCCCAATAAGACAACGAAGTGATTGCCAAAAGAATATGAAACAAGAAACAGTAAAAATATACATTACAATCACATCATGCTGTTAATAAAGTTCTTAGCATTTTCATCATGGTTTAAAAAAAGGTCAGACTGGTGTGTACCAAGTGTATTTACCAATCCAATCAAAAGCCAGCAACCAGACCAAATAGTTTTGCCCTGACGCATTAAAAATTAGGTTTTTAATGTGGAGAGTTAATGACACCTATCAATAGGTATTGACTGTCAACAGCCCTCATCTTCCCATCCTCATACTCCTCTCCTCAAGTGGGGGAGTAGTCACAGGAGGTGAAGGCACATAACCTCTTGATGTTCATGAACATTAAACAATAGGAAGGCGGCTCACACACCTGTGGACACAAGAGTCACACACTTCATAATAGACTGAGGGTAAAGCGACTTGGATTGAAACTGGCAAAGAGTCCAAACCGCAAGAAAGCAATTAATTCGAAGGCGAAACCTATTTATGGATTGGCAAAGGGAGTCAACATCCAAATTGAAAACTGGAGAAAAAGAACCAACTTCATGGCACTTCCCTTGGACGATTTCCAAGTCATTCTTATGGTGGAGTTTTTATATGCAAGGAAGTCATTGGGTGCGTGCTAGGCGCCTGGGCGAGGCAAGGCAAGGCGTGGGCACCTTCAACTAGGCACAACCCGGGCACATGCCTAAGCCACCCGACGCTTGGGCTTCACCACTGAACCTCCCCAAACCCAGACAACCCCCCTCTCTAAATTGAACCAACTTCCTGGAGAAAAAGAACCAACTTCATGGCACTTCCCTTGGACGATTTCCAAGTCATTCTTATGGTGGAGTTTTTATATGCAAGGAAGTCATTGGGTGCGTGCTAGGCGCCTGGGCGAGGCAAGGCAAGGCGTGGGCACCTTCAACTAGGCACAACCCGGGCACATGCCTAAGCCACCCGACGCTTGGGCTTCACCACTAAACCTCCCCAAACCCGGACAACCCCCCTCTCCCTCTTCCTACCCAATCCCTCCTCGCTCTTCTCCTTCTCTTTGCTTCTTCCTCCTCTCTTCTCCTCTCACTATCCCTTCCCTCTCCTTTGTCATCATCGCCCTCCGTCCTAGATATGTCCTTCCCAACCAACAACACCCTCCTCTCCTCGGACTACTTGATTCCTCCTCCCTCTTCTTTCCCTCTCTTTTCTTCTCATTGTTCCCTCCCTTTTTCTCCTCCTCTGCAATTGGCCCCTCCTCCATGATAGCTCCCCTCTCCCCGGACCTCGACAACCTTAGCTATGCACATGATAATGGAACCGAGGCAAAAAGACCTTACTCATCCCATAACAATAATAGATGGAATGAGGACTCAACGTAGGGCAAGGGTCCATTGAGACAGATGTTCTTGAAGTGTATGTCGATGTGCCACCCACTCGGATGCCAAAGGCCTTTCCACGAGGATGCAAGTTCAAACTCAGTAAAGGTGACATCTAGCTTAGCTGGTAAAGATTTTGACGGTATATCACAAAGTCCAAGGCTCGAATCCTGTGTTCGCCATTTACCCTTTGCAAAAGAAAAAACTTAATAAAGGAGTCGGAGATCCAATCTACCATTCACATTGGGCATCATTTCTGAAGTAGGAAAATCTTCAAAACCTTTCAAACAAGTAGTTGGACGATGGAGTGCTCCACAACTTATCTTCACTCATGGGTATCCCAATGCTTCGAGGGGCAAGGTCAGACGAGCAATAGTCAATGCCAAACAAATGAACTAAGAATCAGAGTTAGAAAGGACCTTCAACAAGCTGATGGTGGTGACCACATCAAAAAGTTTTAGTTTGGAGGATAAATAATAAAAAGGTAAATATGTCCTTAAGTCACATATGATAACCTCGAGTCAGACTAACCAAGAAGAACTTGGTCGAGAAAGCATCAACTAAAGGCCATATGGTACTGCAACAATGGGTATTTAGCAAGGTTTTCCTTACCGAGCGATAAGACTCATACCGCCTGGTACATACCAATCCGGCAGCTGACCGGTACGCAGACCGGCCACTATCGGGCGGTACCACTAAGATCGGCCGTTGGCGGTCGATTTCGGCCGTCGAAGGTCGATTTTCGCCGTCGATGGTCGATTTCCACCGTCTGTGGTCGATTTAAGGAGAAATCGACCGTCGGCGGTCGATTGAGGAAGAAAAAGGAAAGAAGAAGAAGAGGAGGAGGAGAAATACCTCGCACCGCCTTAGCGGCAACTCCGCCCGGGGGTCGCTCGCGAGCCGTCGTTGCCCGCGCTGCCCTAGCGCCGTCGCCCGCGGGTTGTTTTCTCCCCACGCGAAAGAGAGTTCGAGGCGACATCGCCCCTTTTTATTTTTAATATATTTTAATATTATATTATATAATATTGTATTATAAAAATATTATAATGTATTTAATATACCATATCGGTACCGTACCAGTACCGACGAAATATCGGCACACCGGTACGGACCGGTATCTCAATCCTTGGTATTTAGAGCACTGACCAAACTTGTGCTCTAGAGGGAAGAGCACAGTTTTGACTACTAATAGCTACTAATAGGTCGTGGACGATTCCAAAGGCAAATCTATCATACAAGTGCTCTACAAGGATGAAACCTAGCTCAGGTTCGAGCAACACTTCTAGCACTCTAGAATTACGATGGTGAAGAGTGGGCAAAGTCAAGTTACCAGCTCGGAGCAAGGAGAACAACCCAAGGAATTTGGGTGAATCCAATCAAAAGTAACCCAACTCTCCTTGCTTATGTAGTGGAGCTATACATCAATTGGAAGTTCCTTCATAGTGCTTAGAAGCTTTCAACCATCAACTCTTCACCTTTGAGTGATCAGGTATGTCAAAGGTAGAATGTCCACGCACTATCCTTTCATCGAGTTACCTTAGAAACGAGGATAGCACGAACCTACTTGAAGGAGATAGTGAAGGTTCAGAAGATGCAAGAGGCAAACTTCACGGGAGAAAGCTATTGACACTTTAAGTTCTCCAATATAGCATTAGTAAAGTCCCAACCAGCAACAGTCAAGCTCTTGCACGGTGACACCTCAAAGGGGCTTAAACATAAACATGAAGACTCTTCTCTTGCTGACCAACAGATCCTAGGGATTCAACAAGAAGTGTTCTGACTCAACCAACTTCCCCGGCTGAACCAACTCAACGGGGAGTTACCACAAAGCAGGAGGATCAAAGTTGATGACTCAACAGTAAAAGTTGCAACGTACAAGAAGGCTTCGAAGAGGATGTTGAAGGAATAAGTGGGGGAGAATGCCATGAAACAATGCAATCAAGGTGTTCGACATATGTCTACGACAATTTTCAATTCTTGTTTTACATTGTTTTTTGATGTGTTTGAGTGTTTTGAGTCTTTTGACATAGGCAACATGTATCAGGCAAAAAAGACAATTGTTGGTTCCATTTTAATTTTTTGTTAGTGTTTTTATTTTTTGTTTTTTGTCTTGTAAAACTTGAAAACATTTCTAGTTACATCATGCGGAGGAGAAAATAGTTAATATCATCTCGTTCTCATATGCAAGGTTTTACGTACCGGCCTGTACCGATGTACTGACATTTTGTTGGTACCGGTATGGTACCAGTACTGGGCGATATGCACAGTGCATACCGCTCGATATAATAAATATTTTATAATATTTTATAATATAATATAATAATATAATATTAAATATATTAAATATATTAAAAAATCAAATAAAGGGGCGACGTCACCTAGATCTCTCTCCCCGCGCCGGGAGAAAAGCCGCCCGCGGGTGGCGAGGGCTCGCAGGCGACCCGCGGGCGAGGTATTTCTTCTCCTTTTCTTCTTCTTTCTTCTTTTCCTCTTCTTCTTCTTCTTCCTCTTCCCTTTTTCTTCCTCAATCGACCACCGACAGTCGATTTCTCCCTTAATCGGCCGGTAGTGGTAGCGACCGGTCCGCGTACTGGTCAGCTGCCGGACCGGTACATACCAGGCGGTACGGGCCTTACCGCTTGGTAAGGAAAACCTTGCTCATGTGCCATAGGCTGATTTCTGACTAGTGACCTTGCAATGCGAAACGTCAACTCTCTCAGGACCTCGTGGGCCAATGGGTGGCACCAGGCCGAATGGAACCTTGGTTATATATCTAAGGGATTCTGCAATATCTTAAGTGTGCCTGCTTTCTGTTCAACAAAAATGATAGGTGAACATTGGGTCTACACTTGCCTTCGGAACCCCCTTGGTGTGCAACCGTCCAATCCATTTTCATGAGCCTTTTGTGCCTAGTAAAAGTTGGTTGCTTTGTGTTGCTTACAATCCTCATTATCTCTACTTTTCGTGTGCAAGGGTGATACATTACTTGCACTTTCACCTTTCTAACCTTTTCTTTCTGTGCAGGTCCTTTGTGGACTACACAAGGTTAAGGTCTAGGTTGACCCCTGTGGACTATTGTTTGAGTGTCACACGCCTCAAGCAATCCCAGCTAAGGACATGACAGGATGGTATGCTAACATGCACCACATGGTATCACTGAAAATATAATAATAAAAGAAATATCAAGTGGTACCAAGCTTATGGTTCTATTATCAGTTCTTGGTCAAACTAGTAAATACAAACCAATAAATATTGATCCAACCTGAATTTAGGTCATGCTCCTAGAAATGTGGATTGGAAAATTATAATCTAATAGAACCTAAATGTTGTTTAGATGCTTTGACAATCAAGAACTAAAAGGTCCAGCCTTTTGGACTCCCAAAATCAATGCGATGACAAGATGGGTACCTAATATATGTAGCTAAGCTCATGAAGTGCCAAAATATACATGTCAAGCTTGCATAACATAAATAAAAATTTGTTTGATCTTGATATTTACAATTCTCATATTGTGATCCGCAGTCCGTTTATTTTAAAAAAAATGATATGAGAATTTGGTCCAGAAAAGTATACCTCTTCATAAAAATCTTCCTCAAGCTCATCAATAGTTTGACCTTGCGATCTACTACCATATATTAATAATACTTCTTCAGAGGTAGATGAAAAGCTAATTTTTTCATGCGGAGGAGTGCCAGCAAGAGCACGAGCAACAGCAGCTGCTGCTGCTGCACGAGCAGGAACCTGTTGCATAGTAATGATAACAGATCAAATATCTTTAAACAACTGTGTTTATTTCCAATACAGCAGATATCAAGCAGGTGAACTAACAAGAGAAGAGTAAAAATCAAATAAGACAAACAGCGAAAGAGAAGTATGATGTTAGAAAAGATAGCTTTAACAGTTTAAAAGAACAAATTTGCCTACAAACACAAGAAGAGATTAAAAGAATGAAATGAGACTTGACTTGTATAACCATGGTGACACACAAAAATCATGTGAGTTAAGCTTTTATGTTTGATGAATTTTTAGCAACTCCAAACCAATTTATTGATTAATATCAAATATTTAAAGGTTAGGGCCAGCATGAAATGCAAAGCATGCATGTGCTTTTCATGCATTAGAGGAACAAACATCTACAACAGCACTACTGCTCCGTGTTATGGCATGGATCCTCAACTAACAAAGCATCCAAAAAATCAGTATGCATGAGATATCACAACCTACATGACACAAGAAAACATTTTGCAATAAGTTTATAATGAGTTGGTCCAACTGCTCCGTAATTATATGTAAATTCAGCAACAGTAAAGCTTAGGCAAAATGGTAAATTAAACATGAATTTTTATAGGGTGAAAAAAGCTTTATATGAAACCGCTCGAAGAGATTCTAGAATATGTTATCATTGAAGTTTAAATGTCCAGACATAGCAAAGAACAGAAAAAAAAGCAGCATCCAGGTCATACTCACAAAAGATGCTCAACTGGTAGTCAGAAGTTGCTACAATAAGATAATGTGAAGAAATTTAGGATAATAAACTCAGCTGATGCAGAAATTTTGAACAGTTAAAGGACCTCAATGTATTGTCGATTCCTGCTCAGTCTCAATTCACAAGTAATTCCTCCCGTTAAATTAGGGCACATTAAAACTGCAATGAGGTAACATTTATAGAGGTGCATATCTTACATCTGTGAATGAATATGGAATTTTGAGCACTTCGTTCACACCACTCCATCTTAGAATGTCTCATTTGCAGTTCACATTAAAATGAGATCTGAATACAGAAAAAGATGCAGACTAAAAGCTCAAAGTTCAAGAGACAGTGTTTACTTTTACATACTGTCACATTGCTGCTTATTTCCTTGTAATACCAAGGTGCAAACCATTGGATTAAGCAAGGATTAAAATTTCGTACCATACCGGTGTACCAAACTTTGCTCGGTACGGTATGGTACGGAGTATCGAGCAGCACATCAGGGCATACCAAGCAATACGCCTAAAAAAAATATAAAAATTGATTTTAGTATCAAACAGAATTATATATAAAAAAAATATAAAAATCGCAGCACTATAAAATGGGCATTAAGGGCACATTTGTGTGCTTCGCTCTAGCCTTTATATATTGCGTTGAACCCTATCAGTAGTTGCAAAAGAGGGAGCGAAAAGCTGCGGCATCGAGGGAACGATGGCAGCGGGTGCCGCAGCGAAGGAGCGAAGAAACAAGAAGGATAAGTGGGGACAGCTAGTGGTCGAGGACGTTGAACAAAGACAAGAAGAAAACCCGTCGCAGCAAGATGCCGAGGAACAGGTGGAGGAGGAGACGGCGCCGGGCGATGACAAGTCATATGGTCCCGACAAGGTGGTGGTGAGTGGGATGCCCTACTCAACCACTGAGCAACAGATCAGAGACTTGTTTAGGGACATTAGCCCCATCATCCAACTTCAGCTCTCCCGCTTCCCCGACGTTAGACCGGGATCGACAAAGGGTGTGGAAGACAAGTTCACGCCGAGGTTTAACAGGCTCAGGTTCATCGAGACACTAGTGACGACGTATCGATGACTCCGGTGAACTCTTTCTCGATGTTTCTCCTCTTCTTTGATGCTTCTCCCTCTTCTTTCTCACCTCTCCGCAGCGAGGCTGATACGACCTGATAGCGAGCGGTCTGCATGTCGGTCAACTGGCGGACCAGTATGTACCATCAGTACTGGGCAGTATGGAACAGTATTAAAAACCCAGGGATTATAAGGATAAGATGGACATTTATACAATTTTATAATAAGATGCTAGGCCTTGCATATAAAACTTAAGGCCCATAGAAGTAAGCAGCTATTTTATGCTACAAGCTGAGTATGAACAATGTCAGAAAGAATAAAAGAATAAACAATTTAAGACCTTGCATATTTAATTTTCAAAATAAGTTTAATAACGTCGTAGAAGACCAGCATGTACAGAAATTGATTACTATTGCCGAGCACTCTTCCACAAATAAAGAACAACACGAATATATGTAAGAAATAGTTTTGGTAATGCATAGCTCATCCGAAAGCTCAATTATAATTCTTATGTAAAAATGTGTCATGAAAATTACCTACTTCCTGTCCTAAAAGCTAAAGTCTACAAACTCACATGATGTTGCTAAAAAATACAAAATTGTAATTAATAAGAGCCTATTTGGTTGTGCTGCATATATCCCATGCATGAAACTTTGTCGAACCATCAATGATTGAAACATTTATGAACCACATGATGTAAATAGCATATTATATGAATTTTTGTATCAACTGTTCCAAGCATATTAAATGAATTTTTCTATCGATTCTTTCACCAAAATATTTATTTACACTAAACTAGCAAAATAGCACCCCAGTTCAATCAACCCTCGATATTTTGGGGTATTTTCATCATTAAATTTTCCTTGCACGTCAAATCAGAAAATAGCTTTCTGACAATGGATTTATCAATTAACATCATGAGTGGTCTTTATGGACTGGTAACTTTGTGGAAACTATAATCTTGAATAAGAACCCAAAAGGCAATTTAAGGTCTGGAATTCGCAGATTTAATGAAGAATTCAAAATCTAAAAGCCTCATCTGCATTTACGGCACGTTTCTGATAGTCACACGCCAAGAGTACAAAATATGGTGGTGTGCTTGGCTGAGTTACTAAAATAAGAGGCTACCTCAGTTGTTACAAAAAATTTATCAGAGCATAACTGTAACGGCTCACAATGTACAAGAAATGTTGGGATCTAATGTGTGTTATGGCAGTTACCCTCGAAGCAGCAGTGGTACCGGGACCACCAAGAACGGTGAGAAAAAAATGGTACATGCCTCTGGATTTAGTATCGCCGCCTGCAAGGATCCTAAAGACCCAAATAGGCTGCAGTAATTACATCAGGAATTTGAGGTGTTGAGGTACTTATTATACCACTGAATACTTTCCATGAAGAGAATGTATGACAATTAGAATTAACATATAAGATCTAGTGTGCTACTGCTTATAAAACTAGAATCATTTTGGGCTGCATCAGTGCCAAATTAAAATGCAATTGTGATAGCAAGCCAAGCGAGATATGATAGCCCATACCTTCCATAGGAGCTCTAAACAGAGCATGATAACATACTAACAAAGCCATGTCATGTAGAAGAACCTGCTAATTTCGCCACCTAGAAGTAACCCAGATAAGCCTAAGAGAGCACTAAGGACATATGCTACGCCACTGGATGCATAGAGGATCAAATGCTCTATAACACTTGATTCAACCAAGTCCTCTTTCTTTATGAGGATATTCCGAAGCAATCTCTTATGAGAACCCCTTGAACTTGGCAGCCAGTGCAACTAAGGACAATGTTTTGTTGTTTTCAGGAAGTCAATTCGTACTAAACCCTCTAAAGCACCCAGATAAACTAGAAGAATTAATTTAATCAAAAACACAGACCAAGGAATTTATGAAGGCAAAAACTTGATCATAAATATAGTTAGAACAGTAATTAATGCTTTCAAGCGTCAGCGTTATATACTAACATTTCCCATAACACAACATAAGCAATTCTTTTCAGATTAGAAAGACTACAGACTCCGAGGGAGAACAATCTGCTTGTCCTTCTACCTTGTTGGGGTATAGGGTCTTCTTGATATTCACGTCTAGCCTGGTCGAAAGAGAGCTTCCATTATAACTAATGGTGAAGCTAGTCTCAAGATCCAAGTCCAGATTAAAGCACATTTCACCCCACGAAAGAGTTGCTTTTATTCTTTTTGCCAAATATAGTTATGCCATAACCAGAACTCTTTGTGAAAGAAGAACCCTTTCTTGAATGGTAAATGAAGAAACCAACTCGAATCCTCAATGTATCATAATGAACTAAGCTTGTATTAAGAATATTCAAGAAGGAAAAGAAAAAAGAACAAAGGCGAACCAAGAAAGATCGCACCTCCGGCCGATCGGAAGAGGAAGGGAGAAGGCCGAGAGATCTAGCGGAGCGGACGGAGCTGATTATCTTCTCCCCGACCTTGGAGAGATCCATTCCTCCCCCCTGGATGAAAAGCAAGGGGAGGAAGAGGAGGGGGCCCGGGGCCTGAAACTCCGGGATCGAGCGGTCGTCCAGGAACGATGAGGGATCTCCCGTCGGATCCGCCCGCATCTCAGCTCCGGCGGCCAGCGATGACAGGAAACCCACCGGCGCTCCTCGATATCATCACAAGATCAAGAAGAAGGCGACGACGACGACGCGAGCGAGGGTTTCGAGGGCGATCCGGTGGCGGCCGAGATCAGATCGGGATGACGGAAGGCGAGCGGCGCGGGCCCCGATCGGCTTCGTCGGCAATTATTATCAAGAAGAGAGGAAGCGAAGACGAGAGAGGTGTGCAGGTTGTGCGGTCGTCCTGGTTAACGGAGACGCGACGCCGTCTTATGGAGGTCGCCACTGCCCACCCCCAAAACTAAAACACCAAGAACCAAGGACGTGCGACGCACGCGAGGTTCTTGGCATGACCGTTATAACGTTATACATACCTTGGATCGCCGGTTTGGTCCGGCTTAACGTTATATATATATATATATATATATATATATATATATATATATATATATATATATATATATATATATATTATATTTTTATTTTTTTTATTTTTATATGTATTTATACGATTATTTCTATTTATTATATATTTATGCTACATGAAATTTTTTTAAGATTACATATTTATTTTTTATTTATCTACTCATTTAAAATATATAAAATATACATTTTATTTTTTAATAAATATTTAAAATATTATAAGGGTAATTTTATCATAAAAATTTAGTAAACTTTTGAAGTATAATTTTACCAAACAATATTTATGTCAATGCATACTTAAAATATAATCTTCATCTATTGTTTACCAAGCAGTCGAAGTATTTTACAATCGCACCTTCACACAACTCCTCTCTGTAACTATATTAAAAATATAAATGTGTTTCCAAATACAACCTTGGCCTTCTAATCTAGAAATCTTGATTTATACTTATATTTATAATGCTTAATAGGAAATCTTTATCTTCGTTTTTAAGAATAATATCTTGAATAAATGCAATTTTTTGTTATCTCATACATATATGATAAACATGTTTTTATCCTTGCACCAAAAAAAACCCACATTAACCTGAAACCCTAAATCTATGAACAAACTGAGTAAAGGAAATAGATAATGTAGCTCCAAATTCCAAATGGTTACAAGTATTGTTGTGTACATGAATTTATCTTAGAATTCCGTTCATGGAATTACACTATTTTAAGTATACAAACAATTTATATATCTTCGTATATCGTTATTCTTGGATAATTATAAGTATCAGGCATAAATCATAAAAGGATTTGTTCTGATGCGGTAGCATAAATTCCACCGAGAGCTTTCTTGAGAGACGAGAACTGAACATAACTTGACCATATAAAAGCTTTTCAAAATTAGTAAAAATAAATAAATCCATAATCTCAAATCGTTTGGGTTCTATAACTAATATTTCAAATGGATTGAAGAACATGATGAAATTCTTACTAGGAAATAATTAAAGAGAAGTCTTCTTTATAAAAAAAGATAGTGTTATTGATTTTTTTATTAGCCTCATGATTCACGTATTTTAAATTCGAATGACTATATTGATCTCATGTATTTAAATATTAGTCTAGTGATAATGTATATTCGATGAGAAAACAATATGGATCACATGGAACACTAATGTATTCGCATGGAAAACTATTCGATAATGTATTCATTCAAGATCTCATTCGATATATATTTGATGAAAAAACTATATGGATCGCATGAAACACTAATGTAATATTTAAGCTGTCATTGTATTAGGCACTAAAGTTTTTCTTTCCAAACAAAAAAAATAATTTTATCACTGGATTAATTTATAGTAAACATACTCGAGAGTACAAAATATTGAGTAATTTAATGAGTTATCGAATAAACTGTGTACGCACGCCAGTTTACGCATTAGTTTCCTTTGTGTTTTACAAAAGAGAATCTACACAAAATATATAATTTGACTGTGTCTGATCCGCTGTCAAAAAAGTTGGATGAGAAACCAAGTTAGTTTTAATAGCTTGTGACTCAGCCTTCCAAGAGCTTCTTATTGACATTTTTGCTTAGACATAATCACATAGTTCGCCCCTCCAAAATCCTCCTATGTACAAAACCCTCTTGTGATCAACCCTTGCCAGCTTTCAAATTTGTCAAAAAAAAAAAAAAAAACTACAACTAGATATATAAGCAAAAGCCTTGTAAAAGGTAGATTGCTATATACCTCTAGAGAGCATATTATTGTGAGTCTTCCAATATCTCCCATGAGCAATAAGTTATAAAACAGCTATAAGCAACAAAACTTATATGGAAAAGCTTTCATTGCACTAATTTTTCCAATCATTGCTATTAATCAAAGGACATGTTAAGTTTTCTTTCTTCGCACCAGCTTTGCAAATGGACGATAAAAATAAAAAATAAATGATCTTATTCATCAATATCTTGGTTACATAAATAGCAATTATATGGCTTACCCAATTGTTGGCATATTGTTACCTTCCTGTATGATACACGTCATGTCTAAAATAAATGTTAGTGGTAATCTCATTCCTCGACCATCAAATTATAACCATATATAATTCATATACCAAAGCTTAAAACTTATTTATTTGAACTCGGATCCATTCCTTCTATCACATCTATTCTTCGAAGAAAATAATAAAAACCAAATGACATGTACGCATGTCAAATCTTGATGCACTATTGTGATACACTCTCTAACAACAATGACGATCATAACTACTAAGTTACAACAAGAAGATCAAGTGGCTCAAGCTCATTAATTATCTCCCTACCGTCTAGATGTCCCTTTGTTTAGGGATAGAAATCATTCGGAGGTGTTGACTTAGTAGGAATCATTCTGAGGTGTTTAGAGATAGAAATCATTCAGAGATTAGGACTAGGAAATGAATAATCAGGTTGCTCTTTATGTGTTTTATTTTTTACCAGCACGATTGAGATGTATTATCTTGTACATTTGAACTGCATCGCTGTTTATTATTATTGTTATAATTGTATGAAATTTTAATTATCGGTGGTGACGCTATGTTGAAAATCTCAGGTGCGTTTGACGTGTCGGGTTCTTGGTCCTTCGGAATACGGTCCGAGTTGGGCCAGACTAAACCGGCGATTCAAGGTACTCATACCGTTATAACAGGTGTGTCACGAACTGGCGTGCGTTGCACGTGTCTGAGACGGGTAGTGACGACGGCGTCCGGTCTCCGTTAGCCGACGACGACCGCCCCACAGATCATCCATCCTCCGCGAACAATTGCAGAAGACGCCGATCGAGGCTCGCGCGAGTCACCCTCCCTGATCCGATCGCGGCCACCACCGTCGCCTTCTTCTTGAACATGCGGGGCGAGATCGAGGAGGGCGAGAGGCCTTGGAGGAGGTCCAACGGGGATGCGATGGGCGGCGGGGTGAGGATGGGTCGGGAGGCTGAAGAGGGGCGGTGCTGGCCGAAGCAGAGGCGCGGGGAGATAACCAAGGCATGGATCTTCGGAAGAACGACAAAGAGAGGGAAGGCGAGGTTAGCGTTCCGGCCACGGAAAAGATAAGGCTTGCTGAGCGGGACGGTCGCGGGGGCTGAAGATCTAGATGCCATTCGACTGAATCACCCCTGAAAGCTTGTCTAGGCTGTTGTCAACCACGAAGTGTCCACGTTGATGCCCACGCGTCGTTAATGATACGCACTCAACGCTGCCGACGGTCGACTCCCTCATCGATTGAAACGCGAACCAGATCAGTCAATCGCACGACACTTTCTAACTCAAACCCAAAGTACACAATCCAACGGCTCCTGGGAAATATTTATTGAATTCGGTTCTTCTTTAATGGCCAACGGCTTACAGATTGCGATTGATGAGCGGTTCCCACTCGACCACGAAGTCTTCAGTGAACCGGTTCGTTGTTTTCCTCATTCCCTACCCAAAAAAATTGGGAGTGATGAGCTTTATTAGTTAGGCAACCAACCAAGATTTGTCCATCTCATGTTGTTTGGGTTTGGATAACGCCATTTAACAATTAATCGTTCTTTGGATCAAATATACGCTAATGCCAATCATTAATATCCTTTTATTAATTTTGCATTCTCATGACGCATGAGTATTCTTCAATCATCATTTATAGACCTGGCGAGATTGAGTAAAATCTCATGAAAATTTCACAGAATACCTTTCATTTGAACGTAAAACTTAGATAAATTAACGTGAAGATACAAGAACCGGTTCATTGTTGGACCGCTCCCGTGAGGCTACCTGTCACGAGGGAACACGCCATGATGCCACGTTTACTGAGCACTCCCAGGTGTTCGATTCTCCCATGCATGCCGCTGCTGCTTCTGTTGGACTCTGAATCGCCATGCGACCCCTTCCCCTTTTTACTCTCCCACAGCCGCGGTATCCGCACATAAATCCACACAGGCAAATCAACAAACGGTGGAAGGGTAACTCACGTTCTTTTGCCAAAGATGGGGTTGGGAGTTTTACTCTCGTTCGTGCCGGTGTTTCTCTTCCTCTTGACCTTCTCCGACGGCGCATTGCACGGTTCCGACGACCCGGAGATAGTCCAGGTGACGCAGAGTCGGCGGCTGGGGAGCACCGAGCGGCGGTTCCGGGCGTTCCTGCGGACGTATGGGAAGGAGTACCGCACCCGCGAAGAGTACACGCGCCGGCTGGGGGTGTTCGCGCGGAACCTCGCTCGAGCCGCGGAGCACCAGGCGCTGGACCCTACCGCGGTGCACGGAGTCACCCCCTTCTTCGACCTCACCGAGGACGAGTTTGAGGCGGCCTTCACGGGGCTGTCGGCCCAGGATAAGGCCGGCTGGCCAGGGCGTGGCGCGGAGTTCCCCACTGCGACCGCCATGGAGGTCGGTGGTCTCCCCTCGAGCTTTGATTGGCGAAACAAGGGCGCCGTCACGGACGTCAAGATGCAGGTAAATCACAATACGGGAACTATTTGTTCGATTTTGTTGCACGGCTTCTCAATAGTAAATGATTGTAGGGCGTCTGTGGATCTTGCTGGGCATTCAGCACGACGGGAGTTGTGGAGGGAGCAAACTATGTTGCCACAGGGAAGCTCGTCAGCCTCAGCGAGCAGCAGCTCATAGACTGCGATCACACGGTAGCTATCGAAACTTCCTCGATGTTTCTTGCAGCGTCGTTCCATGACTAACTGCAGACCCTTTTTTGCTCCTATGTGCATCGAGAAAAGTGCGATGCCGTGGAGAAAGACGAATGCAACAGCGGGTGCAGCGGCGGACTAATGACGAACGCCTACAACTACCTGATGCAATCAGGCGGCTTGGAGGAGGAGAAATCTTACCCTTACACCGGAAGGCAAGGCGAGTGCAAGTTCGACAAGAATAAGATCGCCGTCAGCGTGACCAACTTCACCGTCATCCCTCTCGACGAAGAGCAGATCATTGCTAGCCTTGTTCACCGCGGTCCTCTTGCAGGTCATTTTATCGAACAGAAGAAGCCCTCTTTTAGGCACCCACACCATGATCATATGAACTCTTTGTGACTGTCGTGATTGCAGTGGGATTGAACGCGGCATTCATGCAGACGTACGTTCGAGGGGTGTCCTGCCCACTGATCTGCCCCAGGAGGTGGATAAACCATGGGGTGCTACTGGTTGGTTATGCAGCCAGAGGCTACTCCATTCTGAGGCTTGGCTACAGGCCCTACTGGATCATAAAGAACTCCTGGGGAAAGCAGTGGGGAGAACAAGGTTATTACCGGCTTTGCAGGGGCCATAACATCTGTGGGATCGACAGCATGGTCTCTGCTGTAGCAGCAACATCGTAACTCGATTAATTGCAGTAATGAAAACCCTTTAGATGCATTTGAATCCTCCTGGTTGCACTTCTTGGTGCGGAAGTCAGTCGTTCTTCCTTTGTTTCCAGGTCAAGTTTCTTTATTTCTTCTCATAGTCATCTACTATAATCACATTATCAATCAGATTCTCTATCAGCACAAGCTCATCAGCTTCTAACTCCTGTGGAGTGGGGGTAATTGTTGACTGTGATCTGGTACTTCAATTTATGAACGTCTAATTATTTATAAATAAAAATGCAGACATCCATTTCAATATTTTCACCATAGTTAAATTATTTATTTCTTTAATATGTTCTAACAAGTATTTTTTTTGACCATGACAAATTTTCAGAACAATCCAATGAAAAATCCGATGAGGTGAATATAACGAACAATAGTAACTATGATTAAGTTCTGCTGAGCAAATTAAGAATTTTTGTAACTATGATTTAAGTAGTGAAAACTCTGTAGATTTAAGAATTTTGAGGTCTATTTTTAAATAACCAGGCTATTAATTAATTAAATCCATTATTTGGTTAAAATCACATCACGCCATCCCTGTATTAAGTGATGCATAGTTCAAGTGTCTCAAAATACATAATGTAATCCGATTAAAGATGAATCAATTAAAATTTAGTACTTCAAGATGGAGCTTCCCCTTCCCCCGCAGCCAAGTCGTCTAATAACTCGCGACACACGAAGCGGCGCTCTCGCTCTTCGGATCAGCGAGGCGCCTTTAAAACCCTCTTTCACCCCGGAAGCCGGTTTTTCTGCGTCACTCGGGGAATCCGACGGAGTGAGGGGGAAGCAAAAGGCTCCAAAACGAGGTAGTAAGATCCCTTCCCTTTCCCTTTCTCTACTTCGAAAAATCTCTGCCATTAGTCTCGGATTTCCAGTCTCCGTGGTTGATCCACTCAAAATATACGGTTCTTGTTTCATCTGAGCGAATTGAATGATCGATTGGCCCTTTTTCTTAGTTTATCTCCATGCGTCCCTTGCAGAACTGATGGATTTTTTGTTCTCCAGATTGGGCGCCATCTTTTGGCCTTTTTTCATTGAATTAACCGTTAGGGCATGTTTCGGTGATCTTGACTTGACGTCGGGCAGATTTGATCTACTTGGACGAATCCTTCGTGGAGCTTCATATGATATCGATCCTTGACTCGAGATGGTGTAGCTCTGTGTGGGATTTTGAAGTAAATATTGGCCGATGTCGTTGCCGAAAGAAATAGTTCGTGGCGTGGTCCGATTGGGGTTATGGACTGTGGGCACGGGGACGATCAGATCTGATCTTTTTGTTGTTGGATCTTCTTGAGATTCAGAGAAGGATGCAAAGCAAGACAAAAAGTTTTTTCTAGTAGATTTATGGAATCTATTGCAAAGTTTATAAAGAGTTTGTTGAATCTAAACTGATTCAATAACCAGTGGAAAGGTAAACTTCAAACATTGGACTATTGATCCAATGCCTTTGATTCTTGAAATTTCGAAAGATTGATGAGAAGCATGTGCTATTCTTTGATCAAACCTCCATTATAATTATAGTTGTAGACTGATAGGAAGTTGTCCATTCAAACTTCAATAATTGAGAACCACTAAATGATAGTTCACCAAATCTTGAAGCTATACAAATTAGGTCTAGAGGTTGTGGTACGTATTGGTCAGTGTAAATATAGGGGGTGCGTAAATAATTTTGATGCAGCATTTGCCACTTTCACTTGTAATGAAGACATCAGAGATGACCTACATAAGTGGATTGCAAGGGAAGAGAATAGCCTCATGAGGGATCAAAATATTTATTTAAATTATTATTTCTGAAAGGGGTAGAAATGTAAAGTAACGTGTGAAAACATTTCCTTGAGGGTATAAAAGGGAGATTCTTGTAGCACTTATAAGACTATAGAATATGGTGATTAAAAAACAAGTCTGTGAGGAAGCACAGATTTCTATGTATGGTGCTGAAGAAATAATTATTTTGCACTTTGTGTTATCGTGCTGGTAGAAGACTTAAATATGAAAAGTGGTGCAAGTTATGAAAAAGACTGACCTGACTTTGTGTTGAATGTTTGAGGATATGAAGACAAGATAATGGAGTTTACTGATCAAAGAAATTTCTAGAGTAAGTTTAGATGGAGATTGAGAGAGGATCTGAAAAATGTCCGTCTGATTTTGACACGGCTTTTTATGAGGATGAAACATCAACATGCCATCTTTTATCTTGGATATTATACTTACAATATTTTATAATCTTGAACTGTTGAGCCTTTTCAGCCTTCCCCAAAAAGTTGAGATTTACAACTTGTTATTATTGCTTATTATGTGAAACAGTTAAAGCTTCTGGTGTTATCAATGGTTCAACATGATGATCCTGTGATACTTAATGGCTTAAGAAACTTAAAAGTTTGATTTAAGGAAATAATTCATTCTTTTCTCGTGTATGGCTCACTTAAAGGTATATTTTGTTTGAACAGTTGTTTTCGTATTATCAACCTTTAATGTTCTGAATCATTATTATGTTATATTTTTATGTTTGTATGTATTTGTTCTCCATTGTCTTCTGCAACAATTTACTTAGTTAAGTTCATTCTTAAAAAAATTGAATAACCTTTTTTTCCCTTTAAATGCAAAGGTAGTATGGGTTACCTTTTTTACTTGTGATCCAGTTCTTGATATAAGTTTCTGCCAAATGAAAACTACCAAAAACAGGAGTATGAGTAATTTGTTGCTGAATGACATGCCATCTTTTCCTTTATTGAAGATTTTGTGTTTCTTACTGGGCAGTTACTGTATTTATTAAGATTATGTCAATTATCTTTTCTACTATTCTCACAGTTTAACTTTTTTTGTAGAACATAAAGAAATAGGGAGAACTTGCTGAGTCTTTCTTGTACAAGAAATGTGAATCCTTCATTTTGCCTTTCAGATGCTTATGCTCATCCATTCGTGCTGAATGGATAAACTTGTTGAATTAATTTCATCTTAGAATATATGGGGTGGGTATCATATTTGCTTAAAGATAAATGAATCATGAAGGTGGTGCTTTGATTGTTGTCATACTTCTTTTCTCTTTAGGCAGTGAGTTCTGCCTCTTATCTAATGGTGCAATGTAGGTAATATATGAGTTACTGATTACAGCAGTTTTGGCCACAAGGAGTGTCTCTTATTTTTCTGTCTTCATACAGAGCAGTTGTGCTGGAGGGCTAGCTAAATCTCAATCAGCTACTGATAGAATATTGGGTCCACCCAAGAAGTGGATCATAGGCCAGTTATCAAGCCAAAAGAAAAGACAATGGTCATCGAGTCTTGAACTTAAAGCAATGGAAAACGATGTCAGCAATTCTCATTCCCTAGCAATGAACAATTCTTCATTCCCCACTGTTATCAATGATGGTGCCAAGTTAATGGAGCAAAATGCCAATAATATTCCATTTATCAACCAAGGTTGATCTATCTCACTATGCCTTCTATTGGTCTCTTTATAGATTTAATGAAATATTTGATTGCTTCTTCACATAATATTGCACCTGGCTTCCAATGCATTTATTTTCACTTGATGTTAAAAATTACTCTAATGGTTCTTTTATACTCTTTGTATTGTTTTCTCCTAGTTTGTCCTGGTAAAGACAGTTGACTTCGCTTATTTTTTATGATTATAAAGTTGGGCCTTCTGATTGGGCGAGTTAATTTATAACTATAGTTCAACAAAGACCCAAATTATAGGCTTTAAACGGTTGATATCCATGCTACACTTTGAAGGCTCATCTTTGGTGTTGCACTACATCGCTGTTCCTATTTTACAGAAAAAAACCCTACCTTTGATGTGAAGTAGTTGACCTATATTCATTGTTAAAGCTTCAAATTTTGTATGGGATGCCCCAAGACAGCTTCTTGTTTCTCATCATCTTTAATTGTGGAAATGATGTTGTTAGCCTCTAGAATATTGACTTTGAATGGTAGAGCTAAAATAATTAGAAGAGAGATCTCTGACAGAGATCGACAATGGTCTTTGCAATAGGATTAATCCTTTCAAGCTTCTATATTGCTGTAGGAATAGAGTTATTCTTTAACAACATCTGCTATGTTTATATTTCCTAGAAGTGTTGGCACATTAGGCTTTAAGTCTCTTGATTTTTTGATTTTGCATGTTAAGGTAGCCATGCACATTAGGCCTTAAGATAGGATTAATCCTTTCTTCATGTTCCTTGAGTATGTCTTTTCTCAAGTAGTTTACCTTAGTAGGATTGCCTCTTCAACCCTGAATTGAACCACTGACATTCTAGCAATTGTGTCGATGGTATCTATAATAATGAGAAGTAACTACCATTATGATCTAGGAAGAGCTTGCTTGCGTGTAGCCCAAGGATACAAGTCAAGAGACCACTAGAGTTTGTTTGGGCATATTATAAATTCTAGAAACATTCAGATCCTTAAACTTCCTAAGGATCTCAATATGTTGTGTATACCCTAACATTGTAGTGTCAAAATATGTGTTGTGTGAAGTTTTAACATGCAGCTGGGGTTGTGTGCTTATTTAACCTAAAATTTCCTGATATATATTTCAAAAATAGTTGTTCAAAAAGAATGCTTGCAATGTGTAGTTCAGGTTATTTCAGTAGAAATGAAATTCTTTTGAAGGGCATTATTTCAGTCTTTTTGAGGAAGAAAAATGTTTCCATTTGGCTACATGTAACCATTAAAGATGCCAGTCAGATAAGAACAAGGACTGATGTTGCTTGCTAACTAAAAAAATTGCAATTATGTTGTATGACCTGCTTGGGTCCTTAGAGGTCAAACAATTAGATCATGAAGACATTAGTGGAATACAAATCCCAAATGGAGCTACTACATCTTTGTTAATGTTGATAACCTCCTTTCTCTAGCCAAGAAGACTTCTAGATTTTATATGGTGGTTGTGAACATAAGGTAATTGAAATTGACAATATGTTGCTAGAGTTGAATCCAAATAGTCATGAGCATTGATTACATCAGGAATCACTTATGAAAAAAAATGGTTGCAGAAATTTTTAGTATGAAATCTAAATTTTTGCTTGACTTGTTTGTTCCGAAGTAATATATGCATATTAAGCTCCACTTTCCAACATCTTACTATGCACTGTTCACCTGTACAAGATGTTATCTGGATATCAACCAAAAACCACTTTTTGTTGTTGACAGTAATTGTTGCTTCAAAATCCAAGTTCTTCTTTTGTTGTTTCTCTTATTTGTTTCTTCGAACTACAAATTATTCTCTTTGTATCACTTAGATAATTTCCACTGTGCTCTTTAGGTGCTATAGCCTGGAATCGGATGAGAAGGGAGTGGGTTGGTGATCAGTCAAAAAGGCCCCATAGAGCTCCAAGAGAACCAACAATAAGGTTAGATAAAACCTCCTTTATGCAAGTTGCTGCGGGATAACATAGATTCAGTGTATACCATTTGTAGATGATACTCTTTGAATGACGATGTCAACTAATAATTCCAAGAACCCTGTAGCAAGTGCCTCTGCCATTCACCTTTATGCATATCATGCACAAACATGGAGAGTATCATATATTTAGCTCTCTAGATCATAAATCCAAGTTGTGTTAACAAAGTCCATATGGAGAAACTGTTGTGGGTTTGGGTAATTTATGGATTCTACTTGTTTGTAATCTAGATTTTATTTTCTGTAGCTGGTGTGCAACCTACGAGGATTTGCTCTCAACCAACCAACCTTTTTCACAACCCATCCCATTATCGGTAACATCTTATTCGATTGTCTCACAATTATTGTATTGTGCCATTTTTAGCTTTCAAAATTAATTTTATATAAATATTCTCTCACCGTCAAACTTGTTGAAATATTTTTCAGGAGATGATAGATTTTTTGGTCGACATATGGCTGGAGGAAGGACTTTACGATTAGATGGGGGCTTAGTTGTACCGAAATATTTCACTAGTATGGAAATAAGTCTGGCTTCTCACTCATTAGTCAAATTCAGTGGGTACATTCTGTTTAAAGCAAATTGTATTGGCATTGGCATGTGACCCTTTGACACTGAATCTGATTTGGTGAAAAAACAGATTCAGTGGACTTATTGGAGCATTATGTATTAGCATTCTTCGTTTCATGGTCTGCAGATCCTCCAGTGTGTTTGAAATGTCCTCTTCAAGTTTATGTACTTTCGTTTGTGTACAACCACATTAGTGGCACAGGTGTACTTCCATCTTTGATGCACATTTGCTTAAGCTAACAAACAGATTTTGTAAAGTGGTCGAAAATAGTAATATTTAAAGGGCCACAATAGGTCCACAATATTTAAACGGCTGCTTAGGTTGGTCGATGGAGCACATTTGGGGGCACGATGACTATCTTAGAATCATCGGTCTCTTTGAAACTCTATAGGTATTTTTTGAAACTCTATAGTGGTTTTCTCTCTAACTTGTTGTTTAAAGGTTATAAAAAATATTATTCTATTAATGATAAAAAGTGAAGGATTACAAGATTATTTATAGACCTTCTAACCCTAATTCCTAAGAGGATTAATACTTCAAGATTTCTATTCATAACCAACTCTTAAAGTAACTCTTAATGAAACTCTAAGTCTAATTTTCAACCGGTCCATTTACGGGTGGCTGTTTACTTTATTATTTTCTAATCTTATTCTAACTTAATTTTTTTCTCAACCAACTCCCTCTTTAACTAGGATAAGAGGTAGTTAATTAGAGTAACATGCATCTTACTCTCCCTTCAAATATCTTCCTTAACTAATTCTAATTTAGTCGGCCTCATTACTTTCTTTAATAAGGATTGGCTAGATATGATTTACATGAATGCACTTAGATTTTACATGATAGTCTTTTTTAATAAAACTAAATTAGGACTCTCCTAGTTAGAGAGTTCTAACATACCCGTCCTCTTCAAATCAGCCTTGTCCTTGAGGCTGGTGCTCCATGAATTCTGAAAATTTGATTTTTAAATCGTCGTAGTTCTCCCAAGTGACCTTTTTTTCTGGAAGGTTCGTCCACTGTATTAGCACTTCAGTAGTGGGTCGCCGTCGTCGTGTCACAATCCTTCGGTCAATAATGGCACTCGGTTGAGTCTGGAGCTCTCCTTGGATAATTATATTAGGTAAGTGTATTTGAAATGTCTTGTCGTGTCCTAATTTGAGCTTCAAGCACGACACATGAAAGACTAGATGGATTCGGGAGTCGGCGGGTAAGTCTAATATGTATGCTATTGCCCTGATGCGCTCCACAATCTGGTAGGGTTCATAGAACCGAGGTGAAAGCTTCATGGATGCTCTGGTCTGGATAGATGTTTGCTTGTATGGTTGGAGTCGTAGAAATACCTAATCTCCTATTGTAAATTCTTTTTTGCCTTTGTGTTGATCATATTGTTGTTTCATCCTTGCTTGAGCTACAGAAATGTTGTCTTTTAATACCTTCAGCATTTTGTTTCTGTTCTGTAGTACCCTATCTACTTGTTCTATTTTACAGGTGCCCGATACATATTTTGAGATTACAGGAGGAGGTCGGCCATATATAGCCTCATAGGATGTAGTTTTCATGGATGAATGATAAGTTGTGTTATACCACTAGTCGGCCCAAGGGAGCCACTTTGTCCACTCTTTTGGCTGGTCATTGGCGAAGCATCTGAGGTATGTCTCTAAACACCTGTTTACCACTTCAATCTGGCCGTCGGTTTGTGGGTGATATGTTGTGCTCATCTTCAATTTAGTGCCCTGCATTTGGAATAATTCTATCGAGAATTTACTCATGAAGACCCCATCACGATTACTTATAATAGATCTTGGTATCCCATGTAATTTTATAATATTTTCCATAAAGATTCGGGCAATGCTGGAAGCAGTGTAGGGATTGTGAACTGTACAGAAGTGAGTATACTTTATAAGGCGATCAACAACAACAAGAATCATACCTTTTCCTTGTGATGAGGGCAGCCCTTCGATAAAGTTCATTGATATATCAGTCTATTGAGTCCGTGATTAGTAGAGGTTGTAGCTTTCCAAGGCTTGCCACTGTTTTGCCTTTATGTCGTTGGCACACATCACATTGTGCTACAAATTTAGTAATAATATTTTCATCCCTTCCTAATAAAAAAATTTCTGCTTAATTCTCTTATAGGTTCTAAGGAACCCGGAATGCCCAACCGCGGGTTTGGAATGCATCTCTTGAAGGATGGTCTTTATGCAACTAGGATTTGGTGCAAGCACAATGCATCCCTTATAGCGCAGGTCTTTTTAGTCCAAATGTAATGAGCCATGGAACCTGGTTCTTCCTCTAATTTCTTTATGATCTTACTGAGTCCTAGATCATCTTGTCATTCTTTCCTAATGTCCTCAGGGAAGTTGCTGGTTGGAAGTGAAACAGTCTAAAATTCAGCTTGCTCGGGTAGTCGTGAAAGCGCATATACAACAACAATCTATTTTCTTTTTTTATAAATTATTTCATAATCATATCCAAGAAACTTTTTTACTCATTTTTGTTGCTCGGGGGAAGATATCTTCTACTCCAAGAAATATTTCAGGCTCTTATGGTCGGTCTTGATTTGGAAGCATCGCCCGATTAAGTACGGTCTCCACTTAGCCACCGTGTGCACAATTGTGAGCATCTCCTTGTCGTAAATAGTCATCTTAAGATGGGAAGGAGATAAAGCCTTACTTGTATATGCTAGGGGACGACCATCTTGCATTAACACAACACCTATTCTCACTTTGGAGGTATCGACTTCAATAACAAAAGTTTTATCAAAGTCAGGTAGTGCTAGCACGGGCATTATCGTCATTGCATTCTTAAGTTTGGAGGTGGTGGAGGCTCTATCCGACCATTGGAAAGCATCTTTTTTCAGCAAGGAAGTGAGAGGCGCACTGATCTTCCCATAGTCTTTCACGAACTTGCGGTAGTAGCCTGTTAAGTCGAGAAAGCCGCGCATCGATTTTACATTTCTTGGGGTCGGTTAGTTCTGCATTGCTTCAATTTTGGAAGGGTCTACCGCCACTCCTTCCTCTGATATGATATGCAAAAGATACTCCACCTTATATTGAAGAAAGCCACACTTCGATTTGTTGACAAAAAAAACATGCTCTCGAAGAATCATCAAAACAAGTCGTAAGTGCTCAAAATGACTTTCAGTAGAAGGGCTATAGATAAGGATGTCATCAAAGAAAACCAACACAAACTTACAAAGATAATTCCAGAAGATATCATTCATAAGGCTCTAGAAGGTGGAGGGAGCATTGGTGAGACCAAAGGACATTACCAGAAATTCATAGTGGCCGATATGCATCCGAAAGATGGTTTTCGGTATGTCTTCTTCGCATACTCGTATCTAATGATATCTGGATCGAAGGTCCAGCTTTGTGAAGATTTGTGCTCCCTTTAATTCATCAAGCAATTCATCTACTATTGGAATATGGTACTTGTTTGTAACAGTTATACTATTGAGAGCTTTGTAGTCGATGCACATTCGCCATGTTCTGTCCTTTCGTACAAGGAGTACCAGTGAAGAGTAGAGGCTATAACTCGGTCAAATGACTCTTGTTTCGAGCATCTCCTTCACAATCCTTTCTATTTCATCCTTCTGTTGATGAGGGTACCGATATGGTCGAGTGTTTGCTGGAGGTCTGCCCGGAAGAATCGGTATCCGATGATTATGCTGGCGGCTAGGAGGTAGGCTGCGCGGTTCATCAAATACATCTGAAAATTCAACAAGCAAGGGAAGTAGATTTGGGTCTTTAACTTCGGTTGCCTCCCCCTTGGATTACTGCTCAAGTTGTACTAAGAAGTCGCAACATGTTTTGTGCAAGACTTTCTCTATTCGTCGTGTGCAAATCGTTGATATGTTGTTCCCCGTTTACTGTGCAGTACCACCTATTTTCCCTGGCTGCAAAACTTCATGATTAATTTTGAAAAATTTTAGAAAACATCACCTAATGTCATTAGCCATTCGATACCAAGCATGACTTCATAATCATCAAGAGGGAGGAGAAAAAAATCTGTGATTATTTCTTGATCCTGTAGCAAAAGCTTCACCCATGGGCACCGACGATCACACTTCAGAATTCGTCCGTCGACGACTTTAACATCAAACATGCTACAATCTTCAATAGGTAAAGCCATCCAGACAGCAACCTTGCTGTTCATAAAATTATTAGTACCGGTGTCAATGAGAATGGTAATCGGTTGTTGCTTCAGAAATCCTCCCACTTTTATCATTTGTGTGTTTGCGTAGCCGGCAAGAGCATCCATTGTAATATCAATCAGCTATTCTTCTTCATCCGTGACCTCTTCTTCGTGCTCCTGGACCTCCTCCTCCACATCTTCAAGAGGTTCAATCAATAGGAGGCAGCCCTTTTTGCAGCGATGATAACGACTCCACAGTTCGTCATAATGCCAACAAAGTCCCTTTGCTGATCGATCACGTAGTTCTTCTCTTGTCAATTTTTTTGGCAGCGAAGGACGGTTGGGAATAGAAGGAGGCTTGTATGCCGTGGGCCTAGGAGTAGTTCTCAACCTCCGGGTATCTTGGTTGAGCCGCTCTTCTTGTATTCGGGCGAAGGAAATTGTAGCAGCTATGGTACGGGGCTGTCGCGTCTTAGCCTCCCTTTTTATCTCCGGCTTGAGTCCCTCGATGAAGGTACCTAGCAATTGTCGGTCAGTCCAATCACGAGCAAGGTAGGATAGCTTCTCAAACCTGGTTTGGTACTATTGAATTGTAGAGGTTTGCCGAATTTTTGTGAGTTGACCGTCGATATTTTCGTACTCCGTAGGTCTAAAGTGGTTCAATAGTGCATTTTTAAATTGATTCCACGTTAGAGTCCCATGATTATATTCTAGCCAATTGTACCCTTGAATAACATCTCCTTCAAGGTGGATGACAGTAGTTTTCACTATAGCATCATCCGACGTTCGGTAGTAGCGTAAGTAACATTCGACACGCAAAATCCACCCCGTCGGGTCTCTTTCTTCCCATCATGGGAAGTCCACCCTCATGCGTGGCTGAAGCATGTCCGAAGGTTATCCCTCCTTCTCTGGGGGCCTCTCTGAACTCTCTCCTTGTTGAGATTTTGTTGGACTCGGTGGTTGTCCAATTTTGAACTCCACGAACAAAGCGCGTAGTTTGTCCTCCAAGCGCGATTTGAGCCACGATTCAAGCCGAGATTCCAATACTTCAAACTTGGCATCAATTGGATCTTGGGAAGCCATGACATATGCCTGTAGATCAGATATGTCCTTGTCTTTTTTCTGTTGACGGGTCAATGGCATGGGTGGTGGCAGGGTTCGATTGCAATGATTTTCTGTTTTGGGCTGCGGTTTTTGGGGTGTTAGGGTTATGAAAATAGGTTATGATGGATGCGTCTTAAGGCTAGAGGGATGCCCTAAAGACGTCTTGGGTGGTGGTAGCGAGATGGTTAGGTTTCGGTGGTTAAGAAGAAGAAGAAGGACAAAGGTGCTGTAGCAGATTTTTCATCAAAAAAATTCCAACAGTGAAGACGTAATTTTTTTCAGAAATTTTCAACAAAAATTCGAGTAAAACTGAAGGGGAAAAAATTTCGTGGAAAGAAATAACTGCAATTGGTTTGTCAAAATCAAACATCACGAAGAAGTACGATAGTAAATTTTTACATCTAAACTGCAACAGTTTTGACGTAAAAGATGAGCATGTTATCTTGATGATTTTTCGACGAAACCAAGGGAGATCTGAGGATAGGAAGTTATAAAGCCATGGTAGAAATTTTGTAGAAATTTGATCAGTAAAAACACAACGGCAAATCAAACAGTAAAGGGTGTTCGGCTAGAATTATGCACGTAACTTTCGTCGTAAAGATGAAAACTTTGCAACAAAAAGTTTGTGCAGCAAATATGAACAAATTCTTTTTTTATATTTTTTTGAATAGGGATAACTAAATTGTAGCAGCAGTAAGGTAGGAAACCAGAACCTATTGCAATTCATGGGGAGATCAAGGAATGATATGCGGTAGTGGAGATGAAAGCAGAATTTGGTGATGATCTTCAAGCAATTATGGGAATTGCTTTGGATGGCTTTGGAGGGCTGATGGATGGCTATGGAAGGGTAGCGAGACGTCAAGAACGCTGCTCTGATACCAAGTGTTAGAATCCTAGTGGATTCTAAACTCGGGGGTGATCACTATAGGAGATTGGCCTCCTTGGAACTCTATAGGGGTTCCCTCCTCCAACTTGCTACTCAAAGGCTGTAGAAAATACTCTTCTATTGATGATAAAAAGTGAAGGATTGCAAGACTATCTATTTATAGGCCTTCTAACCCTAATTCCTAAGAGGACTCATACTTCAAGACTTCTACTCCTAACCAACTCCTAAAACAACTCCTAATGTAACTCGAAGTCCAACTTCTAATCGTCCCATCTTAGGGGTGGCTGGTTGCTTTATTATTTCCTAATCCTATTCTAACTTAATCCCCTCCTCAACCAACTCCCTCTTTAATTAGGATAAGGGACGATTAATTAGGGTAACATACATCTTACTCTTCCTTCAAATATCTTTCTCAACTAATACTAACTTAGTCGACCTCCTTAATTTCTTTAATAAGGATCGGTTAGATAGGATTTACATGAATACCTTTAGATTTTATATGATTAATTTTTTAATGAAACTAAATTAGGACATTAGTCCTAACTAACAACATAACACTCACTGATTTTGATGGTAGGGAGGACATCGATCAACCCCCTCAGCTGCACGTGCGGCACACCTATTGACGAGTTCGTCTGGTACTCGTTGCCCCCCTTAGAGTCATCGTTTACCGTGCAAGACGTCGTCGAGCAGCGAACTAGATACATACATACGTATGTTTTATAGCGAACTAGATACAAGACATGGGGTAGGAGGCTGGCTATTCGGAGCATGTTTTATAGCCACCCACAGTCATTCAGGTGATCCATACATACGTATGATGCAACGTTTTAATCTAGACTTGTAGATTGAGATGGAAGCAAGCTTGTCCGGGTCTTATTATCCAAGTAAAGTATTAAATAAAATAGAAATGGATGAATTTAGAACTTGTCTAACAGTCCAATATCAATGAAGACTTCCTAATGGTAGTAAGTTAATAAACTGGGATTTAAATGAACGTCTTTTGTAATCAAGGCATGTAATATGGATTTTATAGTAAGTTTTCTTCTCTGAAATTTTAGAAAATTTTTCTTGAATCCCTAGATCACATGGCGATCCTTCTTCTATTGATATAGTCTTGATAACCGTGGTAAGTGTGGTGTACGCGTGCTTACTATAAACATGTGCATTTAACCCAGCCATGAATAATAATAATAATCAGGGGAATGCCAGGCCGCATGCTTGCAAACGGGGTTGAGGGCGTCTTCCGTGAGACCACGGCCACATCACCTGAACAGGGACGACGACATGCCCCTACCCAAACTAGCGACTGGGTAAACGGCATGTGCTCCTCCTCCCTTTCCCTTCTATGTTAGAAGCTTACAAGAAACAAAAGCGGGTGTGTCCATTTCATCTTCTGCTAACATAAGGATGGGTTCTAGTCTTCGCGGGAGAGATCGAGAGAGAGATAGGTGGGTTTAGAATTCTACTGCATCTTCCAACCCAACAGGATTTCAGCTAGACAAGAGAATAGGGTATAGGATAAATAATTTTGAGAGTTTCCCTATAATTGGACTTCATTTTTAGGGATCAAAACTATACTCATAATCCAATCATATCCATAATATATTTTACATAATTAAATAAGATCATATAATCTAACATTCTCTCATTTGACGTATTATTTGATAAGATATAAAATAAATTTAAAATAAAAATAAATAAAAATATTTTTAAATATTTTTATTTTATTAGATTTTAAAATTTTAAAAAATGTTTTATATGCATGAATTTTATAAAATAAGCCAATAACTAATAAAAAATAATATCATATTAAGTGTTGCCTCCAATACGAGTCATAATGGTTGTATATCATCAATATCATATTTCCTTCTATGTACTACAACACTGGTAGCCCTTCTTTATGTGGTTCAAAATGACTCATGTAATTTATCTTATTAAGATAATCTTGTTAATACATTTAATCATAATATGTATATACATACACGTAAATAGTATAGCAAAACTAAATAACTTTAATTAAGTAACTAAGAATATTAATTATAATGTTCACTCTTACATGCATCAATCACTATACTTAGAAACCCAATCATAAGAACATATTGTTTCAAACACTTTATACTGTAAGTCCTAAATAAATAGATCAATAATCAATATAGTGAAACTTAAATTCTTACTTGACATTAATTGTTTATGAACTTTTTAACTATTAAGTAATTTATATCATAATGCATAGAGCTGCAATAGTACTTGTCATTCTTAGAGAAGAAAACTATTACAATATATCATAAAGTATCTTCAACGATTTGATAATTTAGTCTGATCATACCAAGTCTTGATATAAAACTTTACAGTCATAAAGCTTGATTAATGGCATTCAGGCATGTCATAAAATCAACTTCTATTATTAATAATATAATAATATATTACTTTATATTTTTCTTATAAATCATCCCTTCAATTGATATAGATATAAATCCTAAAATGAACTTCCTGTTATCAAGGTAATTTATAGAATCAAAACTTAAAATTTTTTATCATTTCAAATTAATCTAATTATCTTTTGGTCCAGAAAGGGGGAGATTATTGAATCTCAGTTTTTGATAATGAAATCAATTGATGGATTTATGATCTAACCATTGTGTTGGAGATAAATGATGTAAGATTAACTACGTGTTAGGACTCTAGCTGAGTCGAGTCCTAGTCGATTGAATTGAGTAATTAGATTGTGTCTTATTGGCTAACCTATACTTGATATTAGGTCGACTAGGAGAAGATTTGAGTCTATTATAATAAATCAGCCCAAATCCTAGTAGGGTTAGGATTCGATTGAACTAGAGTCTGATTAGGAGTCAGAGTTGGGATAAGGGTCAAAGTCAATTGAGTCATGAATGTAATAAATCCTATTCTAGCTGCCACCCCATAGTAAAGAAGTGGTTGCTAGGGTTAGGGCGGAGTCCTTATGGGATGAGCGTCTCCTAGTTGCCTCCTCCTCTTAAGAGAGGTCGGCTAGGGCAAGAGGGGGAGAGTTCCACTTAGCTTGGACTATCTCTAGGGTGGAATAAGAATGAAGTTAGGAGTTGGAGACCCCTATAGTCGCCAACCACATCAAGGTTAGGAGTTGGCTAGGGGTTAGGAGTTAAGGGGAAGATGAGTCATAGTTGGAGTACGAGATTCACTAGGAGTTGGAGTCTTCCATTAGGAAGGAGTCTTCATGAAGTATGAGTCCTATTGTGAGTTAGGGTTTAGAAGCCCTATAAATTTCCATGTATTCATGTAATATCCCTTATTTTTGAATAAAAAAAGAAAAACTTATTTGTAAGGTAAGAAATCTGTTTTGAGTGTTTATATGAACTAGTTATAAAATTTGAGAACCTATTTGTAAAACCAAAGGACCTAATCATAAATATTAATAATACAAGGACTAAAGTGTAATTCAAAATCTCTTTTGTTGGTTGCAAAAGTTTGAATTTGAAATATTTTTAAGACTATGACCTGCCTCTGTTGTGGGATATTATAGACCTTTGTTAGAAATGATAAAGGGTGTTATGCTTAGAGCTTGTGATGCTCTACTTTTATCTGTTGGTCATCCAAAAATGGATGTATCATATTCTATCTGATCCCACTTCACCCTTTATATTTTTGATATGATATCTAAAGTATTATTTTTGAGTATATGTACGCTTGGATAAGAATGAAATGAATGTTATGTCTGATATGATATTTGAGTTTCTGTTCTTAATTTATTTATTTGATAAACTTTGAGATTATTCATATACCATTGATATGCTTTGAACATATTTACGTCTTCGACATGCTCCATAATATTTCAAATACCATTGTTATGTTTTGAAATATTTCATTTGCTATTGATATGTTCCAAAACATTTCACATGCCATTGATATGTTCCGAAATGTTTCATTTTCTATTGATATGCTCTGAAACATTTCACACTCCATTGATATGTTCCAAAATATTTTATTTACCATTGATATGTTCGGAAATATCCTATGTGCCTTTGATATTATCCAAAATACCTCTCACCTCATTAATATTCTTCAATTACTCTGTATTCCATTTGTTATGAACTAAATATATTTTGAATTAATGACATTTGAAATTCTGTATCTAATGAGTTGATATCCATGAATTCTTGTATCTTTGCTTTGTATCTTGATACCAGGCTTATTTGAAGCTATCCGATCTTGTCTTGGATATCATAAATGCTTGCTGAGCTTTGTAGCTCACTCTCTTGTTATGAAACTTTTTCAGGTTAGCTCGATACTCATTGAATGTTAAGATTGAGCTGAGGCAGTAGAGAGCAATTCAGATTCTGGGCAAGTTTTTGTTGGCTGATATCGTTGTAGTTTTTGTTTAAGTATATTTTGTATGTAATGAAACACTATCGATGAATCTGATTGATGTATCATATAAAAGCTATAAATGATATCTCACATTTGGAGTTATTTTGGAATGTTAAGTTTTATTTACAATGAATTGAATTTATGGTAAATGGTTGGTTTTACGATTATATAGATTCTCTCGTTAGTGAATTATGTGTGGTTAATATTTAAGAAGTTGGTTTTGAGTTTCATAAATATTTGAGTGATGTGATGTATGATTATAAATGGTACATGATTTTATATATGTGAATTTTAAAGTTTGAATGTTTCTTAATTTTCTTAAATGTTAGTTTGGATCCTGGATTTAGAATGTGTTGAATTATAATGTTATCGATTATAAGGCAAGGTCACCCCTCTCGAATCTAATAATTCAGGGGGCATGATAATTCAGCCCTCTTTTCATCATGAATAGATCAATATTATTTTCAGCCTTTATGCTGAAAACCAAGGAGGGAGGAACCCCCTATAGTGTTCCAAGGAGGCCGATCTTGTATAGAGATCACCACAAGCTTAGAATCCGTAAGGGTTCTAATACTTGGTATCACAACATCATTCTTTGCATCTCACTGCCCTTCCACAGCTGCCCATCATCCTTCCATAGCCGCCCAAGCAATTCACACTATTGCTTTGATCATCAGATCACCTTTTGATCTCCTCACGAATTGCATCAGGTTATGGTATTCTACCATACTGCTGCTGTAATTTAGTTATCCTTAACCCAAAAGAAATAAAAAAAGTGTTCCTATCCCACTTTATAAACTCTTCATCGCAAAGTTTCCATCTCTACGAAGAAAATTACACTGCAGAATTCAATCACATACTATTACCTGTTTTGATCTTGCTACCGTAATTTTTCTATCCAATCTTCTACAAATTTTTTACAACAGCTTTGGCACTCCTTAACAACGGATTTTTTGGTTTCATCAAAAAATTATTGATACAAATCGCTGATATTTAGACGTAAAAATTGGACACAACACTTTCTCGTAATCTTTGATCTTGCAGAATCTTTTATTACCGTAATCTTCCATGAATTTTTTGATAGTATTACCTTTTCCTTACCATCGGATTCCCCTTGAGTTTTACTCAAGTACTTGTTATGAACTGCTGGAAAAAATTACATCTATGCTGCTGAAATTTTTTCGATGAAAAATTCTACTGTTGTACCTTTGTCGTTCTTATTCTCTCAAATTACCAAAACCTTACTGATCTTGCTGCCACCAACCACGTCATCTTTAGGGCACCCCTCTAGTCTTAAGATGCAGCTGTTATAGCCCATTTTTTATTTTTATAGTCGGCCCAAATAGCAGCGTAAGGCTATAGCCAAAACAACTGCCTACTACTTTGCTGCCATGTTTTTGCCGAAAACTCGATGCCATAATTTATTGCCATATCCTCTTTAATACATTGCATTGGTATAGCCTTAATCATCATCTAATTCTTGCTATCAAAACCATCCCAAAACCCTTGGCATGCTGTTGTAATTCTTTCGTTGTAAAACTGCTGTTCCTTGATGAAGAATCCTGCAACATTACCCTTCGGCATATCTTATTGCACCAACACCCGAACCTTGCCAAATCGATTGCTATTCCCAATAACAACCCTAAACCTTCCTTCCCAGCCTTAAGCCACTGCCACCGAAATCCTTTCTAACCTCCATAACACCCTCAAACCGTAGCACCAACATCAACCTAAACCGCAAGCTATCAACCCTAAATCGCAACCTTGATCTATCACCCTTTCGGCCACCCATCCCTGCCAAACTATTTGCTGCCATCAATAGCAACCCTAAGCCATCCCTCTAGCCTTATGTAGCTATCATAACATATTTTCATAACCCTAACAACACCCAAAATCGTAGCCCAAAATAGTAACCTATAGCAGTCACAACCCTCCACCACCGATCTTATCTTCCACTGCCACTAAACCTTCCACCACCCTATGCCCTTGACCCGTTGATAAAAAAAGACAGAAACATCTCAGATCTAGAGGCATATGCAATGACATCTCAAGATTCAAGCGATGCCAAGTTGGAGGCATTTGAATCACAACTTGAATCATGCATGGAAGACACATTGTGCACTTTATTCGCCAAAATTCAGAATTGGATGATCTCCAAGCCCGACAAAATTGCAGCAAGTGAAAGTTCAAAGAGACCTCCCAAAAAAGAAGAACAAGCCACTGATTTGATGCAGCCATGCATGAGGATTGACTTCCCCCGATGGGAAGAGGGAGACCCGATAGGATGTCTTTCGCACGTGGAACACTACTTTCGTTATCACCGGACACCGGAGGCTTCCATGGTGGACACCAATGTCATCCACCATGAAGAAGATGTAATTCAGTGGTACAATTGACTTGAATACACCAAAGGAGTCCCAACATAGATACAATTCAAAAGCGAGCTACTGAACTACTTTTGACCGACCAAGTACGAAAATATCGATGAACAACTCGTGAAGATCCGACAAACCTCCATGATCAAAGAATATCATATCAGGTATATAGAATTATCTTACCTTGCTTGTGATTAGTTTGACAAATAATTATTAGGAACATTTATCGAAGGACTCAAGTTGAAAATAAGAGGAGAAGTTAAAGTGTGGCAGCCCCACACAGTAATGGCATAGATTCCTTGGCTCGAATCTAAGAGTGTTGGGAAACCTCAGTGGGAGCATCACATGCACAGTGAAAATCAAAACAAAAAATTGGTTTCCCATGCAGATCAAATCGTCGTGCAAAAGATTGGGGTCGCAAGAAAATCATAAAAACAAAAAAACTACGATGCGTGAGAGATTGATTTTACCTAGGGAGATCGTATATCCCTGTATTCCATATCCGGATGGAGAGGATAAAGGAAGTTAAGCGTCTTCCTCTCTAGCGGTATCCACACGATGGATCTCTATAGCAAAACTCCTCCAATCTGATCTCGTAACTCTTGCGCAGAGAGAGGGAGGAGAATAGGAGGGGGGAGGCCAAGCTGCAGTGTATCAACCATGAGTCTCCCCTCCTATTTATAGAGATCCACCAAAAACCCTAGGCTCCTGCCTTAGTAGGTATTGGATCTCCTTCCAATAACCCACTAATCTTACATTATTGGATCTCCTATCCAATAATCTCCTTAGGCCTCTAATTCGGCCTTAAGCAAGGAGCCCATCATCATAAGATCTCATCTAATGAGAATAGGGGCCAATTAGATCTCCATCCAATCCTCTATTTGTTGAAGCATCCACCATATGTGTATGATCCTCTAGGCCCGATACCAAGTTGGCCGTGATTCGCTTCTATCAGAACTCCTTATGACATAGTGAATTATTATCCCCATAATAATTCATTCGACTCATCGACTATGGACGTACTAGGCCACTACGCCATAGTCCCCAAACGGTATAGGAGGGATCGAATCCATCAGACTTGTCTGTCCACAGTTACTGTATATCTATAATTCCACATCCAACTAATATCCCAGAGACCATATATTGGATATGGTTCTGTCAAGTCATATATGAAATCCATTTATCTTGCTCTAATCAGATTATATCGGAGAACTCTTTCTCTCTCAATCCGAATGACCCTGACCAGTGATTTGTCTAAGCAAGCACATATGGGATATTCCTCTTATGATACCGAGAGTGGATAATCCTTTATTGACACTCAATTACCTTCGTAAGGTTGGCTACTAATCACGATAACCAACTGTACCAGATCTAGAACTTTCCAACCTGTAAGTCTGGCGCCAAAGAAAGGAGTACTCCTGCAAGACATCCTTGGTGTCTTAAGTCAAAGGACTAGATACACAATTGGGACTATGGAATCACTATCTGACATTAGGTATCATCAACTATACAATATTCCTTAAGCGGATCAATAAATGAACTTATTCTCCAATGAGCACCTGTACTATATCCTTAGTGTCTCCACATAAGTGACTATGAGACCAGCCGCCTCCATCATATGGATGGGTATATAGTACATCGATATGTCTAGTTATCTCGATCTCTCTCTCGAGTAATCTATGATCAGGATTATTTAGGATCTGTGTTTAAAGGTGAATCGATCTCATTATCGTGATCTCATCATAATCCAATTCCCATTGCACAGAACCAATGATATCATAATATATATGCTATAAATAATATAATGTGAGAATATATCAATATTAATCATAAGCAAAAAGATCGTACAGCGTGTCACACGTGCCATCACTCACCTGATTGGCTTGTAGGGCACATGTAACCAACAATCTCTCACTTGACCTAAAGTCAATCACCTATGTGTCTGATCCCCATTAGACCTCTATGATGCTCAAATACAATCTGAGCTAGTGGCTTCATCAATGGATCTGCAATGTTATATTCGGATGAAACTCTTTTCATCTTCGGATGGAACTCTTTTCTTTGCTATATCTTTACGGGCTATGATCTCTCTAATTATGTGAAACTTTCTCATAATAATTCTGATGAAACCTGGGTTTCCTTGCTAGAACTATCACCCTATTGCTGTATATGAGAATCAACTTCACGTTGCTTGGAACGATTCCCAAATCCCTGATGAACTTCTTCATCTACACCCCTTCTTTTGCTGCTTCTGCTGTAGCAATGTATTATGCCTTTGCGGTCGAGTCAGTGGTAGTATCTTGCTTGGAACTCTTCCAACTTACTGCTCCTTCATTCAAGGTGAAAATATACCCTGAGTTTGATTTACTATCATCAATGTCAGACTAGAAACTCGAGTCCGTTTAGCCCTCAACCTGGAAGCTACCTTCTCCATATACTAGTAAAAGATCCTTAGTCTTTCTCAAGTACTTAAGGATACACTTTACTGCCTTCCAGTATTCTAAACTTGGGTCTGCCTGATACCTGCTCATGACACTCAGAGCATGTGCCATATTAGGCCTGATATATAGTATAACATACATGATAGACCCTATCGCTGAGGCATAAGGTATCTTATCAATGTTTGTCCTTTTTTCAGGAGTCTTTGGAGACATACTCCTAGAAAGTGATATTCCATGTCTCATTAGTATAAGATCTCTCTTGGAATTCTCCATGCCAAATCTTTTGACAATAGAGTCTATGTACCTAGACTGGGACAAGCCAAACATCCTCTTAGATCTATCTCTATAGATATGGATCCCCAAAATATAGGATGCTTTCCCTAAATCTTTCATGAGAAGTTTCTGGATAGCCAAGTCTTTACTGTGGAGAGCATTCCTACATCATTCCCAATGATTAGGATGCTATCCATATACAATACCAAGAAGGTAATACCGCTCCCACTTGCATTCCTGTACACACAAGGCTTATCTTTGTTCTTAACGAAGACATAAGATCTGATCGCATCATTAAATCTTATATTCCAACTTTGAGAAGCTTGCTTCAATCCATAAATGGATCTAAGCAACCTGCACACCTTATTTCAACTCTCTTTGGAAACGAATCCCTCTGGTTGTATCATATACACCCCCTCCTTGAGGTTGCCATTGAGGAATACCATTTTGACATCCATCTGCTAGATCTCATAGTCATAGTATGCTGCAATGGCTAAAAGAATTCTAATGGATTTAAGCATGGCTATAGGTGAAAAAGTTTCGTCATAGTCAACTTCTTATCTTTGACGACATCCTTTAGCTACCAGCCTTGTCTTATATGTCTCTATCTTTTCATCTACTCCAATCTTCTTTTTGAAGATCCACTTGCAGCCGATGGCTACCATACCCTCAGGTGCATCCATAAGGTTCTAAACCTTGTTAGAGTATATGGAATCCATCTCAGAATTCATGGCTTCTTGTCATTTTTCGGAGTCTATACTCATAATAGCCTCCTTGTAGGTCCGAGGATTAACATCCTGAGAGTCCTTCCCATTGATATGTCTCACATATCTTTTAGCAGGGTGAGATACTCAGCTTGACCTACGCAAAGTTAAAATTTGTGTGTTAGATACCTGAACAGACTCGGGCTCTGAAATGGTGCTTGAGCTAGATTCTCCAACCTCGCTCAATTCTATCTCACTCCCACTATTTCCACTAAAAATGTGTTCCTTCTCAAGGAACATAGCTCTCTTGGCAACAAAGACCTTTCGGTCCTCGGGATAATAGAAATAAGAGCCAAAAGTCTTCTTAGGGTATCCCACGAATGTGCACCGTTCCATCTTTGATTCCAATTTGTCAGGGTTGTGTCTTCTAACGTGGGCATGACAGTCCTAAATCTTAACCACATTAAGATTAGACTTCTTTCCTTTCCATATCTCATATGGTATAGACACTACCAACTTTGATGGAACTCTGTTAAGAAGGTAAGTTATGGTCTCTAGGGCTTACCCAAAAAATGAGACGGGTAGGTCAGCGAAACTCATCATGGACCGCACCATGTCTAACAGCGTACGATTCCTCCTTTCTAATACACCAATGAGCTGAGGTGTATAAGGAGGTATCCATTGGGATATAATCCCATTGTCCTTAAGGAAATGGGTGAACTCTGTACTCAAGTACTCTCCTCCTCAATGTGATCGAAGAGTCTTAATATTCTTTCCAATTTGGTTCTCCACCTCATTCTTATATTCCCTAAATTTTTCAAAGGCTTCAGATTTGTACTTTATTAAGTACATATGTACCTAGAGAAACTATCAATGAATGTAATAAAGTATGAGTAATCACCTATAGCTTGAGCCGACTTGAGACTACATGCATCATTATGTACGAGTTCCAATAACTCAGTGGCTCTCTCTCCGATTTTACTAAAGGGAGAGTTGGTCATCTTCCCACGAAGGCAAGGTTTGTAAGTTACATATGACTCATAGTAAATGGATCTAAGTATCCATCTTTCAACAATTTTTGAATCCTTTCCTCGTGTATATGACATAGCCTACAATGCCATAGGTATTTATATTCATAATGTGTGGAGAAGTGTTTATATTCATAATGTATGGAGAAGTGTCTAACACATATAAGTCATTTATCAAGGTCCCTCTAATGATGATCTTATCATCCATAATTATTGAACAACTATTGTTCTCAAAAACTAATTTATATCCACTAATTATCAAACAAGAGATGAAAATAATGTTCTTGATAATAGAGGGAACAAAATAACATATATCTAATGCAATAATAGCTCCATCAGGCAGATGTAGGGTGACCTCCCCAACAACAACTATAGCAACTATTGCTCCATTGCCCATCTTGAGGACCATCTCACCTCTAGCCAATCTCTTAGGTCTTGCCAGAATCTAAAACTTCTCCAAGCTCCTGTTTCACCTTCTATGCAAGGTAGTCCCTACAATTCCTCTTCCAATGCCCATCTTGGCCACAGTGGAAGTACTATCCTTTATCCTTTATCGGGTCTTTCTTGACAACCATTGTCTTACCCGGATGTTCTTTGCCCTTGCCATTCTTAATGGTCTTACTGACCTTCCTTTTTATATTGGTCTCACCAATATAGAGAATTGGCTTTTCTTTCTTAATAGTGCTATTAGCTTCCCTCAACATATTGAGGAGTTTAGGTAGAGCCACCTCAAACTTGTTCATATGAACTGTAAAAAGGAATCTAGTAGGGACTGAAGTATAATATTAACATATAGGTTATCCTCTAGGACTATCTATATACTTCACAAAGCGAGCGATCTCATCCTCACTTATCCTTTCCTCCGGCTTGGGCACAATTATGTTAAGGACATATAAGATTTTCTCCTTCGTGAGAACAATTCTCAAATTGCGGAGCCTTTGGACCAATGACGTGGTTGGCATCAAGTATGCCATATAGGGGGTTTTCAAGCGACAAACAAGATATAACATAAATTAAATAACATACAAATTTTATAAAAAAGTACTAATTAAAATATGGACTTCTATCTTAATGTACTCCCACTATTTTCCTAGTGAATCACGTGACACCCTCGACACATGAGACAAAAATCACCAGCAGACTCCTAGTGGGGATCAGGATCTAATTGGCGTCTTAGTGCAACCTCAAGGGACTCGACCAATTACACTAAGCCCAAAATATACGCAACTCTTGCTAATCACAACTCTTTGTGATTCCCGTCAAGTTCGGCCTCCGAATCATCATGGTCTCGAGGGACTCGACCAAACATCATGTTTAGTTAAGTCATCACCATCGTTACAAGATGAGTCTGATTCGATGATATGCACTCGAGGGAATCGACCAAGCATACCATGTCCTCAGGTCACCGGTGACATCTCTATGTTGTAGGTAAGATCTCGATCACGTAGATATGTGAGCCTCGAGGGACTCGACCAACTTAACTTATGTCGTGATTCAATTTCTTCCTACAACGATGGAAGGCCACATGGGTCAATCTTATTGCCTTACGTTTACCGACTTAATATTATCATAGGAGGGGTTTTCTTTTGTATCGGTCTCCTAATATGTTGTGTCACACACATACATATGTAATATATATCTACATCGCATGTAAATATATATATACATATATCTAGTAGGTGTATAACACATCACATATGTAAGCAACACCGGATGATCATGAGCCATCACATAATATGATTAAGCCCGAGCTAATGAGCATCACTCATAATAGGATCTATGTGTGCATCGGTGCATCTCCATGCACTATGATTATTGATCTCGTCATCATTAGTTTCGTCGGATTGTCGCATCACCATGTGGCGTAATCTCCTGCCATGGCATCGTGGGTCCCGCTATCACCTCCACGCTCACGTTGTGCCTCTCCATGTAATTATAAATAATCACAGACATGCAGGCCCGACAATAAACAAGAAAAACAGAGTCTCGTAGGCCCTAATAATAATAATAATAATCACAATTACACACATCACAACACATGGCTCATGATCATCCATCCATATTATACATCATATATACATCACATAATATGTATGATTACTAGATATATATAATAATTAAATAACTAATTAATTAATTATTTTTCTTAAAATCAGGACATGCTTGAAATTTTTAGAATTATTAAGGGTATTTTTGTAATTCTAGATGAGAGGACATTCCTTAAAATTTTTAGAATCGTTGAGGGTATTTTGATAATTCTATACATGAGGACAGTCCTTGAAATTTCCTAAATTTAGAGGGGTAAAATAGATCTTTTTCCAAAAGGAAACCATAGCTCTCCCCTTTTGCCCTCATACAGCGGCCGTCGCTGCCACTGCCATGCAAGCGACAGTGCTACATGTCGCCAGTGGTCGCCTTGCCCATGGGCGGCCCCCTTTGCGACAGGCATCGCTGCCCTTGTGGGCGGACGGGCGTCACTGCCCCTCGGGCAGCAGCTCTTATGGGCGCTGTGCCGTAGTCGCCTCCCTTGCGGGCTGGCACCATCCCCGAAGTGGGTGCCTCCGTGGGCGTCGCCCCTGCGGGTGCTACCTATGCCCGTAGGCGCCAGCCATACTCACGGACGGCTACGCCTACTGGCAGCAGCCCTGGTCGCGGGTGGCTGTGCCTGCTGGCGATTGCCCTTGTGGGCAGTTGCCCTTGCAGGCGGCCCTGGCCGCAGCCGGTCGCCCCTCCTCGCTACTTTCTTTGTAAAAACACAGCAAGAATGTATAGAACGATTCTACGCGATTCAATCTCATCACACATAATTTAAAACCAATCTTTCGCACGAAAACATTGGCTCTGATACCACTATTGGGAAACCTCAGCGGGAGCATCACATGTGCAGTAGAAATCAAAACAAAAACTCAGTTTTCCACGCAGATCAAATCATCATGCAAAAGATTGGGGTCACGAGAAAATCATAAAAATAAAAAAATTACGATGCGTGAGAGATTGATTTTACCTAGGGAGATCGTATATCCGTGTATTCCAGATCCGAATAGAGAGGATGAAGGAAGTTAAGCATCTTCCTCTCTAGCGGTATCCAAATGATGGATCTCTGCAGCAAAACTCCTCCAATCTGATTTTGCAACTTGCGCAGAGGGAGGGAGGAGAATAGGAGAGGGAGGCCAAAGCTGCAGCCTATCAACCATGAGTCCCCCTCCTATTTATAGAGAGCCATAAAAAAACCTAGGACTCTTGCCTTAGTGGGTATTGGATCTCCATCCAACAACCCACTAATCCTGCATTATTAGATCTCTATCCAATAATCTCCTTAGGCTTCTAAGCAAGGAGCCCATCAACATAGGGTCTCATCTAATGAGAATATGGGTTAATTGAATCTCCAAAGAGTTTTACGCTTTAACTACTCGACATATGACAAGGAGTTTTACGCTTTAGTAAGAGTATTAGAGACATGACAGAACTATCTTTGGTACAAGAAATTCTTTATACATACCGACCATGAGTTCTTGAAATATCTCAAAGGATAAGAAAAGCTAAGTCATAGGCATACAAAACGGGTGGAGTTTATTGAATCATTTCCATACATCATCAAGTATAAACAAGGTAAGGAAAATATAGTTTCCAATACTCTTTCTAAAAGCTGTGCTCTAATTTCTAAACTCGATGCAAAATTATTGGGTTTTGAGTATATTAAAGATTTATATAATTCTGACCATGATTTTGTTAATGTTTATGGGGCATGTGAGAAAGGGAGTTTTGATAATTTTTTCAAGCATTATGGTTTTCTTTTCAAAGAAAAAAAGTTGTGTATTCCTCAATGTTCAATGAGAGAATTACTTTGGAGAGAGGCAAATAGTGGAGTTTAATAGGGCATTTTAGGATAAGAAAAACTTTAGATGTGTTAAATAATCATTTTTTTTGCCACATATGAAAAGAGATGTTAAGAGATTATGTGAGAAATGCATTACTTATAAACAAGCTAAATCTGAAGTAATGCCTCATGGGTTGTATACTCCTCTTCCTATACCTAGTGAGCCTTGGGTTGATATATTTATGAACTTTATTTTGAGTTTACTTTTGTTGTTGTTGACAAGTTTAGCAAGATGACACATTTCATTCCTTGCCACAAAACAGATGATGCAACACATGTTACAGGGTTATTCTTCAAAAAAGTTATGAGATTACATGGAATTCCAAGGACAATTGTGAGGGATAGAGATGTGAAATTCCTTAGTCACTTTTGGAAAATAATTTGGAGCAAGTTGGGTACAAGGCTGTTGTATTCAACCACTTGTTATCCACAAACAGATGGACAAATAGAGATAGTAAATAGAACTTTATCAATGCTTTTAAGGGCCATAATTTAAAGTATTTGAAGAATTAGGAGGAATATTTGCCACATGTCGAGTTTGTTTATAACAGAAGTGTGCATGCTACAACAAATCATTCCCCATTTAAAGTTGTGTCCAGGTTCAATCCATAACTCCTATGGATTTGCTACCATTACATTTGGAAAATGCTAATTTGGATGGTAAGCAAAAAGCTGATTTTTTCAAAGCATTGCATGAAAGAGTCCGGATGTAAATTGAAAAGAAAACTCTACAATATGAGAAACAACATAACAAAGGCCGAAAGCAAGTAGTAAAGGCCGAAAGCAAGTAGTATTTTGAACTCGGTAATTGGGTTTAGCTACACTCGAGGAAGGAAAGATTTCCTAGCCAAAAGAAGTTTAAACTAATGCCAAGAGGATATGGTCTATTTCAAGTCTTTCAAAGAATCAATGACAATGCATACAAGTTAGAGCTACCAGGTGACTATGACAATATTAGTGCAACCTTCAATGTTTCTGAGTTACCTTTATTTGATGTAGGCAATGAAGGCACTGATTCGAGGATGAATCCTTTCGAGGAAAGAGGGAATGATATGATCCAATTAGTTGATCATAAATCTGCCAAAGATCCTTTTGTTATTCATGAAGGACCGATAACAAGAGTTAAAGCTAAAAAGATAAAAGAAGCCATAACTTATTCATTAGAAGGCATTTGGAAGGAACAAGCTAGTTGAGATTTGATCAAAGTTCTATGGATGTAAGAAGAGGCAGAAAAGGTCAACATGATTTAGATAAGTCCATACCATGAAGAGAAAGTTCAACCTTGAGAGAATTATGAAATTTAATCCATTTTTTGAAGAATAAAGGCCATTCAGCTATGGTGGACCATATTTGGAATTGTGGGTAATTCTATTTTGAATTTTTTAAAACCGAATTCATGAATGATCTACATTCATGAATTGGTAATTTGAATGTATTTAATTGGTTCATTTTCTTTATACTTTGCATTGCTCTATATAAACAAGGCTGACTCCCTTTGTAAAGAACAGCTTAGAGAAATATAGTCATCTTCTAACACCGGTGAGTGTTCGTTTTTAAATTCTTGCATGAACTTTGGAACTTATTTAAAAACTCTAAATCTTTGCTTACCCTTTTTAACTTATCAAACTTTTTAGTTTGTGGCGTTTAGGGGGAATCAAAGTGCTGTTGTAATCTTTTTATCATTTTTTCTTTGATAAAGTGATTAGAATAGTTCCTCTTCAATCTTTAACGATCCGTTTTGTTTCAATTCGTTGAAGGGTATCAATTTGCATTCCATATGTATCGTAGCTCTTTAGCTATTGAGATGCATAGTTGTTGAGTTGATGATTTCCACTACATTTATTTGAATTCTTATTCCGGTTTGAAAATCTTTCTTCATTCTAGAAAAAAAAATTCTTTATTCATTTGATATTTCAATTATAATCCTTGATTATGATTAAAGTGCAATACACACACCTTTAAATTGGCTTCCCTTTTTATTTGCTTTTAGACCTATCCAATTTCACTATCCTTAAATTTCCATAATCTGAATTGTTTGTTTAGGTACCTTAGTTCATCTAAGAACTTGAAGAACAAAACAAGAGAGGTAAAAGACGATCCCAGAGTTCTCACCAGATAGCAACAATGTCCTCCACCACCCATAGGTAGTTGCATATATATACATATTGGTTAAATTGATTGGATCATAAACATACAGTTGTAGATAATATATGTGAGAGCATTCAGGTGTAGTCATAACAGGATCAGATCAAGTACAAGCATGCACAATCTAATAATCAAAACAAGTCATTAAGATTGGATGAGTTAAAAGATACTTACCAAAAAAAAAAAAAAAAAAAGAGGTAAAAGACAAGAGTGGTGAGATCATTAACGAGAAAAACCAAATCTTGAGTAAGACAATTGAGGGAGTGTTTGTGAGATTGTTCTATTTTTGTTTTTCAGGTTTTGTCATATCTAAAGAAAAAGAAGTGAGTTCTTTATCAAATAATCTTTTGGTTCAAGCAAAGCAGGAAAAATTTGAATGTATGTTCAAAATAACAGAAAATGTAAGAGATAATCTATAAAGACATGATGATGCAATTGATGAATATGATGGTGTAAAAGACATAGATGATGACCAAATTACTCTAATTGCTCAAGATGTCAATCATGAGAGACAAACTAGGAGAGGACATCTTGATGATGGAGACAGAAATATAGGTAGCATCAAAATGAAAATATCTCCTTTTCAAGGGAAGAATAATCTAGATTCCTATTTGGAGTGGGAACAAAAAGTGGAGCTGATGTTTGAATGCCACAACTACTCTAAATAAAAAAAGATAAAATTAGCCACTATTGAATTTTATCATTATGCTATTGTTTGATGGGATCAATTATATTAAGACAGACGTAGAAATGGTGAAAGGCCCATGTAGACTTGGTCGGAGATAAAACAAATCATGAGAAGGAGATTTGTCCCTAGCTATTACTATTGGAATTTATATCAATGACTGCAAACTTTGACACAAGGTTCTATGAGTGTTGAGGAATATTACAAGTAGATGGAGATAGCCATGATAAGGGCTAATGTGGAGGAAGATCGTAAGGCCACCATGACTCGATTCTTGAGTGGATTAAACAAGAACATTGTCGATCTTTTGGAGTTGCAACATTACGTGGAGATTGAGGACATGGTAAATGTGGCCATGAAGATTGAGAGGTAACTCAAAAGAAAAGACACAAGGTATGATTCAAAACCTTACTCGGTTTCTTCTTCTTCTTGGAAATTGAATTGGAGTAAAAATGATGATACACCTATTATTAAGCCTAAATTGGTGAAACTAAAAGTATAAATGAATTAGGCAACAAGGGCAAAAATGAGAATCAACCTAATCAAACTAAAGGCATTAAGTATTTTAAGTGTCTTAGGCATGGACATGTGGTGCCGTAAATGTCCTAATAAGAGAGTTCTGATCATGAATGATGAGATTGTAGAATCTAAGAGTGAGAGAGATGATGATGATGACACTCTATCATTAGAGGATGCTAGTGATAAGTATGCTAAAGGTGAAAATTAAGTTGTTAAACACACACTTAGTTTGCAGAATAAAAATGATGAATATGGTGAAGAACGTGAGAATCTATTTCAAACTCATGGTTTGATTACTAACTAGTGTGTAACATGATTGTTGATAGTGAAAGTTGTACAAATGTGACGAGTGTTACGATCAATTGGCACTAAGAGGGGCAGGGGGTGGGGGTGAATTAGTGCAAGTGTAAATTCTCATTTTAAACAAAACTTTTTACTTTAAGCAAGATAGCAAAATTGAAAGCTTTTCCTTCAAGTAAAGCAAGTGAATGATTCAAAATAAAATGCTAAGTTTCTTAGAAGTGCTTGACTTGAAACCTTGCTTTCATGGAGTAAATAAAATTGAAAGCATCGCTTGATATTTTGTTGAACACAATTAAGAACCCGACAATTGTAAGTTATAAATTAAACAAGTAAGGAACACTTACAATTTATATTAGTTCGGTCTCAACCTTGGCCTACATCCACTTCTTGAGTCCTCCTTCTCGAGGTACACTAGCGTCCACTATTGATCTCCTTTGGGTAAAGATCAAACACTTACAATATTTTACGAGAGACAAGATTATACACTTGGATCACTCCCTTAACCCTTTTCTTTTGCTTACAATTCACACACAATACTTTCTCAGAATATAATCCCCAAAATTATTGTATGAAATGCAAGAAAACTAGGGGTATTTATAGGCCCCAAATGACTTCAGAATTTAGAGCCGAAAATCAAACTCACATGAAAAATCTGGGTACGGGCGGTTCACCCACCGGCCTAGGCAGGTCAACCAGCGAAAGTGCCTAGATTCCTGGGTACGAGCGGTTCAGCCACCCAGCCTGGGGGGTTCAGCCATTGATAACCACCAGAAATTCTCAACGATGTTGGTTGAACCGTCGCTCACCGACAGTTTACCCGTCGGAATCTCCGGAAAAGTGGTTCCCTCCATTTTTCGAATTCCGACTTGAACCTGATGTTGACCAATTCTTTAGTCAACTGATTAAGCTCAACCTGAGCTCAACTAAACCCTCATAGTGGACCCAATTGCCTCTTTGAGTTGATTTGGATTTCCTCTAAATCACACTCATTCATGACTCAATCTTAACTTATGACTTAAATATTACAATCAAGACATGACCACCAAGCTTACCACCTTACTCCCATAATCTGACAACTTCTGGAAATATCCAATTGTGAGTCTCACGGTCTTCCTCCGATGATCTCTCGGCATGTTCCTAGCGAGTTTCCCAATCATTTCGACAAATCTCCTAGCGAACTCCCGGTGAGCTCCCATCACATCATCAAGTCCTTGGCCCGATGCCTATGCTTGATCATAGGTCCATGTTTGATCTGTAACGCCTTTTCATTAACCATATAATATTCCATAAGCGGATCAATCAGTGAACTCATTCTCCAATGAGCACCTTTACTATATCCTTAGTGTCTCCACACAAGTGGCTATGAGACCAGCCACCTCCATCATACGGATGGGTATATATAGTACACCGATCTGTCCGGTTATCTTGATGTTCCTCTCGAGTAACCTATAACCGGGATTATTTAGGATCAGTGTTTAAAAGTGAATCGATCTCATTATCGTGATCTCATCATGATCCGATTCTCATCGCACAGAACCAATGACATCACAATATATATGTAACAAATAATATAATGTGAGAATATGCCAATATTAATCATAAGCAAAAAGATTATGCAGTGTGTCACACGTGCCATCACTCGCGTGATTGGCTTGCACGACACCTGTAACCAGCATATGTATTTAGTGAATTGTTATGAGATAACAATTCACTGAGTTAGAAGGCATTATGACAGGTAGGACTCATGGCCAGCTCGGTATTGTGCCTAGAGGGTCACACACATATAGTGGATGTTTCAACGAGTAGAGGATTGGATATGAGTTATCCAATTAGCTCCTATTCTCATTGGATGAGACCCAATATTGATGGGCTCCTTGCGTGAGGCCTAGTTAGCGGCCAACTGAGATTATTGGATAGAGATATAATAATCCAAGTTTAGTGGATAATTGGATGGAGATCCATATCCACTAAGGTATGATCAATTAGGTTTTTAGGTGGCTCTCTATAAATAGGAGGTGGGGCGGCACAACAATGATAGGCTACACATTTGGCCACCCCCTCCTATCTCCTCTCTCCTTCTATGTAAGAGTTACGAGCTTTTGAGCTGCGATTGGAGGAGCATCGCTGCAAAGATCCATTGTGTGGATACCGCAAGAGAGGAGGACATTTGACCTTCTTAATCCTCTCCATATGGATATTGATTTTCAATGATATACGATCTCCCTAGGTAATCAATTTCTCACATATCATAGTTTTATTTTTGTGGGTTTTTCATGCACCAATCTTTGCATGACGATTTGATATATGTGGGAACCCTACTTTATTTTCTTTCTTTTATTGTAAATGTGATACACCCGTTGGATTTCCCAACAAGTTCACTGTGCGATGATTAGTTATTAACTGTGTTATGATGAATCATGTAGAATTATTTTCTATATACTTTGCTATGTTTTTATTGTTGATACAAGTTTCAGACAACACCTCTTCATATGGTTGAAAGGTGAAGTGGGTCGATGTTTTGTCATCAAAATAGTTAACACAAGGTATAGGAAGAAGGGCATCAACTATTATTACCTTGTAGCTTGGTCGAAAGCTGCTTACAGCCTTCGCTGAGAGCACCCTTTGCCGCTCTCAGCTTGGCTATAAGCAACTTGGCCAAGCAACCCCCCATGCGGCCAAGGAGTAACAGTTAGGGTTTCTTGGCCACCTGAGGTAACCCTGTGGCTAGGGACTCATAGCCGTAGGTGTAATTAGGTAGTTAGATTTTCATGGCGGCCCATGGCAACCTTGCAGACAGAGAGTACTGGTCGCAATGGTAACCTTGTCGAAGAGGGTTTCCTAAGCTGGCCAAGATAGCCTTACGATCTAGGACTCCTAGCCATAGGGGCAACCCAAATGACCAGGCATTCCTGGCCATAGAGGACACCTTGTCTTGTGTTGAATATCAAATTTCGATGATAAAATCAATTGATGAATTTATGATCTAATGTATGTTTAAGCTTAAGTGATGCAGGACTATCTTCGATTATAAAAAGGTAAAATAATTGAAGCAGCAAAATGATACATTGGGCCGGAGTCAGAGATCAAGCATCAGGCTAGAAAAATCGGGCATTGTGTCAAGATTAGATGTTGGGGGAGTCAACATGCCGATAGATCGAGCAACGCGCTGAAGGAGAGCATGATGCGTCGAGGGTTTAGATGGACCAATGACATGCCGGACAACCCAATGATTTACACTATGTAATCATCTTTGTCTGATCATTGTTGTCTAAATCTTAATTAAGTTAGTTTTGGGTGTGACCATGCTAACTTAATTATGGGTCCGTTTGGCCTTAATTAATTCTTAATAAGGTTGATTAGAGCCCGTTATGGGACTCATTTTGTTGATCTAGAAGGAGGTACAACTTGTTGGGAAACCTCAGCGGGAGCATCACATGCCCAGCGAAAATCAAAACAAAAATTGATTTCCCACGCAGATCAAATCGTCATGCAAAATATTAGGTCACAAGAAAGTTGCAAAAATCAAAAAAATCACATCATGTGAGAGATTGTTTTACCTAGGAAGATCGTATATCCTTATATTCCAGATCCAGATGGAGAGGATGAAGGAAGTCAAGCGTCTTCCTCTCTAGCGGTATCCACTTGATGGATCTATGTAGTGAATCTCCTCCAATCTGATCTTGCAACACTTGATGGATCTATGCAGCCTATCAATCATGAGTCTCCCCTCCTATTTATAGAGAGCCACCAAAAACCCTAGGGTCTTGCTTTAGTGGGTATTGGATCTTCATCCAATTATCCACTAACCTTACTTTATTAGATCTCTATCCAATAATCTCCTTTGGCCTCTAATTGAGCCTCATGCCAGGAGCCCATCAGTGCAGGGTCTCATCTAATAAGAATATAGGCTAATTGGATCTTCATCCAATCCTCTATTCGCTGAAGCATCCACCATATGTGTGTGACCTTCTAGGCCCAATACTGAGCTAGTCGTGAGTTGCTCCCATCAGAACTCCTTCTAATATAGTAAATTATTATCCCCATAATAATTCACTCGACTCATCAACTATGGATGTACTAGGTCAAGTCCCTAAACGGTACAGGGGGATCAAATCTATCGGACTTGTCTATCCACAATTACTGCTATGTATATATAATCCCTCATTCAACTAATATCTCAAAGACTGTATATTGGACATGGTACTGTCAGGTCACATACCGAATTAGTTTGTCTTGCTCTAATCAGATTCTACCGGAGAACTCTTTCTCTCTCAATCCGAGTGACCCTGGGCAGGGATTTGTCTGAGCAAGCACATACGAAATATTTCTCTCATGATACCGAGAGTGGATGATCCTTTATTGACACTCAATTGCCTTCGTAAGGTTGACTACTAATCCAGATAACCAATTGTACCAGATCTGAATCTTTTCAAACCTGTAAGTCCGGCGTCAAAGAAAGGAGTATTCAAACAAGGCATCCTTGGTGCCTCAAGGCTAAGGACCAGATACACAACTGGGATAATGAAATTGCTGTCTGACATTAGGTATCATTAATCATATAGCATTCCATAAGCAGATCAATCAGTAAACTCATTCTCTAATAAGCACCTGTACTATATCCTTAGTGTCTTCACACAAGTAGCTATGAGACCAACCGCCTCCATCATATGGACGGGTATATAGTACACTGGTCTGTTCGGTTATCTCGATGTCCCTCTTGAGTAACTTATGATCGAGATTATTTAGGATCTGTGTTTAAAGGTGAATCGATCTCATTATCGTGATATCATCACGATTCGATTCCCATTGCACAGAACCAAGAACATCACAATATATATGCTACAGATAATATAATATAAGAATATACCAATATTAATCATAATAAAAAAAATCACGCAGTGTGTCACATGTGCCATCACTCGTGTGATTGGCTTACAGGGCACTTGTAACCAATAATCTCCCACTTGACCAAAAGCCAATCACCTATGTGTCTTATCCCTATCAGACTCCTGTGACTTTCAAATACAATCTGAGCCATCGGTTTCGTCAATGGATCTGCAATGTTATCTTCGGATGGAACTCTTTCCATTGCTATATCTTTATGGGTCATAATCGCTCTAATCCACTAGAACCTCCTCAGAATAATTTTGATAAGACTTAGGTTCCTTTGTTAGAGCTATCGCTCTGTCACTGTCGTAGTATAAGGGAATCAGCTCCACACTGCTTGGAACGATTCCCAAATCCCTGATGAACTTCTTCATCCACTCCCCTTTAATTGTTGTTTCTGCTGCAGCAATGTATTCTGCATCTATGGTCGAGTTAGCAGTAGTATCTTGCTTGGAACTCTTCTAACTTACTGCTCCTCTATTTAGGGTGAAAACATACCGTGAGTTTGACTTGCTATCATCAATGTCGGACTGAAAACTTGAGTTCGTGTAGCCCTCAGCCTGGAGGCTAACTCCTCCATATACTAGTAAAAGATCCTTAGTCCTTCTCAAGTACTTAAGGATACACTTTAACTGTCTTCCAGTGTTCTAAACCTGGATCTGCTTGATACCTGCTCGTGACACCCAGAGTGTTAGGATCAATTGGCACCAAGAGGGGGGAGGGGTGTGAATTAGTGCTAATGTAAATATTTGGTTTTAGATGAAATCTTTTCAATTAAACCAAAATATGAAATCTGAAGCTTTTAGTCTTTAGTAAAATGAGTGAATGATTGAATGAAAGTTGCTAAATTAATAAGTAAACCCGAAAGATAAGCAATGTGAAAAATTTACTTTCAAAGAGTGAGTTGAATCAGAAGCGTCAATACAAGAATATATAAGTAATTTAAAATAAAAGAAACACTCACAATTTTTATAGTGGTTCGGCACCAACGGCCTACGTCCACTCCTGAGTCCTCCTTCTTGAGGCACACCGACGTCCACTACCGATCTTCTTTAGGTGAATAACAAACCCTTACACTTGAGCTTACAAGGGAGATAAGATTAAACTTTTTGATCACTCCCTTACCCCTTTTCTTTTTCTTACAATTCTCACACAATATTTTCTTAGAATATAATCCCCAAAATTGTTGTCTTGAATGTAAGAAAACTTGGGATATTTATAGGCCTCAAATTGGCTTCAAAACCGGGGCTAAAATCCAATCGTATAAAAAAAATCCGAGTATGGGTGGTTCACCCGTCGACCTAGGCGGCTTAGTCGCCCGAATACTTGGGTATGGGTAGTTTACCCGCCGGCCCTGGATGGGTCAGTCGCCCAGAAACCTGGGCGGCGATGGTACACCCGCCGCCACTCATCGGCGGTTTACCTGTCGGAATTTTTGCAAAAGTGGTTCCCTCCATTGTTCAAATTCTGGCTTGAACCTGATGTTTACCAACATTTTAGTCAACCAATTGAGCTCAACCTGAGCTCAATCAAACCCCAATGGTGGACCTGATTGCCTTATTTAGTTGATTTGGATTCATTCCAAAGCCAACTCAATTTAGACTCACTTCTAACTATGACTTAATGATTACAACTCTTAATGACCACAAGCTAAATTAAGACCTAACTTCCACCAATCTGGTAGCCTCCGACATACTTGCAGCAAGTCTTCTGGTCTTCTCCCCGGTGATCTCTCGGCGTGTTCCCAGCGAGCTTCCCAATCCCTTCGGCAAATCTCCTAGCGAACTCCTGGCGAAATCCCATTGCATCGTTCGAGCCCGGCCCGATGCCTAAGCTCGATCTTGACCCATTATCTGGTTGTAACTTGATTGATTCTGTCATAGTTAGACCTACAATTTTTTCTCTAACACACATGTTAGATAAACACACATCAATTGATCTCATCATTAAAATCTGAGTTCAGCACAAAGCATGTGCTATATCAGGCCTGGTACATAGCATACATACATGATAAACCCTATCACTGAGGTATAATGTATCTTATCCATGTCTGCCCTTTCTTCAGGAGTCTTTAGGGATATACTCCTAGAAAGTGATATTTCATGTCTCATCGGTTTGTGACCTCTCTTGGAATTCTCCATGCCAAACCTTTTGACAATAGAGTCTATGTACCTAGACTAGGACAAGCCAAGCATCCTCTTAGATCTATCTCTATAGATCCGGATCCCCAAAATATAGGATGCTTCCCTAAGTCGTTAATGGAGAAGTTTTTGGATAGCCAAGCCTTTACTATGGAGAGCATTCCTACATTATTCCCAATGATTAAGATGTCATCCACATACAGCACCAAGAAGGTGATAGTGCTCTCACTTACCTTTCTGTACACACAATGCTCATCTTCGTTCTTAATGAAGTCATAAGATTTGATCGTCTCATCAAATCATATGTTCTAACTTTGGGAAGCTTACTTTATTTCATAAATGGACTTCAACAACCTGCATACTTTATCTGGACTCTCTCTAGATACGAATCCCTCTGGCTGTATCATATACACCTCCTCCTTGAGGTTGCCATTGAGGAATGCTATTTTGACATCCATCTGCCAGATCTCATAATCATAGTGTATTGCAATGGCCAAAAGAATTCTCCAACCTCACTCAATTCTATCAACCTCCCACTGTTTCCACCAAGAATATATTTCTTCTCAAGGAACATAACTCTCTTAGCAACAAAGACCTTTCGACTCTCGGGATGAAAAAAATAATACCCACAAGTTCCCTTGGGGTATCCTATAAATGTGCATCATTCTGTCATTGATTCCAACTTATCGGGGTTATGTCTTCTAACATGGGCAGGACAGCCCCAAATCTTAATCACCTTAAGTTCAGACTTCTTTGCTTTACATATCTCATATGGTGTAGACACTATCGACTTTGATGAAACTCTGTTCAGAAGGTAAACTACGGTCTCTAGGGCGTATCCTCAAAATGAGATGGGTAGGTCAGCAAAACTCATTATGGATCGCACCATGTCTAACAGTGTGTGATTCCTCATTTCTGATACACCATTGAGCTGAGGTATATAAGGAGGTGTCCATTAGGATAGAATCTCATTGTCCTTGAGGAAATGGGTGAACTCCGTACTCAAGTACTCTCCTCCTCGATCTGATCGAAGAGTCTTAATAATCTTTCCAATTTAGTTCTCCACCTTATTCTTATATTCCCTGAATTTCTCAAAGACCTCAGATTTGTACTTCATCAGGTACACATGTCCATACCTAGAGAAATCATCATTGAATGTAATGAAGTATGAGTAATCACCTATAGCCTGAGTCGACATGGGACCATATACATCACTATGTATGAGTTCCAATAACTCAGTGGCTCTCTCTCCAGTTCCACTAAAAGGAGAGTTGGTCATCTTCCCACAAAGACAACGTTCACAAGTTGCATGACTCAGTTAAATGGATCTAAGTATCTATCTTTCAGCAACTTTTGAATTTTTCCCTCATGTATATGATCTAGCCTACAATGTCATAGGTCTGTATTAATCACTTTATCTCTTTTCCTCTTAGACATATTTATATTTATGATCTGTAGAGAAGTGTCTAACATATATAAGCCATTTATCAATATTCCTCTAGTGATGATCTCATCATCCATAATTATTGAATAACTATTATTCTCTAAAACTAATTTATATCCATTAATTGTCAAACAAAAGATAGAAATAATATTTTTGATAATAAAGGGAACAAAATAGCATACATCCAATGCAATAATAGCTTCACCAAGCAGATGTAGGGTGACCTCCCCAACATCAACTGTAGCAACTCCTGCTCCATTGTCCATCTTGAGGTCCATCTCACCTTTGGCCAATCTTCTAGGTCTTGCTAGAAACTACAACGAATTGTAGATATGATGAACACTCTCGGTATCCAATACCCATATATTATCATGAAAATCTGACAAGTGGAGACTGATTATGAATATACCTAAAGCTTCTCCAAGCTTCTGTTTCGCCTTATCTGTAAGGTAATCCTTACAGTTCCTCTTCCAATGCCCATCTTGGCTGTAGCAGAAGCACTGTCCTTTTATCCTTTGTCGGGTCTTTCTTGGCAACCTTTGCCTTACCCGGTCTTTCTTTGCCCTTGCCCTTCTTAAATGTCTTACTAGCCTTCTTTTTCTTATTGATCTCACCAATATAGAGAAATGACTTCTCTTTCTTGATGGTACTCTTAGCTTCCCTCAACATATTGAGGAGGTTAGGTAGAGTCACCTCAAACTTACTCATGTTTAAAATTCATGATGAAGTGAGAAAAAGAATCTGGTAGGGACTGAAGTATAAGATCAACGCACATGTTATCCTCTAGGATTATCTTTATACTTCACAAAGCGAGCGTCTCATCCTCGCTTGTCCTTTCCTCCGACGTGAGAACAATCGTGTTAAGAACATGTACGATTTTCTCTTTCATGAGAACAAATTTTAAATTACGGAGCCTTTGGACCAATGAGACGGTTGGTATCAAGTATGCCACATAGGGGTTTTTGCAAGCGACAAACAAGATATAGCGTAAATAAATAAGATGCAGACTTCGTAGAAAATACTAATTAAGATATGAACTTCTATCTTAATGTACTCCACTAATTTCTTAGCGAATCATGTGACACCCTCGACACGTGAGACGGAAGTCTCCGGTAGACTCCTAGTGGGGATCGAGATCCAATTGGCATCTTAGTGTAACCTCGAGAGACTCGACCAATTACACTAAGCCCAAAATGTAGGTAATTCTTGCCAATCATAACTCGTGATTCTCATCACATTCGGCCTTGAAATCATCATGGTCTCGACGGACTCGACCAACCATGATATTCAGTTATGTCATCACCATCGTTACAAGATGAGTCTGATTTGATGATATGCCCTCGAAAGACTCTATGTCGTAGGCAAAAAATCGATCACGTAGATACGTGAGCCTCGATGGACTCGACCAACTTAACCTATGTCATGATTCAATTTCTTTCGATAACGATGGAAGGCCACGTGTATCAATCTTTTCGCCTCACGCTTACCGACTTAATATTATCGTAGGAGGGTTTTTTGTTTCGTATCGATCTCCTAATATGTCATGTCACACACATACATATTTAATATATATCTATATCACATGCAAATATATATATATATATATATATATATATATATATATATATATATATATATATATATATCTAGTAGGTGTATAACACATCATATATGCAAAAAAGCCACACCGGAATGATCATGAGCCGTCACCTAATATGATTATGCCTGAGCCAATGGGCCTAATCACTCACAATATGATCTATGTGTGCACCAGCGCATCTCCATGCCTTGTGATTGTTGATCTCGTCATCGTCGGTTCCGTCGGGATTGTCACATCACCATGCGTCGTGATCTCCCGTCATGACATCGTGGGTCCTGCTGTCACCTCCACGCTCCTACTGTGCCTCTCCATGTAATTACAAATAATCACAGGCATGCAGACCCGGCAATAAATGAGAAATACAAAGGCTCATATGCCCCAATAATAATAATAATAATCACAATTATACACATCAAACACATGGCTCATGTTCATCCATCCACATCATATATATCACATCATATGTAGGATTACTAGATATATACTAATTAATTAAACTATTTAATTATTTTTTTAAATAAGGACATGCTTGAAATTTTTAGAATTATCAAGGGTATTTTTATAATTATGGATGAGAGGACAGTCCTTGAAATTTTCAGAATTATTGAGTGTATTTTGGGAATTCTATATACGAGGATAATCCTCAAAATTTCTCAAATTCAAAAGGGCAGGATCATCCTTTTCTCAAAAGGATTGCCTTAACCCCTCTTGCCCCCTCTACGCTGCCGCCATCGCCGTTGCCCCTACGTGGGTGGCAGGGCTGCGTGCCATTGGCGACTGCCGTGGGGTGGCTGCCCCTGCAACAAGCGCTGCTGCCCTTGGGGAACTACGCCATAGTCCCAGACGATATAGGGGGGATCAAATCCATTAGACATATTTGTCCACAGTTATCGTGTATCTATAATTCCTCATCCAACTAATATCCCAGAGATCGTATATTGGATATGGTACTGTCATGTCACATATGGAATTAGTTTATCTTGCTCTAATCGAATTCTATCGAAGAACTCTTTCTCTCTCAATCCGAATGACCCTGGCCGGGGATTTGTCTGAGCAAGCACATAAGAGATATTTCTCTCGCAATACCAAGAGTGGATGATCTTTTATTGACACTCAATTGCCTTCGTAAGGTTGGCTACAAATCTCGATAACCAGCTATACCAGATCTGAAACTTTCTAAACCTGTAAGTATGACATCAAAGAAAGGAGTACTCAAACAAAGCATCCTTGGTGTCTCAAGTCTAAGGACCATATACACAACTGGAATTATGAAATTGTTATTTGACATTAGGTATCATTAACTATACAACATTCCATAAGCGGATCAATCAGTGAACTCATTCTCTAATGAGCACCTGTACTATATCCTTAGTGTCTCCACACAAGTGGCCATGAGACTAGCCGCCTCCATCATATGGATGGGTATATATTACACCGATTTATCCGGTTATCTCAATGTCCCTCTCGAGTAACCTATGATCGGGATTATTTAGGATCTGTATTTAAAGGTGAATCGATCTCATTATCGTGATCTCATCATGATCCGATTCCCATTGCACATAACCAAGGACATCACAATATATATTCTACAGATAATATAATATGAGAATATGTCAATATTAATTATAAGCAAAAAGATCGCATAGTGTGTCACACGTGCCATCACTCACGTGATTGGCTTGTAGGGCACTTATAACTAGTACAACCAGGTCAAGAGATGGTACAACTCAGGAATGAAAAGTACTAAAAAGTACTTTTCCAAGATTCTCGGTCGGTGGTACCGTCGGCTACTAGTAGTAGTACCATAAGTCGATAGTAGTACTATTGGTTATAGGTGCATTGCAAGTCAATCACGTGAGTGATGTCACGTATGACATGCTGTGCGATCTTTTTTGCTTATGATTATTATTGGCATATTATCACATTATATGTCTGTTGCATATATATTATGATGTCTTTGGTTATGTGCATCGGGAATCAAATCGTGATGAGATCACTATAATGAGATCCATTTGCTTTTAAACATATATCCCAAATAATCTCGGACATAGGTTACTCGAGAGGGATCGAGATAACTGAACAGACCGATGTACTGTACACTAAGAGAAAATCCAAGAGATAGGGTTTGTTTATCTTAATTATATGACCCAGTCGCGTCAACGGCGTCCCCATCAACCGCCATCAGCACTCTACCTACCCTGCCACCACCGCTACCACGCAGCCGCACCATTGTCCCCTACCGCAGCCCTCGCCGTCCCCTGCCGCAGCATGCTGCCTCCCCTACCATCTTGCTGGTACCGCTCACTCCCCATAGCCATTGCCCCTTCCCTCCTTGCTGTTAGCATCTCGAGCAAGAAGGAACACTGCTTCACCCGCTTGTTATCGCAAGTGCTCCCAACTGTGCCATCTCCCCCTACAGTCCACACAGTCGTCGTCGCTGTTGCTGCTGCCTTCTTCTCCACCTGCACCAATAGCGTCGTTGCTCCCCTGCCGCTTGTCGTCGCTGCTCGTTTCCTCCCCTACCGCTTGATGCCTCATCCTATCGTCGCCCTGGCCACTGTAGCCTCGACGATCTCATCCTATTAGCAAACATCGATGGTTGCGATATTTGAAGCCTTCGAAGCTCGCATGGAGAACAGACTACAAGAAATCTTCAATGAGTTTAAAAGAAGTTTATCGGAGAACCCCAACAAATCTCAGCATAATGAAAGTTTCAATCTCAAAGGGAATAGATCTAAAAAATATGATCAAGGACAAGACACAGGATATCCATGCATGGAGTTTCCTAGATGGGAAGATAGAGACCCAATCAGTTGGATATCTCGTGCTAAAAAGTTTTTTCATTTTCATAGGCTCCGGAGGAATCAATGGTGGAGATAGCTTCCACTCAACTCGAAGGTGACGCGATCCAGTGGTATGATTTGTACGAGACATATCACGGAGTCCCTTCGTGGGGATAGTTCAAGAGAAAGCTCCTGATTCGCTTCGGATCGTCGGAGTATAAGAACGTTAATGAACAGCTCGCCAAAATCCGTCAGATTTCTATTGTATAGGAGTACCAAAGCAGATTTGAGTGCTTATCAAACCAAACTCGAGATTGGTCTGACATATAATTGGTGAGAAAATTTATTGAGGGACTTAATCCCAAGATTCGGTACCAAGTTAAAGCTCGTCATCCCCGCACCATGTTAGTAGCCATATCTTTCGCCAGCATTCATAGCGGAAAAAAAATCACTTATATCCATAACAAGACATTGTCGACGTCAGAAGAAGGGGCAAGTGAAGATGAGATCACTTGCTACATAAAGTATATAGACGATTCCACTTTGGCTAAGTGCTATATGTTAGTCTATATGACTCTTGAGTTATAAAGGCAATATGAGAGTATGGATGCCAATTTCATCCTTCTTCATCTTCGTCAGCTGTTTGAGGAACAAGGACGAACTCAGAGATATGAGATATCTAAGAGTCTCTTTCATGCTAGGATGATAGAGGGAACATCAGTTCAGAACTATATATTGAGGATGATTGAGTGGATTGATAAACTCACAGGTCTAAAAATGGTCCAAGAAGATAACCTGTATGTTGATCTTATACTTCAGTCCCTACCATATTTCATTTCTCGGTTCGTTATGAATATTAATATAAACAAGCTTGAGATGACTCTCCTTGAGCTCCTCAATATGTTAAGGGAGACTAAGAGCACCATTAAGAAAGAGAAGCCAGTTCTCTACATTGGAGAGACCAAAAAGAAAAGGAAGGCTAATAAATCTCTTAAGAAGGGCAAGGGCAAATAGGGTAAGGCAAAAATTGCTAAAACAAACTCGAGAAAGGGCAAAGGTTAGTGCTTCCACTACAGTAAAGACATGCATTGGAAGAGGAACTTCAAAGAGTACCTTATAGAAAAGGCAAAACAAAAGTTTGGAAAAGCTTCAGGTACATTCATGATCTATCTCCATTTGTTAGATTTTTATAATAATACATGGGTATAGGATACCGTGACTGTTTATCATATCTGCAATTTATTGCAGGTTCTGACAAGGCCTAGAAGATTGTCGAGAGGTGAGACGAACCTCAAGATGGGTAATGGAGCAAAAATTACTATAGTTGCTGAGATCACCTTACATCTGTTTGGTGGAGCTATTATTGTATTTATTACGTTTCTTCTATCATCAAAAATATTATCTCCATTTTATATTTGATAGTTATGAGATATAAATTAGTTTTTAAGAATAATAGTTATTCATTAATTTTGGATGATTGAACATGGCATAATGATTTATTTGTGTTAGATATAGCTCCATAGATCATTTATGGAGCTATAAAAAAACTAAAATCGGTCTTAGTGCAAGTGATAAAAAAACTCGGTCTTAAAAATATTGCTCGAAGTAAAACTAAAATCGTTAGAACAATATTAAAGAGAAATCTGAAAGAAGATGCTCATGCTTTTCCTAGAACTTATTAAGAACAATCAAATTCTAATGCAAGAGTAAAGACCATCACCAGAGGAACATTCCATAATGATTTATTTGTGCTAGATAAAGCTCCATAGATCATGAATGAAAGTGCATCCAAGAGGAAATGAGATGAGGTATGTTAGGATCGAGTTAGCACTAGGAGAGGGGTGGGGGGGAGTGAATTATTGCAAGTGCTAAAAAAACTCGATTTAAAAAATATTGCTCGAAGTAAAACCGAAATTGTCAGAACAATATTAAAGAGAAAATTGAAAGAAAATGCTCGTGCTTTTCTTAGAACTAATTAAGAATAATCAAATTCGAATGCAAGAGTAAAGAGTGGCAATGGTAAGATGCTCACAAATTTTATAGTAGTTCAGTAAAAACTTTGACCTACGTCCACTCCCGATCCCTCTTCACTCGAGGTCAATCGGTGTCCAATACCGATCTTCTTTCATCGCCGAAGATCAAACACCCCTTACACCTTTCTCATTTTCACAGGCCCAAGAGAACAACCGTTACACTCTCCTTTTCTCAGGGTCAGGAGATCATCCTTTTTAACTCAATTTCAGCCTTTCCCTTACACAATTTACTCTTGAAAGAAAAAGAGAAGCTCTTAACCCAATTCAATAGAATTTTACTAAATTTTTCTTTAACATTCTTATTTTTCTATGTAAGAATATTTGGGGTATTTATAGAGTCCAATTGGCTTCAAAAATTTGAGTCAAAATTCAAAGCTTCTCTGAAACAACCAAGTACGGGCGATACTACCGCCAGCACCGGCTGTACTATGATAGGAACCTGAAGGTTTCTATCATAGATAGATTGATCATTATAAGGGATCAACCTTCCTCAATCTCTATAGTAGATCGGCCCTTCTAGGTTTCGACTACAAGAGCTAAAAATAAATATGAATTTTTCATTGATAAAGGAAAAGTTTACATAGAACTCCTCCTATTCTAGCCGAGTCCTAGTCCAACTAGGAGTTGGACCCTCTTATTCAAATCGACTCCTAGTCGAATCACATTAGGTCTAGGATGACCAATTAGAGTTTAAATTAGCAACATGACTCGGTAGATTATGACCCAACCCTACTAGGGTCCTATCAGACACTCTCTTTGAATCAGCCTTGTCCTCAAGACTTAGCCTCCATAAACTCTGGGAACTTTAGCTTCAATTCATCATAGGACTCCTAGGTAGCATCCTCAGCAGACAAATTGGTCCACTGCACCAGCACTTCTATGGAAGGGCGTCGGCGGCGCATCACGATTCTGTGGTCCAATATGGTCACCTACTGGACCTGAACTTCTCCATCAACCGAGACATAAGGCAGGTGGCTCTAGGCTGATTCCTTCTTTCCAAGCTTCAATTTGAGGTAGGACACGTGGAATGAATTTTGGAGTCTACGGGTAGATCCAATCTGTAAGCCACGACTCCAATGCGCTCCACAATTTTGTAGGGTCCGAAGAAATGAGGAGACAACTTCATAGATGCTCGGGTCCTGATGGATGTCTGCTTGTAGGGTCGAAGGTAAAGGAAGACCCAATCTCCAACATCAAACTCTCTTTCGCTCCTGTGTTTGTTAGCCTATTGCTTTATTCTTGCTTGGACGGCTGAGAGGTTGTCCTTCAAAAGCTATAAAATTTTATCCTTGTCAATCAATTCCCTGTCCACCTAGTCCACTTTTTGATGTACCATCCACATATTTGGTGATTGCTAGGGGAGGCCGACCATATATAGCTTCAAATGGGGTGCATTTCATGGATGAATGATACATCGTATTGTACCACCATTTAACCCAGGGAAGCCATTTTGTTCACTCCTTTGGCTTATCACCAGTGAAGCATCTAAGGTAATTCCCTAAGCACCTATTCACCACCTCTGTTTGGTTGTCAATCTAGGGATGGTATCCTGTGCTCATCTTCAATTGGGTGCCTTATAACTGAAAAAGTTTGCCCAAAACTTGCTGGTGAAAATCCTATCACAATCAGTTATAATAGAATGAGGCATCCCATACAATTTAACGACATTGTCCACAAAAATCCGAGCAATACTAGCAGCGGTATAGGGATTTCAATTAACACAGAAGTGGGCATATTTCGTAAGGCAATCAACAACAACAAGGATGATACCTTTCCCTAGAGATGTTGGCAGCCCTTCAACCAAGTCCATAGAGATGTTGGTCCAAGCTGAGTCCGAAATAGGTAGAGGTTATAATTTTCCTAGGCTTGCTATCGTCTCTCCTTTCTGCCATTGATAGGTATCGCATCGAGCCACAAATTTAGCAATGGTCTTCTTCATGCCTCTCCAATAGAAGGTTTTTTAAATTCTCTTGTAGGTCTAAAGGAATCTAGAGTGTTCAGCAATTGGTGATGAGTGCAACTCTTGTCGGATGGGGACTTGGCAAGGGGAGATGGGCACCAACATGTTTTGACCCATGTACCGCACGTCCTTCGAGTCCCAACTGTAGTGTACCATTGAGCCCGGTTCCTCCTCCAATTTTTTGATAATCACCTAGGTTTTCTGGTTGCCTTGCCACTCTTTCCTAATGTCTTCTAGGAGATCATAAATCAGAAGGGAGATGACTATAATTTCAGCATGCTCTGGTTGGCGAGAAAGTGCATTTGCAACCAAGTTATCCTTCCCCTTTTAATAAATAATTTCATAATCAAATCCCAGTAATTTTGTTAAATATTTCTGTTATTTGGGGGAGGAAATCTTATGCTCCATGAAGTATTTTAGGCTCTTGTGATCAGTCTTGATTTGGAATCACCGACCGATCAGGTAAGGTCTCCATTTTATTAATGCATGCACAATTGCCAGCATTTCCTTATTGTAGATTGATAATTTCATATGAGTTAGGGAGAGAGCCTTGCTGGTGTACACTAGTGGTCGGCTATCTTGCATTAGGACAACACCAATTCTGGCTACCGATGTGTCGGAGTCGATCACGAACACCTTATCGAAGTTAGGCAGGGCTAGCACCGGTATAGACGTCATTGCAGCCTTAAGGGCATCAAAGGCTGTTGTTGCTCCATCCGACCATAGGAAGGCATCCTTTTTCAACAACGTCATGAGGGGAGCATTGATCTTGTCATAGTCCTTCACAAACTTGTGGTAGTAGCTGGTCAGCTCTAGAAATCCTCCCAACGCTTTAATTATTTTCGACAGTGGCCAGCTTTGCATTACTTCAATCTCCGAAGTGTCTAACACTACTCCTTCATTTGAAATGATGTGGCAGAGTGATAGGACTCCAACAGGGTTGAGTCCTAATCATTCTAGTAGAAGTCAATAAAAACTTTGCTAAATTGTAACAAGGCCTCTCATATCTTATAAAGGAGTATGACCAGAGTTTAGATTAGCCCTTAGGGCATAGTAGTTGCCGCCCCCCTACTAGGCAAGTCAGTCAGGGTTTCCCCCTGCTTAGGTCGGCTATAGAGCCAACCTAGCCGCCCCTTGTTCCTATTAAGGTAGGATGGCTCTAGGAGGGGCAAAAGGGTAATTTAACCTAGATAAGTGCCCCCTTAGGTTAGGACTTGATCCTTATTTAAGATGTAGTCGCCCCCCTCTTTGAAAGCAAGAAATTATCAATTTTATTTCAGCCTTGTGTCGAATCTAGGAGGGAGGAACCCCTACAACGTTCCAAGGGTTGATCCCCCTCAAGGATCAAATTCTATAGGGCTCCTTCTAGGGATTCTATAATATGATATAAGAGCAGCGATCTTACTACCCCTGTAGCTGTCATCCCCGCCTCCACCTTCCCAAGAAATTCCCACAATTGCTACGACACGCGCCTCCACCTTCCACCCCAACCGCAGATCAAATCAGTCTGCCGTTGGCTCCTGCGTTTGATCTGGAATTTTGGTATATTTTTATAACCCACGCCTCTTCAATACTGCAAGATCCTTCCTATTACACATGGGAGAAGTTTTCCAAAGTTTCCTTGCTGCAATTTTGTACCGTCGCAAACGTTATCATCGTTGCGAAGGTGAAACGCTGCAAAACAATTTTCAGCTGATTGTTGCTACTTGAAATCAAACTTTTATTCATCATTTCTGACCGAAATTTTTATACAATTCTCAAGATCAAGTTGGCTTTCATCTGGATTTAATTTCATAAAAAAATCCTTCTGGAACTGGTTTTATTGTACGATTTTTCACCATCATGCAGTTTTGGAATTTTACGACGAAGGAATCTGCTTTGCATCTTTTGCCCTATTTCCCTACCATTATGCTGTCAAAATTTTGTCAAAATTTCTACTGGTGTTGACAACATATAAACCAAGAGTTTCTGTATAATTTTCGTAAACTTTTCCCTGGAATTTATGTTGAGAAATCATCGTTTCTCCGACACAAAAATGGGTTCAGCTGGACACCACATCGCAACACTTCTTTTCACCGAATTCTATCATATTTGAGTGCTATTTTTTGTGGGATTTTGGACTATCCTTTCCTCATCACCAAACCCTACCATTCTTACCAAAAACCCTTCAAAACCCTACCCTAAACCGAAACCAAACAACCACCCAAATCTGCCCTAAACCGCAGCCTACTTCCACCCAAACTGATCCACCTTCCAACCGGCCACCCCTTCTCCAAAATTCCCATGCCACTAACTCAACAACAGAAAAAAGATCTCAATATTACAGATCTTGAGGCATATACTATGGTATCAGAGGAGGCCATCGATGCAAAGCTTGAAGCCTTTGAAAACCGCATGGAAGAGAAGATGCGATCCTTATTCGCCAAATTCAGCATGGGCTGACCATCAGCCCGAGGAAGTCACCCCATGGAGAGACTTCAGATCGGTGAGATGATCCTCAAGAGCATGGACACATCACCTCTGATCCCAATAATCCATGCATGAAGGTTGACTTCCCAAGATGGGAAGAAAGAGACTCGATCAGATGGATCTCGCACGCGGAGCGCTATTTTCGGTTCTACTGAACTGCCGATGCCACACTGGTGGAGATTGCTGCCATACACCTCGAGGGAGATACTATTCAGTGGTTCAATTGGTTTGAACACACCCATGGAGGACTCTCTTGGCAGCGGTTCAAGGAAGGGCTTTTAAACCGCTTCGGTCCGACCGATTTCAACAACATCGACGGACAATTGGCAAAGATTCATCAAACCTCTACAATACAAGATTAACAAACAAGGTTTGAGCGTTTATCTAACCAAACTGAAGATTGATCTAAGAAACAACTTTTAGGTACTTTCATTGAGGGCCTAAAGCCGGAAATCTGAGGAGAAGTCAAAGCATGGCAATCGTACACCCTTATGGCGGCAATTTCCTTCACGTGTATCCAGGAAGAACGATTGAACCATAAGGCACGAAGGACAAGGGTCGCTCCCCAACCATCCATACTGAGGCCTATTGCCCCCTCTACTGCAATCTGAGCCCCCGCACCAAACAAATTGACAAGAGACGAGCTTCATGAACGATCAGCCAAAGGATTATGTTGGCATTGCGACGAACCGTGGAGCCGCGAACATCGCTGTAAGAAGGGCCGACTCCTCATGATTGAACCAGTGGAGGATGAGGACAACGAACCATCTGAAGAAGGCCTTAAACCAGAAGAGGAAGCCATAGAGGAAGAGCCCCAACCGACCGACTACGCAGTGCATGCATTGGCCGGCTACTCCAATCCGTAGACGATGAAAGTTGGAGGACTTCTAAAGCAGCAACCCATCATCGTTCTCATCGACACAGGTAGCACAAATAACTTCGTCAATAGTAAGGTTGCTGCACGTTTAGCACTTCAAATCGAAGGTTGCAAGAAGTTCGATGTAAAGGTCGCCGATGGCCGAATCCTTAATTGCGACCAACGATGCCCGCGGGTGAAGCTACTCCTCCAAGATCAAATGGTAGCCGATTTCTTTCTCCTACCCATCGATGACTATGAAGCTGTGCTTGGGATTGAATGGGTCACAACGTTAGGTGATATCTCCTGAAATTTTTCTAAATTAATTATGAAATTCTATTGCAAAGGGAGATATGTCACATTACGAGACAAGCGCGGGAGCCATATCTCCACCGTTTCGACACAACGGATGGAGAAAGTTTTGCACAAAGCACATGGGGGCTTTTTGATGCATATCTAGCAGCCATCTAAGGGGGAGAATATACAAATTTCATATCCTAAGCTTGCCCTCTTGCTGGATGAATTCGCAGACGTTTTCACGGAGCTGCGCAGGCTGCCACCTAACCAATAACATGACCACCGTATTCCTATTCTGCCGGGCAAACCTCCAGCAAATATGCGACCGTATTGCTACCCTCACTTGCAGAAGGATGAGATCGAGAACATCATCAAAGAGATGTTTGACACTGGGGTAATTCGATCGAGTTGTAGCCCTTATTCTTCACCAGTGTTGCTAGTGCACAAGAAGGACAGTACATGGCGGATGTGCATTGATTATCGAGCCTTAAACGCTATCACCGTTAAGGACAAATATCCTATACCCATCGTAGATGAGATCTTGGATGAACTAAAAGGAGCCCGAGTCTTCACTAAACTGGATCTCCGTTCCGGTTATCACCAGATTCGGGTATGCACTGAAGATATTCTGAAAACCGCATTCCGCACGCATAATAGCCACTACGAGTTTTTTGTAATACCTTTTGGACTTATGAATGCTCCTTCTACTTTCCAAAGCCTGATGAATGATATTTTCCAGAGCTTTTTACCCAAGTTCGTATTAGTATTCTTTGATGATATCCTCATTTATAGCCCTACATTTGATATACATTTTCAGCACTTATGAACTTTTCTAACAATTCTCCGGGAGAATACTCTTTATGTGAAACAATCAAAGTGTAGTTTTTTACAGTGTAAAGTGGAGTATCTTCGGCACATTATATCAGAGGACGGAGTGGCTGTAGACCCGACAAGATCGAGGCAATGCAAGGATGGCGGAAACCTACAAACGTAAAATACTGCGTGACTTCCTTGGACTCACGGGCTAATACTGGAAATTCATGAAAAATTATGGGAAGATTAGTGCCACGCTCACTTCCCTACTAAAGAAAGACTCCTTCTTATGGTTGGAACAAGCTTCTACAGCCTTTGAACGATTCAAGGCCGCCATGACGACGACGTCGGTCCTAGCATTACCTGATTTCAATCGCACCTTCGTGATCGATGTCGACACGTCCGAGTTGGGATTTGAGCCGTTCTAATACAAGATGGCCGACCTCTCACCTACACTAGCAAGGCATTTGTCTCCCTCATACTTGAAAATGTCGGTATATGATAAAGAAATGTTTGCCATTGTACACGTCGTCACAAAGTGGAGACCCTACCTGATCGGTCGGCGCTTCCAGATTAAGACTGACCACCGAAGTCTTAAGTATTTCTTGGAGCAGAAAATATTCTCCCCAGAGCAGCAACATTGGGTAACTAAACTTCTCGGCTTTGATTATGAAATTACTTATCGAAAAGGAAAAGAGAATGTTGTTACAGATGCTCTATCTCGGCTCCTGGGGCAAGCAGAAATTTCAGCCATCTCCCTTCCCACCACCGATTTCCTCGAACACATTAGGGAGGAGTGGAAGAATGATTTAGAAATCTGATGCATCATAGAAAAATTGGAGAAAGATCTGGATTCCGTAGGGCACTACACGTGGGACTCGAAGGACTTACGCTATAAAGATCGAATTGTTGTTGTTCCTTCTTCTCCTCACATTCAAGTTATTCTGTATGAAATGCACTCTTCACCTTCGGTAGGGCACTCTGGATTTCTGGGGACTTATAAAAGGGTAAAACAAAACTTCTTTTGGAAGGGCATAAAGAAATTAATTTATGACTATGTATCCAAATGTGATGTATGTCAGCGGCATAAAGGAGAAACAATGGCAAGTCTCGGTAAACTACAGTCGCTACCTATACTAGATTCGACTTGGACGGACATCTCCATGGATTTCGTCGAAGGACTGCCACTATGTCAAGGTAAAAGCACAATCTTTGTGGTGGTAGATCGCATAACTAAGTATGCTCATTTTTGTGCTGTGAGACATCCCTATACTGCTGCTACTATTGCCCAGATTTTTATGGACAATATTGTGAAATTGCATGGGATGCTAAGATCGATAGTAAGCGACCGTGATAGGGTGTTTACAAGTAAATTTTGGACCGAGCTCTTCCATCTATAGGGCACCCAATAGAAGATGAGCACAGCCTATCATCCACAAACAGACGGCCAAACAGAGGTGGTGAACATATGCCTCGAGACTTACTTACGATGCTTTACCAGCGACCGACCCAAAGAGTGGACAAGATGGCTTCCTTGGGCCGAATGGTGGTACAACACAACTTTTCATTCATCAACTAAATGTACCCCTTACGAGGCACTATGTGGCCGACCGCCCCCTGTAATTCCCAGATATGTACTTGGTTCGGCCAAAGTGGATCAGGTAGACCAAGACCTGATTAATAGGGATAAACTGCTACAGCTTCTGAAGGATAACCTAACTGTCGCTCAAGCCCGCATGAAGCAACAAGTAGACAATCACCGGAGTGAGCGAGAATTTTCAGTAGGAGATTGGGTTTACCTCCGCCTACAACTATACAAGCAGCTATCCATCAACACTAGAGCATCGATGAAACTGTCTCCATGATTTTATGGACCATATCAGATTTTGAAACGCATTGGGGCTGTGGCATACCGACTTAAACTTCCAGATGATGCCAAAATTCATCCCGTCTTCCACGTATCTCTACTGAAGTCGAAATTGGGTGAACATGAACTGGCTTAGACTCAGCTGTCGAGTACTACAATTGAAGGTGAAATCCAAGCCCAACCTGAAGCTATACTTGATCAAAGAATTATGATGTGCCGACGAAGCCCCTCCACCGAAGTACTTGTAAAGTGGAATAACTTACCATCTGAAGACGCAACATGGGAGTCACACGAAAAGCTGAAGACTCGGTTCCCGGAGTTTATGGATCCTTAGTCTTGAGGACAAGGCTGATTCTGAGAGGGCGGACTTGATAAGCCTCCAGCAAGGTTGAGTCCTAATCATTCTAGTAGAAGTCAATAAAAACTCTGCTAAATTATAATAAGGCCTCTCATACCTTATAAAGGAGTATGGCCAGAGTTTGGATTAGCCCTTAGGGTATAGTAGTCACCGCCCCCTTTACTGGGCAAGTCGGTCAGGGTTTCCCCCTGCTTAGGTCAGCTATAGAGCCAACCTAGTCGCCCCTTGTTCCTATTAAGGTAGGATGGCTATAGGAGGGGCAAAAGGGTAATTTAACCTAGATAAGTGCCCCTTAGGCTAGGACTTGATCCCTATTTAAGATGTAGTCGCTCCCCTCTTTGAAAGCAAGCAATTATCAATTCTATTTCAGCCTTATGCTGAATCTAGGAGGGAGGAACCCATACAACGTTCTAAGGGTTGATCCCCCTCAAGGATCAAATTCTATAGGGCTCCTTCTGGGGATTCTATCACCGAGGTATTCAGCCTTGCTCTGTAAGAAGCTACACTTCAATTGTTTAATAAAAAAGGATTATTTTTGAAGAATCATCAAAATAAGTCGCGATGTGGCTTTCGAAGAAGCTATAAACCAAGATGTTATCGAAGAAGACCAAAATGAACTTACGAAAGTAAACCCGAAATATGCCATTCATAAGGCTCTGAAAAGTGGAAAGGACATTAGTCAGGCCAAAAGGTATTACCAAGAACTCGTAGTGCCCATTGTGCATTCGGAAAATGGTCTTCGATATGTCTTCCTCATGCACCCGGATTTGATGGTATTTAGATCGCAAATCCAGTTTGGTGAAAAATTGTGCTCCCTTCAATTCATTGAGCAATTCATCCACCATAGGGATTGGGTACTTGTCTTTCACAGTGATGCTATTGAGGGCTTGGTAATCCATGCACATCCGCCATGATCCGTCCTTCTTTCGTACGAGGAGTACCGGTGAAGAATAGGGGTTGACACTTGGACTTATGATGCCTATTTCCAGTATCTCTTGGATGATCCTCTTGATTTCAGCCTTCGGAAGATGAGAGTACCAGTACGGCCGAATGTTTGCTAGAGCTTTTCCTAGCAAGACGGGTATTCGGTGGTCATGCAGTCGGGTAGGGGGTAGTCCTTTCAGTTCAGTAAAGACATCCGTGAATCCAGCAAGCAAGGAGGAGAGATTAAGGTCTTCATGCATCATCGGATCTTCAATTTGTAGCCCCTACAATTGGGTTAGGAAAATGACATATGTCTTATGCAACACCGTCTCCATCCATTGAGTCGTAACGGTGGAAACTTCACCCCCTTGTTTGCCTCTTAGGATCACCTGTTTTCCGTCGATAAAAAATTTCATAAGGAGTTTAGAGAAGTTCCAGGAAATATCACCTAGAGTCGTAAGCCACTAAATGCCGAGCACCACTTCTTAGTCATCTAATAGTAATAAAAAAAAGTTCGTGATGATCTCTTGGCCTTGCATGATTAGTTTCACCTACGAGCACTTGTGGCTGCAAGATAGGGTTCCACCATCTATGACCTTCACATCGAACCTGCTACAATCTTCAACCCAGAGGGTCAATTGGGTAGCAACCTTGCTGTCCATGAAGTTGTTGGTGCTTCTGATGTCGGTGAGTATTGTGATTGGCTGGTGTTTGAGGAATCCATCGATTTTCATTCTTTGCGGGTTGGCATAGACAGCTAGGGCATGAACACTGCTAATAGCTGGCTATAGTTCTTCCTCTGCATCTTCTTCCTCAAGTTTGAGATCTACATCCTCGAGTTCTGGCTCCTCAATTGGTTCAATCACTAAAAGCCTTCCTTTTTTAAAGTGATGATCTCTACTCCATAGTTCGTCACAATGCTAACACAATCCTTTAGTCGATCTCTCTCAGAGTTCTTCTAGGGTAAGTCTCTTGGGTTGAGGATTTCAGTTGGTAGTAGGGGAGGCCGAAAGCTTGATTGTTGTTGGTCTACTCACAGTCTTGGTCCTTTGGGTATCAATGTTCAGCTTTTCTTCTTGGATGTGGGCAAAGGAGATGGCAGCCATTAAGGTGTACGGTTGACGAGCCATGACTTCACCTCGGATCTCCGGCTTAAGTCCTTCGATGAATGTTCCTAGCAACTATTTTTTAGACCAATCATGAATTTGATTCGAGAGACGTTCAAACCTAGTTTGATATTCTTGCACAGTTGAGGTTTGATGAATCTTTGTGAGTTGGTTGTTCGCGTTCTTATACTCTCGTGGTCCAAAGTGGATCAGCAGTCCACTTTTGAATTGCCTCCACGTAGGTACCCCCGTGTGTATGCTTAAATCTATCGTACCATTGGATCGCGTCTCCCTCGAGGTGTATGACAGTGATGTTGGGAAACCTTAGCGGGAGCATCATATGGGAAGCAGAAATCAAAATAAAATTTGATTTCCTACGTAGATCAAATCATCGTGCAACAGATTGGGGTTGCAAGAAAAACTGCAAAAACCAGAAAATCACGATGTGTGAGAGATTAATTTTACCTAGGGAGATCGTATATCCCTGTATTCCAAATCTGGATAGAGAAGATGAAGGAGGTCAAGCGTCCTCCTCTCTAGCGGTATCCACACGATGAATCTCTGCAGTGAAACTCTTCCAATTTGATCTCACAAATTCTTGCATAGAGGGAGGAGAATAGGAGGTGGTGTCTAAAGCTGCAGCCTATTAACTATGAGTCTCCCCTCCTTTTTATAGAGAGCCACCAAAAAACCATAGGGCTCCTTCCTTAGTGGGTATTGGATCTCCATCCAATTACCTACTAACCTTACATTATTGGATCTCTATCCAATAATCAATCTCCTTAAGCCTATAATTGGGCCTTAATCAAGGAGCCCATCAGTATAGGATCTCATCTAATGAGAATAGGGGCTAATTGGATCTCTATCCAATCCTTTATTCGCTGAAGCATCCACTATATGTGTGTGACCCTCTAGGCCCGATGCCGAGCTGGCCGTGAGTCACTCCCATCAGAACTCCTTTTGATATAGTGTATTATTATCCCCATAATAATTCATTCGACTCATCGACTATGGACGTACTAGGTCACTATGCTATAGTCCCTAGACGGTATAGGGGGATCGAATCCATCAGTCATATCTGTCCATAGTTACTGTGTATCTATAATCCCTCATCCAACTAATATCCCAGAGATTGTATATTCGACATTGTATTGTCAGGTCACATACAGAATCCGTCATAGTCTTGCTCTAATCGGATTCTCCCGGAGAACTTTTTCTCTCTCAATTCAAATAACCCTGGCTAGGGATTTGTTTGAGCAAACACCTATGAGATATTTCTCTCATGATACCGAGAGTGGATGATCCTCTATTGACACTCAATTGCCTTCATAAGGTTGGCTACCAATCCCGATAACTAGTTGTACCAGATCTAAAAGTTTTCAAACCTATAAGTCTAGCATCAAAGAAAGGAGTACTCATGCAAGGTATCCTTGGTGTCTCAAGTCTAAGGACCAGATACACAACTGGGACTATGGAATCACCGTTTGACATTAAGTATCATTAACCATACAACATTCTATAAGCGGATCAATCAGTGAACTCATTCTCCAATGAGCACCTGTATCCTTAGTGTCTCGACACAAATGGCTATGAGACCAGCTGCCTCCATCATATGGACGAGTATATAGTACACCGGTTTGTCCGGTTATCTCGATGTCCCTCTCGAGTAACCTATGTCCGGGATTATTTAGGATATCTGTTTAAAGGTGAATCAATCTCATTATTATGATCTCATCACGATCCGATCCTATTACACAAAACCAAAGATATCACAGTATATATGCTATAGATAATATAATCTGAGAATATGTCAATATTAATCATAAGGAAAAAGATTACACAGCATGTCACACATGTCATCACTTACGTGATTGGCTTGTAGGGCACTTGTAACCAGCAATCTCCCACTTGACCAAAGGCCAATTACCTATGTGTCTAATCCCCATCAGACCCCTGTGACACTCAAATACAATCTGAGCCAGCGGCTTCGTCAGTGGATATGTAATGTTATCTTTGGATGGAACTCTTTCCATTGCTATATCTTTTCGGGTCATGATCGCTCTAATCAGATAGAACCTCCTTAGAATAATTCTGATGAGACCTAGGTTCCCTTACTAGAGTTATTGCCCTGGCGCTGTCATAATATATGGGAATCGGCTCCGTGCTGTATGGTATAACTCCCAAATCTCTGATGAACTTCTTTATCCACACCCCTTCCTTTGCTGCTTCTACTGTAGCAATATATTCCGCCTCTATGGTCGAGTCAGCAGTAGTATCTTGCTTGGAACTCTTCCAGCTTACTGCTCCTCCATTTAGGATGAAAACATACCTTGAATTTGACTTGCTATCATTAATGTCGGACTGAAAACTCTAGTATGTATAGCTCTCAACCTGGAGGCTACCTCCACCATATACCAGTAAAAGATTCTTAGTCCTTCTCAAGTAATTAAGGATACACTTTACTGCCTTCTAGTGTTCTAAACCTGGATATGCCTGATACTTGCTCGTGACACTCAGAGCATGTGCTATATCAGGCCTGGTACATAATATCACATACATGATAGACCTTATCGCTGAGGCATAAGATATCTTATCCATGTCTGTCCTTTCTTCAGGAGTCTTTGGGGACATACTCCTAGAAAGTGATATTCTATGTCTCATCGGTATGATAATGGAGTCTGTGTACCTGGACTAGGACAAGCCAAACCTTTTGATAATGGAGTCTGTGTACCTGGACTAGGACAAGCCAAGCATCCTCTTTGATCTATCTATATAGATCTGAATCCCTAAAATATAGGATGCTTCCCCTAAGTCTTTCATGGAGAACTTTCTTGATAGCCAAGCCTTCACTTTGGAGAGCATTCATACATCATTCCCAATGATTAGGATGTCATCCACATATAGCACCAAGAAGGTGATAGCACTCCCACTTACCTTCCTGTACACACAAGGCTCATCTTCGTTCTTAACGAAGTCATAAGATCTTATCACCTCATCAAATCTTATGTTCCAACTTCAGGAAGCTTACTTTAATCCATAAATGGATCTAAGCAACCTGCACACTTTATCTGGATTCTCTTTGGATATGAATCCCACTAGCTGTATCATATACACCTCCTCCTCAAGGTTGCCATTGAGGAATGCCGTTTTGACATCCATCTGTCAGATCTCATAATTATAGTATGTTGCAATGGCCAAAATAATTCTAATGGACTTAAGCATGGCTATAGGTGAAAAGATTTTGTCATAGTCAACTCATTGTCTTTGACGATATCCTTTAGCTACCAGCCTTGCTTTATAGGTCTCTACCTTTCCATCTACTCCGATCTTCTTCTTGATGATCCATTTGCAGTCGATGGGTATAATATACTCTCAGGTGCATCCACAAGGTTCCAAACATTATTAGAGTACGTGGAATCCATCTCAGAATTCATGGCTTCTTGCCACTTCCCGGAGTCTAAACTCATAATAGTCTCCTCGTAGGTCTAAGGATCAACATCCTGAGAGTCATCTCCACTGATATGTCCCACATATCTTTCAGGAGGGAGAGATACTCTACTAGACCTACGCAAAGTTGGAATGGTGTTTGAGCTAGGTTCTCTATCCTCGCTCAATTTTATCTTGCTCCCACTATTTCCACCAAGAATGTGTTCCTTCTCAAGAAACATGACTCTCTTCGTAACAAAGACCTTTCGGTCCTTGGGGTGATAGAAATAATACCCACAAGTTTCCTTTGGGTATCCCACGAATGTGCACCATTTTATCCTTGATTCCAACTTATCAAGGTTGTATTTTCTAACGTAGGTAGGACAGTCCCAAATCTTAACAATCTTAAGATCGAACTTCTTTCCTTTCCATATCTCATATGGTGTAGACACTACCGACTTTGATGGAACTCTGTTCAGAAGGTAAGCTGCGGTCTCTATGGCGTACCCCTAGAATGAGACGGGTAGATCAGTGAAACTCATCATGGATCGCACCATGTCTAACATCGTGTGATTCCTACTTTCTGATATATCATTGAGCTGAGGTGTATAAGGAGGTGTCCACTGGGATAGAATCCCATTGTTCCTGAGGAAATGGGTGAACTCCGTACTTAAGTACTCTCCTCCTCGATCTGATCGAAGAGTCTTAATAGTCTTTCCAATTTGGTTTTCTACCTCATTCTTATATTCCTTGAATTTCTCAAAGGTCTAAGATTTGTACACGTGTCCATACCTAGAGAAATCATCAATGAATGTAATGAAGTATGAGCAACCACCTATAGCTTGAGTCGACATGGGACCACATACATCACTATGTATGAGTTCCAATAACTCGGTGGCATAGCCTACAATGCCATAGGTATGCATTATTCACCTCATCTCTTTTCCTCTTAGATATATTTATATTCATGATATGTAGAGAAGTGTCTAACACATATAAGCCATTTATAAGAGTCCCTCTAGTGATGATCTCATCATCCATAATTATTAAACAACTATTATTCTAAAAAACTAATTTATATCCACTAATTATTAAGATATAAAAATAATATTTTTGATAATAGAGGAAACAGAATAGCATGCATCTAATGCAATAATAGCTCCACTATGCAGATGTAGGGTGACCTCTCTAACAGCAACTGTAGCAACGCTTGCTCTATTGCGCATCTTGAGGTCCATCTCGCCTCTAGCCAATCTCCTAGGTCTTGCTAGAACCTGCAACAAATTACATATATGATAAACACTCCCGGTATCTAATACCCATGTGTTATCATGAAAATCTGACAAGTGGAGACTAATCATGAATATACCTGAAGCTTCTCCAAGCTTCTGTCTCGCCTTCTCATAGTCCTTACAGTTCCTCTTCCAATGCTTGTCTTGGCAGTAGTAGAAGCATTGTCCTTTGTCCTTTATCGGGTCTTTCTTGGTAACCTTTGCCTTACCCAGTCTTCCTTTGCCCTTGCCCTTCTTAAGGGTCTTACCAGCTTTCCTTTTCCTATTAGTTTCACCAATATAGAGAACTGATTTCTCTTTCTTGATGGTACTCTCAGCTTCCCACAACATATTGAGGAGCTCAGATAGAGTCACCTTAAACTTGTTCATATTAAAGTTAATAATAAACTATGGAAAGGAATCTGGTAGGGATTGAAGTATAAGATCAATATATAGGTTATCCCTTAGGACTGACTATCTTTATACTTCACAAAGTGAGCGATCTCATCCTCGCTTGTCCTTTCCTTTGGCATAGGCACAATCGTATTAAGGACATATACAATTTTCTCTTTCGTGAGAACAATTCTCAAATTGTGGAGCCTTTAGACCAATGAGACGGTTGGCATCAAGTATGCCACATAGGGGTTTTACAAGCGACAAATAAGATATAGCGTAAATAAATAACATGTAGACTTCACAGAAAATGCTAATTAAGATATGGACTTCTATCTTAATATACTCCCACTATTTTCCTAGTGGATCACGCGACGCCCTCGACACGTGAGACAGAAGTCTCCGGTAGACTCCTAGTAGGGATCGGGATCGAATCAGCATCTTAGTGCAACCTCGAGGGACTCGACCAATTACACTAAGCCCATAAGGTAGACAACTCTTGTCAATCATAACTTCTTATGATTCCCATCATGTTCAGCCTCCGAATCATCATGGTCTCGAGGGACTCGACCAACCATGATATTCAGTTAAGTCATCACCATCGTTACAAGATGAGTCTGATTTGGTGATATGCCCTTGAGGGACTCGACCAAGCATACCATGTCCTCAGGTCACTAGTGACATCTCTATGTCGTAGGCAAGAACTCGATCACATAGATAGGTGAGCCTCGAGGGACTCGACCAACTCAACCTATGTCGTGATTCAATTTATTTCTATAACGATGGAAGGCCACGTGGGTCAATCTTATTGCCTCATGCTTACCAACTTAATATTATTGTAGGAGGGGTTTTTGTTCGTATCAGTCTCCTAATATGTCATATCACACACATACATATTTAATATATATCTACATCATATGTATATATATATATATATATACATATATCTAGTAGGTGTATAACACATCACATATGCAAGCCACACCAGATGATCATGAGCCGTCACCTAATATGATTAAACCCGAGCCAATGGGTCTAATCACTCTCAATAGGATCTATGTGTGCATCAGCGCATCTCCATGCCCTATGATTGTTGATCTCGTCATGATCGGTTTCGTAGGATCGTCGCATCACCATGCGACATGATCTCTCACCACGGCATCGTGGGTCCTATTGTTACCTCCACGCTCCAACCGCATCTCTTCATATAATTACAAATAATCACAGGCACGGAGCTGGAGAAGAATGAGAAAAACGGAGGCTCGCAGGCCCCAATAATAATAATAATCATAATTACACACATCACATCACATCACATGACTTATGATCATCCATCCACATCATATATCACATGTACATCACATCATATATAGGATTACTAGATATATATAATAATTAAACTATTTAATTAATTATTTTTTTGGAAATCAAGATATGCTCGAAATTTCTAGAATTGTTAAGGGTATTTTAGTAATTATGGATGATAGGACAGTCCTCAGAATTTTCCAAATCCAGCGGGCCAAAATAGTTCTTTTCTCAAATGGATGCCCTAGCCTTCTTCCCTTACCCTCACTGCGTCGTCGCCACCCTTGTGTAAGCGGCGATTGCCCTTGCCCACCGACAGCCTCCCTACCAAGGGGCAGGTGCTGGTGCCTTTGTGACCGACGTCGCGCCCGTGGGTGGCACCTTCATGGGCGCCGCCCCTGCGGGCGTTCCTGCGAGCGGCCACCCTTGCAGGCGGCAACATTTGCCCGAAGGCGTCACACCTGTGGGCGGCTGCCTCTGCAACCTAGCCATTGGTTGCTCCCACCTTCAACAGCCCCTTGCGGTCAGCCTCTGCCGCAGGCTAGCCACGGCCTAGCTGTGGGCTGGCTGTGGCTGGCCGCTCTTGCGGGCTGCCAAGGCCATAGCCGGCAACCCCTTTGCAGGGGACCTTGGCCATGGCCGGCCACCACTACATGGGGCTTTGGCCGTGGCCGGCCGCCCCTGCATGTCACGGATAAAATGTAAACAAAGTGTTTGATGAAATGCTCATGTTTGTTTGTGTCCTTCGATTTGTGTACATACATTGTACAGCAAGTAGCGAGCTTGCAGTAGGCTTAGCAGCCTGAGTTTGATTTGCTTTATGGCCAATTTTGGCTTGTAAATATAAGTATGTCTTGTAAGCACTTGTGGGGGACTTCGGTCTGTAATGGACCATTATCCTTTATGTGCAACCTCTCTGAGTTTGTAATGTCTATGGATGTAATTTGCATATGGCTGTATGAAGTGTTTGCTTGAGCAGTTGCTTGTGGATCCCGTGGGAATTGCTTCTTCTGGCCCGTTTTCTCTTTTGTAAGTCTAAGGGACTCTGGGAGATCTCGGGGAAGGCTGACCTTTGCGGACGGATACGTAGGGGTGCCGCACGGCTTAGGCAAAACCAGCTAAGCCCGTGACAGTGTGGTATCAGAGCGGGATAAGCACACGTAGAGACACTTGCCATACAAACATGGGGGACCTAGTTGGGCTGTGTGGAGGACAGCCAGCACGCGCAACCGTTTGGGGGAAAACGTACATTGAGATGTAGGGAAAGGAGTCGCTCAGAGGAGCGGGCATCCAGGTTTGGCATTCAGAGGAATGGCCAACCCTTTGCGCGAGAGGCACCACGAGGACAAGCAAGCGAAGAAGAATGCGTAGCACACAAAGATTGGGATGATGGAGTTCGAGCTATGACTTGACATTGGCAACCAAACTTGACGGTGCTCAAGGCAAAGCGAGGCGTTTGGTGATAGATGAGACCGTGCAAAGTGGGAGGTGTTGCGTAACGACCGAAAGAGTTGTGCAAAGCTCACAGAGGTGAGGGGAATTGCTAACTCAAATGATTCGAAACTCATGCAAGGGCTTGTACACGGACAACGGAGTGTTCGTGGCCATCCTAAGGTGCGATCAGAACTTAGTGCCATGGAGCATCAAAACTTTCTCTCCGACATAAAAGGATACGTCCCTAAGCAGCTGAAATGTGCAATAAGTTTAGCACGTTGCTAGACCCTGAAGGGTGCAGTGGAGACTATATTGGCGAAGGGCCACAATCTAGCAAGTACATTTGCGGGGGCAGAACAAGTTGTTCAGCAAGACGGAGAGTAGTCCAAAGGGGATGGTGGTTTCCGAAACTTCCAGTGGGAAGAATGTAAAGAGGAAAGTTGCTCCAATAGGACAGATATCCAGGAGGGATAAGTCCTAGTTCTCTAGAGGGAGAATCATGTGCAACAGATCGCACATATTGAGGAAGAGTTTCTCAAGGTAATATCTCCAAAACGCTTAACGGACCGAGCGAGCGACGAAGAGTCGTCACATGATCTCGAATGAGGTAATGCATTGGTGGATGCATTTCGAGATTAAGTGAGGCAAGTAATCCAAGGCAACATCATATGCAGGCACACTTCGAGTCGATGTGGAAATCGAACTCAACGGAGGGCTGACCTGTGGAATGGTGGACGCGAGGGCCACTATCAACTCAATGCAAATCGAGGAGCGGAATGACTTGGATGAAACTTGGTGAAGTATCCAAGCCGCATGAAGGGAGTCGACATAGAAGATGGAACATGGAGCGGAGGCACAGAGCTTTCTTTGGACGGAGGTCAAGGGCATGAACTCTTGTAGAGGCAAGAGTGGGATCATGTCGTTCCATGAGTTCTTCATTCTGATGGGGCGGACTTATCTTCCATGGTGCCAAAGATGAAGAGAGCTTCGAGGCACATGCAAGCTACCTCAGAGATGCATTTGACGGAGTAACTAAGGTGATTCAACTTGTGGAGGCAAAGTTGAGATTATGATACCTTAGCACGGGGCAAGAGGACGCAGAGGCGGGTACTCTTGAAGAATATGCCATAGTGTTGTCATTCGAGTTGTCAGGAACAAGAGGTGCATAGCAGAGATTATGCCGGTAGGGGATAAAGGCCCAGGATCCAGACAATGGTGCACCAATTCTAGTGAAGTCAAGGGGACTTCATGAGCTACTAGGCGATGGACTGTCCTAGAGCTATGCTTCGTCTAGGTGTGACCCAAGAGTGGGTGGACAAAGGTGAATTGCCAAGGGAACGAACTAAAAATCGGAGATGGCAGAGGCCCTACGATGTGTTGGTAGAGGCCACACGTGGAGAATTCGTAGCCCGAGTTCATCACACAATAATCTGTATGCAATGGAGATGTCACCAGGAGGGACAAGATCATGCGGAGGTATGATCAGGAGCTACTGGGAGCTCCACTTTGGTGTACGACACAACAAGAAGAAGGGCTATGGATTCAAGGAGTGAATGCCATGGTACTGCAGAGGCGGGTCTTCGTGTGTGCATCGGAGCTTGCATTGGATGAAAGCCTTAGTCATCAGCATATGGGGCTGTGTACCACCGAGGAAGAAGTCCAAGTGCAAGTACCAGTGAGTCCCATGGAGCTACTGGGAGCTCCACTTCGGTGAACAATGTAACGACAAGAAGGGCTGTGGATTCAAGGAGTGAATGCCACAGTACCGCAGAGGCGGGTCTTCCGTGTGTGCGCATCGAAGCTTGCATAAGATGAAAGCCTTGGTCGTCAGCATATGGGGGCTGTGTACCACCGAGGGAGTAGTCAGATTGAAAGTACCAGTGAGTCTCATGGAGGGGACTTGATTATACTAAGGTATGATCGAAGCAGCTGGAGAGTTGGACTGCTTCAGTGCTCACATTCGCTTATGGGAGCCCGACAAGTCAGAGGACAAAGCCGAGTAAGCGAACGTTGCTACCAAGGAAGCTAAGGAGAACAGAATCGACATGAGCCCTGCAACAAGATGGCGGAGGCCATGCATGAGAGTTGTAGTCTGTCTTTCCATCGACCAAAGAGAACTGCCAAGAGGACACAATGGTGTCGAAGCAGGTGGTCGGAAGGGGTGAGGAAGCGACGACGAGTCCAATGGAGCTCAGCTACCCAAAAGCAAAGCGTCGGTTAGAAAGGAGGTGGACTCGGAGGAGCACCACATTGCCGCAGAGGCGGATCTACCGATCGCGAAGGAAGGGATGCAGATGCAAGTCAACGGATAGTAGGGCTATGGGCTTGGCAGCACCATGGTACCGCGGAGGCGGAACTTCCGTGGAGTCATCGATCCCTTGCTCTCATGGAGGGAGAGCATTGGTCGTAAAAGGGGCCGAGGAGGTGGAGAATGCAAAGGCAAACTCCAAGTACCAAGACAGGGTAGAAGGGCAGAGGCCAAGAAACTTCATAAGACCAATGTCGATGGGCTTCTCATCAAGATAGTCGAAAGCAAGAGACTTCGGGTTGATGCAGGAGTGCTCGACCAAGGAACGAAGTAGATAGTACACGGTACTATACCTTTCTACTCAGAGGAGTAGGCGGCAAAGGTGATGGAGAAGACGGTACAATCCTAGAGGCGACCAAATCTATCAAAGACTTACTCCAAGTTGGGGAACTCCAAGTTGGGGTAAACTTTTTTTTGCTCTTTTCGAGCATAACTTCTTGCATTCCAGAAGTTCAATGGCAGTGGGAAGGCGAATCACAGTAGCTAACTCAACGCAAGGAGTGCAAACACTTCAAGTGCTTCAGAAGTGTGAGCAAAGAGTGGACGAATGTTAGTAACCAGCTCAATGCATAAAGTACAAACTCGAGGAGGAAGGTGAAATTGAGTAACCTTTGCCTTCTCAACTCAGGAGAATGGGCGAAACCGAGTACCCCAATCCTCTTAACTCGAGGAGGTGAGCGAAGCCAAGTAGCCTTGCCTTCTCAACTACTATGAGAATAGGTGAAGTCAAGTATCCTAGTTCTCTTACTTATCCGGCAGAGGAGCTCTGCATAAGTTCAGTGACCCTTCAGAGAAAGCTTACGGAAGACAATAGTAGTCAAATCCTTATCATTGGTGATCGGTATTACTGAGAGTAGATTGTTCGCTTCATTTTTCAATTGAATGCTAATCGAAAGCGGAAATGATGCGAACCTACTTGGAAGTGACAACTAAACATGGAGGAAGGATCAATGGGCAAACATTATGGAGGAAGGACCTTAATAACTTCAAAGTCTGCGAGGCAATGCTCGTTAAAGCTCCAACAAGCATCCACCCAGTTCAAGCAACATGAGTATACTATGATACTGGCGCATAATAAGGCAGGTCTTTTTCTTCATCAGCAGGATCCACGAGAATTAACAAGGATTGGCACAACTCAGCCAACCCCACACCAGATTCAGTCATTGGTAAGTTGAAGCAGCATGGCGGATCAGAGTTCGACTACTCAATAATAGCGGCGGAGAGCAGCTGGGAGCCAAAGGGGCGTGTTGCAGCTAAAGCAGAAGATTGAAGATTTAGCAAAATGCAAGGAGATGCAGCGTCTACAGTGGCTTCGACGAGGATGTCGAAGGAATAAGTGGGGGAGAATGTCACGGTCAAAATGTAAACATGGTGTTTGATGAAATGGTCATGTTTGTCCGTGTCCTTAGGTTTGTGTACATACATTGTACAGTAAGTAGCGGGCTTGCAGTAGGCTTAGCAGCCTGAGTTTGGTTTGCTTTATGGCCAATTTTGACTTGTAAATATAAATATGTCTTGTAAGCACTTGTGGGGGACTTCGGTCTGTAATGGACCATTATCCTTTGTGTGCAACCTCTCTGAGTTTGTAATGTCTATGGATGTAATTTGCATATGGCTGTATGAAGTGTTTGCTTGAGCAGTTGCTTGTGGATCCCGTGGGAATTGCTTCTTCTGGCCCGTTTTCTCTTTTGTAAGTCTAAGGGACTCTGAGAGATCTCGGGGAAGGCTGACCTTTACGGACGGATACGCAGGGGTGCCGCATGGCTTAGGCAAAACCAGCTAAGCCCGTGACATGCAGGGGATCTGGTCATGGCCAACCACCCCTTTCCTCGTTGCCTTCGCTGTAAAAATGCAGCAAGAACACATAAAATAATTTTACATGATTCAATCTCATCACATATAGTTTAAAACCAATCTTTCGCACGAAAACCTTGGCTCTGATATCATTGTTGGGAAACCTTAGCGGGAGCATCACATGAGCAACAAAAATCAAAATAAAACCCAGTTTCCCACGCAGATCAAATCATCATGCAAAAGATGATTTGTTTGAGCAAGCACATATGAGTAATTCCTCTCATGATACCGAGAGTGGATGATCCTTTATTGACACTCAATTGCTTTCGTAAGGTTGGCTACCAATCCTAATAACCAGTTGTACCAGATTTGGAACTTTCCAAACGTGTAAGTCTGGCCTCAAAGAAAGGAGTACTCATATAAGGTATCCTTGGTGTCTTAAGTCTAAGGACCAGATACATAACTCAGACTATGTAATTGCTGTCTGACATTAGGTATCATTAACTATACAATATTCCATAATCGGATCAATCAGTGAACTCATTCTCCAATGAGCACCTGTACTATATCCTTAATGTCTCAACACAAGTGGCTATGAGACCAGCTGCCTCCATTATATGAACGGGTATATAGTACACCGGTCTGTCTGGTTATCTTGATGTCCCTCTTGAGTAAACTATGACTGAGATTATTTAGGATCCGTGTCTAAAGGTGAATCAATCTCATTATCGTGATCTCATCACAATCCGATTCCCATTGCACAGAACCAAGGACATCATAGTATATATGCTATATATAATATAATATAAAAAATATGCCAATATTATTCATAAGTAAAAAGATCACACAGCATGCCACATGTGCCATCACTCACGTGATTGGCTTGCAGGGCACTTGTAACTAGTAACTAATGTTGTCTATTGATTCTTAAGGAGTTTTGTGGAAGCGAAAGTATCTATCAGCTCACGAGATCCATCTAGTTGGGTTCCCATCTTCTCATCTTAAGAAGTCCACACTCATGTGCATGTATGTAGAGTCCTGGACTCGATCACCCTTCTCATGTTGGTTCTCCTGGCGATCTGAGCTTTCTCTATGCTGAGATCTTTTTGGACTCTCCGATCGGCCTAATCTGAATTCTTGGAAGAGTACTTGCAACTTGTCTTCCATGCACACCTCGAAAGCTTCAAGCTTTGCATCAAGTGCATCGTCTGAGGCCATTGCATAAGATTAAAGATCTGTAATGTTTAAATCCATCTTCTGTTGATGAGTCAGAGGCATGAGGTTAGCGACAATAGCAGAAAGAGAGGAGGTGACAACAGCAACAATCTAAGGTTAGATGGCTATGGTAGATGGCTGTTGATGGTGGCAATGGCAGTGGTGAAGATGGTGAAGATGATAACGATCTAGGGCTAGATAGCTGCGATAAATGTTATTGGTGGTGGCAGCAACATGAGATGGAGGTGGCAGCACCAGATGAATATTGGTAGTACCATATGAAGATTGTAGTGGTAGGGGGTAGCGAGACACCAAGAATGTAACTCTGATACTAGATGTTAGGAACCTGATGGTTTCTATCATAGATAGATTGATCGCTATAGGGGATCGGCTCTCCTTAATCTCTATAGGGGATCAACTCTCCTAGGTTTTGGCTACAAGAGCTGAAAATAAATTTGAATTTTTTATTGATGAAAGGAAAAGTTTACATGCTTATTTATAGGGTTTCAAGTCAAAACCATAATAGAACTCCTCCTACTCAAACTCCTACTCTAGCCGAATCCTAGTCCAACTAGGACTTGGACCCTCTTATTCAAATTGACTCCTAGCTGAATCACATCAGGTCTAGGCCAGCCAATCAGGGTTTAAATTAGCTACATGACTGTTAGGACCCTAGTTAAGTCGGATCCATCTATTATGATTAAATCGATTTGAGTCATGTTAGTCGGAGTCAGTTATGAGTCAGGTGAACCTCATCAAGTCAGTTATGAGTGGTTTGAGTGATTTTATCTTCAGTTAGGATTGAGTCAGTTATTATTTTCAGTTAGGAGTTTATCAGTTAGTTACGAGTCGAAGTTTAGCAGAACTCTTGGTAGAGCCCTATAAATAAGGTTGTAACTCTTTTATGGAAATCAATCAAGGAATAAAGTATTAGTTTTAGCCCAAAGGCAAAATCCTAGGAGGTAGATCCCCTCGAAGTGATCTAGGAGGCCCGTCCCCTCGAAGAGATTGTTTATCCCCCTTTTCTACCATCTTCCTCCACGATAGATCCCTAGGGTTCTATCAATTGGTATCAGAGCATCGATAGAAACTTTTGAGGTTCTATCAATTGGTATCAGAGCAACGATCCTCGGTGTTCCTGTTGTGATTCCACAGTCACTCCTCTTGTCATCGGCGTCATCGTCGCTATCATCGTCAACGTCATCGTTGTCACCATCGTCGTCGTATCTACCATCTTACTAAAGAGAGAGAGAGAGAGAGAGAGAGAGAGAGAAGAAAAAGAAGCCGTAGCCACCCCTCCTTTCTCCTCATATGGCAAAAAAAAAAGAGAAAAAGAGAGAGAGAGAGGGAGAGAAGAAGAAGAAGAATAAGAAGGAGCCTCGCACCTTCCCCCTTCTTCCCCACCTACCTGTTGCCAGCCACCACTTCGTCATTGCCCATTTTGTCAGTTGCTGCCTTGCTCTCCTCAATCACTATCGCCAGCCACCTTATCCGTTGGCCGCTGCCTTACTCTCCTTCCTCCCTCGCTTCCTCGCTGGACCCTGCTACTCTCCCACTAACGCAGCCCTCGCTAGGCCCCGCTGCCTCCTTCTCTTCCCGGCCACCATCTCCTCTCCTCCTTAACCACATTCGCAACCGCTTCCAACTGGCCATACCCCTCCTCGGTCGCTGCTCCAATCACACCCTCCTCACCTTCCTCCCTCGCTTCCTCACTGGACCCCACTGCTCTCCCGCTGCCGCAACCCTCGCTGGACCCCGTTGCCTCGTTCTCTTCCCAGTCGCTTCCACCGTAGCCAAGCCCTCCTTTGTCTTTTCTTCCCTCGGCCACCTCTTCCTCCGCCGGCCACCTCTGTTCCTCTCCTCCCTGCCACCGTCGTAGCCATCCCTGCTTCTCCACGATTTCCCCTCTACTTCCCATCCCATCTTCCCCTGTGACCCATGCAAACCGTCGTCGCCATTGCTGCTGCCTTGCTTGTCGTCACTGCTTCCTCTTCCTTGACTCCATCTGAGATCTGTGATCGCAGCCCACTCCTGCACAACAACACCACCATCGCTGCAACTGTCGGATCCAGCGTTGCCCAACCTCTTCCCCGCAACCGCAGCCATCATCGGCCATAATCGCTGCCTCCTCCTTTGCTGCTGTTGCCTTCCAGCCTTCAACTGCGTCACCATCGCCCATTCTTCCTCCCCGTCATGCGATCGAAGGCTGGAGCCATCCTCCCTTGCTGTCATAGTCGCCTCCAGCCGTACCCCCTCATCTTCTTCCCTCTGCCACAACCACATCTACCGTAGCCACCCTCATCTTGTTGTTGCCACCTAACCAAGTTCCAACGGGTGCTCAAAGGCTATGCTAAATGCTGACAATTGAACCAACTAAGGAGGAATAAAAAATTAATAATATAGAGTATGATCTCGAAGGCTGTGCTAAATTCAAAGACAAGATTGCTAATGAGCGAATCCTAATTTATGATAATAGGTGCTCAAAGGTAACACAGCTAATTATCAATTTATTTTTGATGCCCCAGGAAGACTTCGAAGTGGTGATCCTCAAAAGAAGACATGATACTACCACTAGCCATCGGATGAAAAGGGTTCTCCAGAAGACTACAATGACAACTGCATGAGAAGACCAAACCATTGCTTGCACCAAGTGGAGATCCTACTTAATCGATCAAAGTGCTCCTGAAATATGATACTACTCAACCTTGAGGGCAAGGCTGATTTGAAATGGGTGGGTCTATTAGGATCCTAGCTAAGTCGGATCCATCTATTATGATTAAATAGAGTTGAGTCATATTAGTCAAAGTCAGTTATGAGTCCGGTGAACCTCATCAAGTCAGTTATGAGTGGTTAGAGTGGTTTTATCTTCAGTTGGGATTGAGTAAATTATTATTTTCAATTAAGAGTTTATCAGTTAGTTACGAGTCGAAGTTTAGCGGGACTCTTGGCAGAGCCCTATAAATAAGGTTGTAACTCTTTTAGGAAAATCAATCAAGGAATGAAGTATTAGTTTTTGCCAAAAGGTAAAACCCTAGGAGGTAGATCCTCTCGAAGTGATATAGGAGGCCCGATCCCCTCGAAGAGATCGTTTATCTCCCTTTTTACCCTCTTCCTCCATGATAGAACACTAGGGTTCTATCAATTAGTATCAGAGCATCGATAGAAACATTTAGGGTTCTATCAATGACGTAGTAGATTAGGACCCAACCTTGCTAGGGTCCTAATATACTACCGTAGAAAGTGCCCAAAAACTAGGCGATGGTGATACTATTGCCGCTTGGGGCGGTACCACCATCGCCTGGGTGGTACCATCACCGAGATACCTGGAATAGTACTTTTTAAGTACTATTTCATACATGATAATACCTTATATTGACCCCTTTCTAGGTCAATGAAATGAGCTCTATTATGAGCTCAAATCAAGTCCAAATTAGACCCGATTGGCCCTTAATTAAGTTAGTAAAACTAACTCTAATCATGATGCTAACTAAGACACTTAAGATAAACAATAACAAACACAGTCTTCGTTGTTCGGCACGTCAATCGATCTTTCGGTGAACTCCCGACATCCTTTAAATGAATCCCCGGCAAGCTCCCGATCTCCTTTTGGCGAATTCCTAGCATCCTTCCAGCGAACTCCCGGTGAGCTCTCGACAATCTATCAGTGAACTCCCGGCAATCTTCGACAAATATCCCAATGAGCTCTTGCCACATCCACCGAATCCCGGCCCGATGCCCAATCTTGACTCTGGCCCAACGATAGATTCTTCCTTAATTATTTTGTCTTTTTCCTATCGTAGTTAATCATGTATCACTTCTCTCTGACACATGGGATAAATCACAACGATACCAATTGGTTTCATCATCAAAATTCAAGATTCAACAATCACTCCCTTTTTGATGATGACAATCAATTGATGACGAAGTTAATCTTAACTTCGCCTTCTATATGCTATATTTGAAATAGAACATTCTTGAATTCAAGAGAAACAATTACTTTTGAATTTAAGGTAGCAATTTGACCATTTTGACTAAACATTGAAACTTTAACAATTTAACCATTCATCACCATGATACCATACATGATAAAATTTTCAATAACAAACATTCATCTTTTTTTGGTGTCACATGATAAAAATTTCAAACAACATATGTTTCAGATAATAAACATTTCAAAACAAACATCATCAATATACAATTTCTCCCCTTTTGTCATCAATAAAAAAAGAGAAATGTTTAACTCATATTTGAACATTTATCATAAACATTTATTATAAACATTTATCATAAATATTCAAATAAATCATTTGTCATCAATATATCATCTCTACGCCTTTGTGATCAACAAAAAAAAGAAATGTTCAACATATCATTTCTAAACAAATTTCAAAACACATGTTCATCACATGATAAAAATTTCACTCAGGAATATGTTTCAAACATTTTAAAGATTATAATTTCAAACAAGAATATGTTTCAAACATTTCAAAGATTATAATTTCAAACAAGAATATGTTTCAAACCTTTAAAAGATTTTAAAACAACATTCACTTATGTCATCAATCATGCCATTTCTCCCTCTTTATTATCACCAAAAAGGAGAAATGTTCACCATATATTTGAACACTAAGTGTTCAACACATATTTCATCACATAAAGAGAGGAATTTATTCCATTTCTCCTCCTTTGTAAAATAAGAAGAAGAATAAAGAGAGGATTTTATTCATCATAAATGCAATATCAAATTTCTTTCTCGCCCTTTGTAAATAAAATAGAAGAAGAAGAAGAAGAATGAGGGGGTGTCAAACATCAAAGATCAAGTATACAAAAAGAAAAATTCAAATATCAAGAGGAGGGGATACATTTGAAAGAATTGCATCAAAAATTCATGAATCCAAGAATCAAAATATTTTTTCTTAAGAGGGAGGATCCGAAAAAAAGCTCATGAATCACATATCAAGCATCACAAGAAGTTCTTGAATCACATTTTCTCTTTTGTAAATTTTAAGAGGAAAGAATGATGTGAAATCATTTCGAAAGAGAACTCAATTTTCAAAAGTGGAGATATCCGAGAAAAATATAAGAGCTACTCATGCATTTAGAAGAATAAAATCATTTCATGTAGATTTCAAGAAGAGGCTCAAAATGAGAAATCTGAAAAAAAAATGATAGCAAATCATGCATTTGGAAGATTTAACTTTCCTAATTTTCTTTTAAGTAATTTTCTCTCCCTTAGTTATTGTCAAAAAGGAAAATGATGGTATAATTTTTCTTTTATATCGATGTTCTAATTACAACCATAAGTGCAAAGGAATTATATGATGAAAATAATGTCATTAAGGATACAATATAAAAGATCAATTCACAAGTAGCAAAAGACATAATTTATTTTAATAAATCTCCCCTTTTTAGTAAATAGCAAAAATAAGTCTTAGGAGATCAAATAAAAAATAATCTTGATTCATTTGGATAATTTTCTTTAATAAGAACGAAAGAATCATAGTGAACGATCTTGATTTATATAAAGATCTCAAATTATAAATTTCAAAATATCAAGATCATGATTTGGATAATAACTTATTCAAGTTCATCAAATAATTAAAATTTCTTTTATAGTTTAAGAGATTTATAAATAATGATATACATAGATTCATCACTTTTATCTCTTATTAAAAACTTAATAGGATAGAGACATTTTTAAAAAATGCATTTCGCTTTTGTTTTTCAATTTATGTAATTTATTTCATGCAAGAATGCCTTTATCTTTTATGCCAATCCATGTATTATCGTTTAAAACTAAAACCAAGTATCATTTCAAAAGAAATTATCAAGATCAACAATAAAATATTTTCAAACAAGCGCTTTAATTTATTTTAATTACAACAAATTTTCATTCTTAATTGAGTCTAACTCTTTACACTAAGTGCAATGAGTTACCATGCTTATTTCAATTTTTTATTTATTTTACTTTATTTCAAGCCCCAATTCGAGAATAATCTATCATTCAATCGTGCAACATACAACTTATTTTAGGTTAACATTCAACGATCATAACATTTAAATCAATTATTCAATAATAACATTTACATTTAAATCAACCAACATATAAATCACTAATTCAACCTAATATTTAAACTATCAAGATACCTTTTTGTGCTCCTAGCCTTCGTTTAGAGATAAAACTATTATGAAGGAGGTTCTGATTTAGGTACCAATTTGACTTTGAGTCCCTCATGAAAGGCTCTTCCTAGTTTTACTAATGACATTTGGCTATTTATGGTTCCTTTAGTAATCCAACCAACTTGTGTGGATTATACCTTCTAAATTAGCAAATATATGCAAAATGTCCAAGTCTCTCATAAAAATTATATTTGTTTTTGAGTGAAGAATGTAATGTGGGTCCTTTGATAAAGATAGTTGGCTTTTGATGAGTATTACCCATAAAGACAATGCCTTCCTTATGAATATGACCCTTATTAGGAAGGATCATGTTTAGAGATTTATTGCTATCTTAAACTTTTCTAAGGTTTGTTCAAATATTACATTTTCATTTTTAATTTCATCTAGCATTTCATATTTCGAGTAAGAAGTACATGGTATTGATGCATCATGCAAAATTTCAAGTTAATTAGAAAGTAATGGATAATCCTTTTTGAGTAATTTATAAGTTTTGCTAATCTTTTTATACTCATAAAAAAAAACTATGAATGGCATTTAACAACTCTTCAAAAGTAAAGGAGGCTTCAGAAGAGTTACTTACCTGATCATGGATGGTCATAAGCATGTAGTATGTCACTTCTTCTTGGTTGTCTTCTTGATCTTTGGAGTGCCCTAGCTTATTGCATTCATAGCAAGAGGTTATATTTTTTTTAAGTTTATTTTTTATATTTTTATTCTTTTTCATAAATTTTTTAGGTTCTTTTATCAGAAGTTCATATTCATAGTCCTTATCACTTGAGGAGTCATATGTTATTCTCAATTCAATGTCCTTCCTATTCTTTAGAAGATGTTCTTCTTGTGTTGCCAATATCAAATCCTTTCTGTTCTTTGAAAGGTTATTCTCATGTTATTCCTTACAAGTTATTTCATTTATTTTTTATTACTTTAATTTTCTTGTGCTTTTGTGTGTAACTTCTAATATGTGCCATATATCAAAAGTCGAATCACAAGTAAAAACTCGATTAAATTTGTTCTTGTCTAAAGCACAAAACAAGGCATTCATAGCTTTGACATTTAAATAAAATGTCTTTCTTTCATGATCATTCCAATAATTTATATGATTGGATAACTTCTGAAATCCATTTTCGATAATATTCCATAATTCAAAATCTATCGAAATTAAGAAAATTCGTATTCTAGTTTTCTAATATGTGTAGTGCTGGTTACAAGTACCTTGCAAGCCAATCACGTGAGTGATGACACATGTGACATGCTGTGTGATCTTTTTACTTATGATTAATATTAGCATATTCTCACATTATATTATTTATAGCATATATACTATGATGTCCTTGGTTCTGTGAAATGAGAGTCGGATCGTGATGAGATTATGATAATGAGATCGATTCACCTTTAAACACAAATCCTAAATAATCTCGGTCATAGGTTACTCGAGAGGGACATCGAGATAACCGGACAGACCAGTGTACTATATACCCATTTATATGATGGAGGCAGCTGGTCTCATAAGCACTTGTGTGGAGACACTAAGGATATAGTACAGATGCTCATTAGAGAATGAGTTCACTAATTGATCCACTTATGGAATATTGTATGGTTAATGATACCTAATGTCAGACAACGATTCCATAGTCCCAGTTGTGTATCTGGTCCTTAGATTTGAGACACCAAAGATGCCTTGTATGAGTACTCCTTTCTTTGACGCCAGACTTACAGGTTTGGAAAGTTTCAGATTTGGTACAATTGGTTATCAGGATTGGTAGCCAACCTTACAAAGTCAATTGAGTGTCAATAGAGGATCATCTACTCTCGGTATCATGAGACGAATATCTCATATGTACTTGCTTAGACAAATCCCTGGCCAGGGTCATTCAAATTGTGAGATAAAGAGTTCTCCGGGAGAATCCGATTAAAGCGAGACTATGACGGATTTTGTATGTGACCTGACAGTACCATATCCAATATACGGTCTTTGGGATATTAGTTGGATGAGGGATTATAGATATACGGTAACTATGGACAGACATGTCTGATGGATTTGATCCCCCTGTACCGTTTGGGGACTATGGCATAGTGGTCTATGATAAGACCCCAAAAGGAGCCCTATAGATTTTGATCGCTGAGGGGGATCAACCCTTGGAATGCTATAGGAGTTCCTCCCTCCTAGACTCGGCACAAAGGCTGAATAAAAGATGATAATTGCTTGATAAAAGAAAGGGGGCGGCTACATCATTATATAGGGTTGCAAACCTTAGCCCATGGGGTGCTTGCCTAACTAAAATTACCCTTTTGCCCCTTCTATAGCCTACTCGCCTTAGACGGAATAGGTGGCGGCTAGGTTGGCTTTGTAGCCGACCTAAGCAGGGGGAAACCCTAGCTGACTAGCCTAGTAAAAGGGGCGACGGCCACTATGCCCTAAGACCCCAAAATAAACCCTAGGCATACTTCTTTATAGGATAGAAGTGACTAGGTGGTATTTTATTATAATCTCACAGGGTTCTTATTGATTACTTCTAAGTAATTAAGACTCAATCCTGTTGGAGTCCTATCAAACCCGTCCTCTTCAAATTAGTCTTGTCCTCAAGGTTGAGGTTCCATGAGCTCCTCATATGATTCTCATGCTATCATCAATTGAACTTTGGCCTCCTCATTAGCTGGGGTGTTAGTTAGAAGGGTTTGGGCTAGATCGTCTTCTTTAAATTTTTATTTGTGGTGGGATACTTGGCGAATCAACTGTAATATTGATTTGGTACGCGAATCTGATCTCCAGGTTAGGGCCCCAATGTGATCCCCAATTTTGCAAGGCTCAAAGAAATAGGGAGACCACTTCATTAAGGCTCAAGTTTCCTGCTGATCGGGCTGGAGGTGTAGAAAAACTCGATCTTTAATTTTTCATCCATTCTGAAGTTTATCGGGAGGTCGTTTCTTCTTTACATGTGTTGCCATATAGTTAGTCTTTAGTGATAACCAATCTTTCTTCTGGAATAGTGACTACCTTCTAGTATGGTTCAGGATGATGAGAGCCCAATCTGGCATGAGCATGAATTGCAATTCTTCTAGTTTTATTCATCTTTCGTGCCATGGACCTGTATTCAACCATATTTTAAATTTGGTAGTAATTAGTATCTCATGTAAAAACTTCATGTGGAGTGTGGGGGAAGCCTCGATGTAAATTAGGAGTCGACCATCTTGCATAAGAATAGCCCCAATTCCAACTCCTGACGCGTCGACCTTAATGACAAAAGTACGACTGAAATCAAGTAGTGCTAGGTCAGGTGACATCATCATGACGGCCTTGAGTCGTTTGAAGGCTATAGAAGCTTGTTCTGACCACAAGAAGAAGTCTTTCTTCAGTAGGGACATGAGCAGGGCACTAATCTCTCTATTTCTTTCATAAATTTATGGTAGTAGCCTGTGAGTCCAAGGAAGCCGTGTAGCAATTTTATGTTTATAGGTTTTGGCCATCCTTGCATTGCCTTGATCTTCGTCGGTCTACCACCACTCTATCCTCTGATAGAATGTGCCCAAGATACTCCACTTTACGTTGTAAGAAGCTACACTTTGACTATTTAACATAAAAGGTATTCTCCTGAAGAATCGTTAGAACAGTTCATAAGTGCTGAAAATGTATATCAAGCGTAGGGCTATAAATGAGAATATCATCAAAGAACACCAATACGTACTTGCATAGAAAACTCTGAAAGATGTCATTCATCAGGCTTGGGAAAGTAGAAGGAGCATTCGTAAGTCCGAAAGGCATTACTAAAAACTCGTAGTGGCCATTATGCGTGCGGAATGCAGTTTTCGGAACATCTTTAGTGCATACCCGAATCTGATGATAACTGGATAGAGATATTTGTCCTTGACAGTGATAGCATTCAAGACCCTATAATCAATGCACATTCTCCATGTACCGTCCTTCTTGTGCACTAGCAACACCGGTGAAGAATAAGGGTTGCAACTCTATCGAATCACCCCGGTGTCAAGCATCTCTTTGACGATGTTCTCGATCTCATCCTTTTGCAAGTGAGGGTAGTGGTATGGATGCAAATTTGCTAGAGATTTGCTCGGTAGAATAGGAATACAGTGGTCATGCGATAGCTTAGGGGGTAGCCGTGCGGCTCCGTGAAAATGTCCGCGAATTCATCCAGCAAGAGGGCAAGCCTAAGATATGAATTTTGTATATTCTCCCTCTTAGATGGCTACTAGATATGCATCAAAAATCCACCATATGCTTTGTGCAAAACTTTCTCCATTCGTTGCAATGAAACGGTGGAAATTTGGCTCCCGCACTTGCCTCGTAATGTGACCTGTTTCCCTTTGCAATAAAATTTCATGATTAATTTAGAAAAATTCCAGGAAATATCACCTAGTGTTGTGAGCCATTTGATCCCAAGTACGGCTTCATAATCATCGATGGGTAGAAGGAAGAAATTAGCTACCACTTCTTAGTCTTAGAGGAGTAGTTTCACCCGCAGGCACCGTTGGTCGTAATTGAAGATTCGACCGTCGGTGACCTTTACATCAAACTTATTGCAACTTTTAATTTGAAGTGCCAAACACACAACAATCTTACTATTGAGGAAGTTATTTGTGCTGCCAGTGTCAATGAGAACAGTGATGGGTTGCTGTTTTAGAAGTCCTCCAACTTTCATCGTTTACGGGTTGGAGTAGCCGGCCAATGCATGCACTACGTAGTCAGCCGGTTGAGACTCTTCCTCCATGGCTTCTTCTTCAGGTTGAAGGGCTTCTTTAGATGCTTCATTATCCTCATCCTCCACTGATTCAATCACGAGGAGCCAGCCCTTTTTGCAGCGATGTTCGTGACTCCATGGTTCATCGCAATGCCAATATAACCCCTTGGCCGATCGTTCGCGAAGCTCGTCTCTTGTCAACTTTTTTGGTTCGGGGGCTTGAATGACAGTAGGCCTTGGCATGGCTAGTCGGGGAGTGACCCTTTTCTTTCATACCTCATGGTTCAATCGTTCTTCCTGGATACGCATGAAGGAAATCACCGCCATAAGTGTGTACGGTTGCCGCGCCTTTACTTCTCCTTGGATCTCCGGCTTTAGACCCTCAATAAAAGTACCTAAAAGTTATCTCTTAGACCAATTCTTAATTTGGTTAGATAAACGCTCAAACCTTGTTTGGTATTATTGTATCGTAGAGGTTTGATGAATCTTTGCCAATTGTCCATCGATGTTGTCGAAATTGGTTGGTCCAAAGCGGTTTAGTAGTCCTTCCTTGAATTGCTGCCAAGAGAGTCCTCCATGGGTATGTTCAAACCAATTGAACCATAGAATAGCATTTCCATTGAGGTGTATGGAAGCAATCTCCACCCATGTAGCGTCGGCGGTTCGGTAGAACCGAAAATAGCGCTCCATGCATGAGATCCATCCGATCGGGTCTCCTTCTTCCCATCTTGGGAAATCAACCTTCATGCATGGATTGTTGGGATCAGAGGTGATGTTTCCATGCTCTTGAGGGTCATCTCGCTGATCTGAGGTCTCTCCATGGTGTGACTTCCTCGGGCTTGATGGTCAGCCCATATTGAATTTGGCAAAAATTGATCGCATCTTCTCCTCCATGCGGCTTTCAAAGGCTTCAAACTTAGAGTTGATGGCCTCCTCTAATGCCATGGTGTATGCCTCTAGATCTGTAATATTGAGATCTCTCTTTTGTTGTCAGGTTAGTGGCATAATTTTGAGAAGGGGGTGGCTGGTTGGAAGGTGAATCGGTTTGGATGTGAGTAGGCTGCGGTTTAGGGCTGATTTGGGTGGCTGTTTGGTTTCGGTTTAGGGTAGGGTTTTGAAGGGTATTTGGTAAGGATGGTAGGGTTTGATGATGGGAAAAGAGAGTCCAAAATCTCACAAAAAACAGCACTCAAATCCGATAGAATTCGACAAAAAAAAGTGCTGCGATGTGCAGTCCTACCGAACAGATTTTACGTCAGAGAAATGATGACTTCTCGACATAATTTCCAGAGGAAAGTTCAAGGAAATTATGCAGAAACCCTTGGTTTATATGTTGGGAATACCAGTAAAAAGTTTGACGAAATTTTGGCAGCGTAACAATAGGGAAATAGGGCAAAAGACGAAAGGTAGATCCTTCGTCGTAAAAATTCCAGAACTGTGTGCTGGTGAATGATTGCACAAGAAAACCAGTTCCAGAAGGAATTTTTTCACAAAATCAATCCCAGATGAAAGCCAAGTTGATCTTTGGAGTTGTATACAAATTTCAGCCAAAAAGAATGAACAAAAGTTTGGTTTCAAGAGGCCAATAGACGGAAGGCAGATTCTCCATCGTAAAATTTTAGCACTGCACGATGAAGAATCACAGTGCTATAAGTCTGGATCCAGAAGGATTTTTTTTATGAGATCAGTCTTAGATGAAAGCTAAGACGATCTATGAAATTGTATAAAAGGTTCAGCCAAAAAGGATGATTAAAAGTTCAGTTCCAAGAAGCAACAATCGGTTGAAAATTTTTGCAGTATTTTGCCTTCACAATGATGACAACGTTTGCGATGGTAAAATTTTGCAGCAAGGAAAGTTTGGAAAAATTTCTCCCATGTATAAGATAGAGGAATAGCAATAGCAAGAGGCATGGGCTTTGGAGTTTTTACCAGATTTTTGATGTTGACGTAGAGGAAGGCAGCAGATTAATGGATATATGGCTTGGTGGGCGATGACGGAGGCGACGTCAAAAGCAATTGTGGGAATTGCTTGGGAAGGTGGAGGTGGCTGAGATGGCTACAGGGCAGTAGTAACATGGCTCTAATACCAGATGATAGGACCCCAGAAGGAGCCCTATAGATTTTGATCGCTAAGGGGGATCAACCATTGGAACGCTATAGGGGTTCCTCCCTCCTAGACTCGGCACAAAGGCTGAATAAAAGATGATAATTGCTTGATAAAAGAGAGGGGGATGCTACATCATTATATAGGGTTGCAAGCCCTAGCCCATGGGGTGCTTGTCTAACTAAAATTACCCTTTTGCCCCTTCTACAGTCTCCCTGCCTTAGAGGGAATAGGTGGCGAATAGGTTGGCTCTGTAGCCGACCTATGCAGGGGAAACCCTAGCCAACTAGCCTAGTAAAGGGGGCAGTGGCCACTAAGCCCTAAGTCCCCAAAATAAACCCTAGCCACACTTCTTTATAGGATAGAAGTGACTAGGTGAGGTTTTATTACAATCTCATAGGGTTCTTATTGATTACTTCTAAGTGATTAGGACTCAACCCTGTTGGAGTCCTATCAGCCTAGTACGTCCATAGTTGATGAGCCGAGTGAATTATTATGGGGATAATAATTCACTATATTAGAAGGAGTTCTGATGGGAGTGACTCACGACCAGCTCGGTATCGAGCCTAGAAGGTCACACATATGGTGGATGCTTCAGCGAATAGAGAATTGGATGGAGATCCAATTAGCCCCTATTCTCATTAGATGAGACCCTATGCTGATGGGCCCCTTGCTTAAGGTCCAATTAGAGGCCTAAGGAGATTATTGGATAGAGATCCAATAATGCAAGGCTAGTGGGTTATTGGATAGAGATCCAATACCCACTAAGGAGCCCTAGGGTTTTTGGTGGCTCTCAATAAATAGGAGGGGAGACTCATGGTTGATAAGCTGTAGCTTTAGCCACCACCTCCTATTCTCCTCCCTCCCTCTGCGTAAGAGTTACGAGATCAGATTGGAGGAGTTTCGCTGCAGAGATCCATCGTGTGGATACCGCTAGAGAGGAGGACGTTTGACCTCCTTCATCTTCTCCATCCGGATCTGGAATACAGAGATATACAATCTCCCTAGGTAAAATCAATCTCTCACACATCGTGGTTTTTTGGTTTTTGCAGTTTTTCTCGTGACCCAATCTTTTGCACGAAGATTTGATCTACGTGGGAAACATGTTTTTATTTTGATTTCCGCTACGCATGTGATGCTCCTGCTGATGTTTCCCAACAGTGGTATCAGAGCCAAGGTTTTCATGCGAAAGATTGATTTTAAACTGTGTTTGATGAGATTGAATCGTATAGAATCGTTCTACGTGTTATTGTTATGTTTTTGCAGCAAAGGTAGCAAGGAAAAAGGGTGGTCGACCATGGCCAAACCCTCTGCAAGGGTGGCTGGCCACGGCCAGGCCCCCTGCGAGGGCGACCAACCACAGCTTGGCCATCCACAAGGGGGTGGATAGCGGCGCCCGTAAGGGGCAGGAGCCCGTAGGGGCGATGCTTGCGGGCAGAAGCACTGCCCACAAGGACTGCCGCCTGCTGCCAGTAGGGGCAGTGTCAACCCTCGGCCAGTCCACATAGGGGCGACGCCAGTGAAGGTGCCACCCGGGGGAGCAAAGCCGGAGGCCCCTTGGCAGAGCGAGTGCCGACAGGCAAGGCGGCCGTCGCCCACGTAGGGGCGACGACGGAGAAGGGGCAAAGGGGTTAGGGCATTCCTTTTAAGAAAATAACTATTTTGCCCCTATAAATTTAGGAAATTTTGAGGACTATCCTTGTATACAGAATTCTCAAAATACCCTCAACTATTTTAAAAATTCTAAGGATTGTCCTCTGATCTAACAGTACAAAAATGCCCTTAATAATTCTGAAAAATTTGAGCATATCCTGATTTCCAAAAAATAATTAATTAAATAGTTTAATTAATTATTATATATATCTAGTAATCCTACATATGATGTGATGTACATGTGATGTATGATGTGGATGGATGATCATGAGCCATGTGTTGTGATGTGTGTAATTATGATTATTATTATTATTGGAGTCCGTGAGCCTTTATTTTTCTTATTTATTGTCGACCTGCGTGCCTGTGATTATTTGTAATTACATGGAGAGGCACGGCGGGAGCATGGAGGTGATAGCGGGACCCACGATATCGTGGCAGGAGATCACGCTACATGGTGATACGACGATCCGACGGAACCGATGATGATGAGATCAACAATCACAGGACATGGAGATGCGCCAATGCACACATAGATCCTATTGTGAGTGATTAGGCCCATTTGCTCGGGCTTAATCATATTAGGTGACGGCTCATGATCATCCGGTGTGGCTTGCATATGTGATGTACACCTGCTAGATATATGTATATATATTTTGCATGCGATGTAGATATATATTAAATATGTATATGTGTGATACGACATATTAGGAGACCGATACGAAACAAAAACCCCTCCGACGATAATATTAAGTTGGTAAGCGTGAGACAATAAGATTGACCCATGTGGCCTTCCATCGTTATAGGAAGAAATTGAATCACGACATAGGTCGAGTTGGTCAAGTCCCTCAAGGCTCACCTATCTACATGATCGAGTTCTTGCCTACGACATAGATATGTCATCGGTGACCTGAGGACATGATATGCTTGGTTGAGTCCCTCGAGGGCATATCATTGAATCAGACTCATCTTGTAACGATAGTGATGACTTAACTGAATGTTATGGTTGGTCGAGTCCCTCGAGACCATGATGATTCGGAGGCCGAACGTGACGGGAATCACAAGGAGTTGTGATTTGCAAGAGTTGCCTACCTTTTGGGCTTAGTGTAATTGGTCGAGTCCCTCGAGGTTGCACTAAGATGCCAATTGGATCCCAATCCCCACGATGAGTCTGCCGGAGACTTCCGTCTCACGTGATTCGGTAAGAAAATAGTGGGAGTACATTAAGATAGAAGTCCATATCTTAATTAGTATTTTTTATGAAATCTGCATGTTATTTATTTTTGCTATATCTTGTTTTGTTAGAAACATGTCACTAACAAACCCCCTACGTGGCATACTTAATCCCAACCGCCTCACTAGTCCAAACTATATAGATTGGCTCCGCAATTTGAGAATTGTTCTCACGACGGAGAAAATCGCATACGTTCTTGATACAATCATGCCCACGCCGGAAGAAGGGACAAGTGAGGATGAGATTGCTCGCTATGTGAGGTACATAGATGATTCCACGTTAGCAAAATGTTACATGTTGGCCTCCATGACTTGCGAAACTTATCTTCATGGGAAGATGACCAACTCTCCTTTTAGTGGAACTGAAGAGAGAGCCACCAAGTTATTGGAACTCATACATAGTGATGTATGTGGTCCCATGTCAACTCAGGCTATAGGTGGTTACTCATACTTCAATATATTCACTGATGATTTCTCTAGGTATGGATACGTGTACTTAATAAAGTACAAATCTGAAGCCTTTGAGAAATTCAAGGAATATAAGAATGAGGTAGAAAACCAAATTGAAAAGAGTATTAAGACTCTTCGATCAGATCGAGGAGGATAGTACTTGAGTATGAAGTTCACCCATTTCCTTAGGGACAATGAGATTCTATCCCGGTGGACACTACCTTATACACCTCAGCTTAATGGTGTATCAAAAAGGAGGAATCACACGCTGTTAGACATGGTGCGGTCCATGATAAGTTTCGCTGACCTATCTCCTTCTAGGGGTACGCCATAGAGACTGCAGCTTACCTTTTGAACAAAGTTCCATCAAAGTCGGTAGTGTCTATGCCATATGAGATATGGAAAGGAAAGAAGCCCGATCTTAAGATTGTTAATATTTGGGGTTGTCTTACCCACGTTAGAAGACACAACCCCGATAAGTTGGAATTAAGGACAGAATGGTGCACATTCGTGGGATACCCAAAGAAAATTTGTGGGTATTATTTCTATCACCCCGAAGACCGAAAGATCTTTGTTGCCAAGAGAGCCATGTTCCTTGAGAAGGAACACATTCTTGGTGGAAACAATGGGAGCAAGATAGAATTGAGCGAGGTTGGAGAACCTAGCTCAAGCACTATTCTAGAGCATGAGTCTATTCAGGTACCTAACACACAAGTTCCAACTTTGCGTAGATCCAGTAGAGTATCTCACCCTCCAGAAGGATATGTGAGATATATCAGTGGAGATGACTCTCAAGATGTTGATCCTCAGACCTACGATGAGGCTATTATAGACTCCAGAAAGTGGCAAAGAAGTCATGAATTCTGAGATGGATTCCATGTACTTTAACAAGGTTTGGAACCTTGTGGATGCACTTGAGGGTATTGCACCCATCGACTATAAATAGATCTTCAAGAATAAGATCGGAGTGGATGAAAAGGTAGAGATCTATAAAGCAAGACTAGTAGTTAATGGATATCGTCAAAGACAAGGAGTTGACTTTGATGAATCCTTTTCACCTGTAGCCATGCTTAAAGTCCATTAGAATTATTTTGGCTAGTGTAGCACACTATGACTATGAGATCTGGCTGATGGATGTCAGAACGGCATTCCTCAATGGCAACCTCGAGAAGGAGGTGTATATGATACAGCGAGAGGGATTCGTATCCTAAGAGAGTCCAGATAAAGTGTGCAGGTTGCTTAGATCCATTTATGGATTAAAGCAAGCTTCCCGAAGTTGGAACATAAGATTTGATGAGGTGATCTGATTTTTTTATTTTGTTAAGAACGAAGATGAGCCTTATGTGTACAGGAAGATAAGTGGGAGCGCTATCACCTTCTTGGTGCTATATGTGGATGACATCCTAATTATTGGGAATGATGTAGGAATACTCTCCACATTAAAGGCTTGGCTATCCAGAAACTTCTCCATGAAAGACTTAGGGGAAGCATCCTATAGGGATCCAAACCTATAGAGATAGATCCAAGAGGATGCTTGGCTTGTCCCGGTCCAAGTACATAGACTCCATTATCAAAAGGTTTGGCATGGAGAATTCAAAGAGAGGTCTCATATCGATGAGAAATAAAATATTATTTTCTATGAGTATGTCCCCAAAGACTCTTGAAAAAAGGGCATACATGGATAAAATATCTTATGCCTCAGCGATAGGGTCTATCATGTATGTGATGCTATGTACTAGGCCTGATATAGCACATGCTCTGAGTGTCATGAGCAGGTATCAGACATATCCAGGTTTAGAACACTAGAAGGCAGTAAAGTGTATCCTTAAGTACTTGAGAAGTACTAAAGATATTTTACTAGTATATAGAGGAGGTAACCTCCAAGTTGAGGGCTACACGAACTCGAGTTTTCAGTCAGATATTGATAATAGTAAGTCAAATTCAGAGTATGTTTTCACCCTAAATAGAGGAGTAGTAAGCTGAAAGAGTTCCAAGCAAAATACTACTGCTGACTTGACCATAGAGACGGAATACATTGCTGCAGTAGAAGTGACAGGTCTCATCATAATTGTTCTGAGGAGGTTGTAGTGGATTAGAGTGATTATGACCCATAAAGATATAGCAATGGAAAAAGTTTCATCCGAAGATAACATTGCAGATCCACAGACGAAGCCGCTAGCTCAAATTGTATTTGAGCGTCATAGGGGTCTGATAGGGATAAGACACATAGGTGATTGACTTTTGGTCAAGTGAGAGACTGCTAGTTACAAGTGCCCTGCAAGCCAATCACATGAGATGGCACGTGTGACACGTTATGTGATCTTTTTTACTTATGATTAATATTGGCATATTACTGTGATGTCCTTGGTTCTGTGCAATGGGAATCGGATCATGATGAGATCACGATAATGAGATCGATTCACCTTTAAACACATATCCTTTATAATCCTGGTCATAGGTTGCTCGAGAGGGACATCGAGATAATAGGACAGACCAATGTACTATATACCTGTCCATATGATGGAGGCGGTTGGTCTTATAGCCACTTTTGTGGAGACACTAAGGATATAGTACAGGTGCTCATTGGAGAATGAGTTTACTTATTGATCCGTTTATGGAATGTTGTATGGTTAATGATACATAATGTTAGACAGCGATTCCATAGTCCCAGTTGTGTATCTGGTCCTTAGACTTGAGACACTAAGGATGCCTTGTATGAGTACTCCTTTCTTTAATGCCAGACTTATAGGTTTGGAAGTTCCAGATCTGGAACAGCTGGTTATCGAGATTGGTAGCCAACCTTACGAAGAAATTGAGTGTCAATAGAGGATCATCCACTCTCAGTATTATGTGAGAAATATCTCATATGTGCTTGCTCAGACAAATCTCTGGCCAGGGTTATTCGGATTGAGAGAGAAAGAGTTCTACGGGAGAATCCGATTAGAACGAGACTATGATGGATTTCGTATATGACCTGACAGTACTATATCCAATATATGGTCTCTGGAATATTAGTTGGATAAGGGATTATAGATACACAGTAACTGTGTATAGACAGGTCCGATAGATTCGATCCTCCTGTACCGTTTGGGGACTATGGCGTAGTGGCCTAGTACGTCCATAGTCGATGAGTCGAGTGAATTATTATGGGGATAATAATTCACTATATCAGAAGGAGTTCCGATGGGAGTGACTCACGGCTAGCTCGGTATCGGGCCTAGAGGGTCACACACATATGATGCATGATTCAGCGAATAGAGAATTGGATAGAGATCCAATTAGCCCATATTCTCATTAGATGAGACCCTATGCTAATGGACTCCATGCTTAAGGCCCAATTAGAGGCCTAAGGAGATTATTGGATAGAGATTCAATAATGAAAGGTTAGTAGGTTATTAGATGAAGATCAAATACCCACTAAGGCAGGAGACTTAGGGTTTTTGGTGGCTCTCTATAAATAGAAGGGGAGACTCATGGCCTATTCTCCTCCCTCCCTCTGCGTAAGAGTTGTGAGATCATATTGGAGGAGTTCCATTGCAGAGATCCATCGTGTGGATACCGCTGGAGAGGAGGACACTTGACCTCCTTCATCTTCTCCATTCGGATCTGAAATATAGAGATATACGATCTCTCTAGGTAAAATCAATCTCTCACACATCGTGGTTTTCTAATTTTTGTGGTTTTTCTTGTGATCCTAATCTTTTGCACAACGATTTGATCTATAAGAGAAACTAATTTTTATTTTGATTTTCACTGTGCATGTGATGCTCCCGCTAAGGTTTCTCAACAGGTAGTTCGTCCTATTAAACATAGGGGGATGGTGATGGAATGCCCTCGTTCATACAAAAATAGCTATTAAACTCATTTGGATGTTAATCCAATTGAGTCGAATATGACTTTGATACCAACTGTTAGGATCAAGTTGACACTAAAAGGGGGGGGGGGGGGGGGGTGGTGTTGAGTTAGTGCAAGTGCTAAAAAGACTCAATTTCAAAAATATTGCTCGAAGTAAAACCGAAATCATAACTTCTTTTCTTGTAAGTAGTTATCAGCAACAAAGTTCAAGAACAATAGTAAAGAGAAAATCGAAAGAAGATGCTTGTGCTTTTCCTATAACTAATTAAGTACAATCAAATTCGAATGTAATAGTAAAGAGAGGCAAGGTAAAGATGCTCATAGATTTTATAGTTGTTCGGTCAAAAGTTTGACCTACGTCCACTCCCGATCCCTCTTCACTCGAGGCCAACTGGTGTCTACTATCGGTCTTCTTTCACGGGCGAAGATCAAACACCCCTTATACCTTTCTCTTTTTCATAGGCTCAGGAGAACAACTTTTACACTTGACTTTTATCAGGGTCAGGAGTTCAACCTTTGCGACTTAATTTCAGCCCTTCCCTTACACAATAATTCACTCTTGAAATAAAAAGGGAAGCTCTCAACCAAATTCAATAGAATTTTACCAAATTTTTCTTTCACATTCTTACTTTTCCATGCAAGAATACTTGGAGTATATATAGACCCCAATTGGCTTCAAAGATTAGAGCTAAAATTCAAAGCTTCTGATAGAATCCTAAGGTTCTATCATGGAAAAAGAGGGAGGAAAGGGGGATAATCGATCTCTTCGAGGGGATCAGGCCTCCTAGATCACTTCGAGGGGATCTATCTCTTAGGTTTTGCCTATGGCTAAAACTAATACTTATTTATTAATTAATTTTAATGAAAGAGTTCATAGCCTTATTTATAGGGCTATGCCAAGAATCCCGTTAATCTTCGACTCTTAACTAACTTGATAAACTTCTAACTGAAAATAATAACTGACTCCATCCTACCGAAGATAAAAACCAACCCTAACCAACTCATAACTGACTCGATTGGGCTCACCCGACTCATAACTGACATAAACTGGACAGACTAACATCACTTAACTCGATTTAATCATGAATGAATGGACCCAACTTAGCTAGAGTCCTAACAGACCCGCCCACTTCAAATCAGTCTTGCCCTCAAGGCTGAGCAGTATCAGATTTTGGGAGCACTTCAATATTTGACACACATCACAACTCTTTGATTGATTAAATAGGGTCTCCACTTGGTGTAAGCAATGGTTTGGTCTTCTTGTGCAGTTGTCATTATAGTCTTCTGGAAAATCTTTTTCATCTGATGGCTAGTGATAGTACCATGTCTTCTTTTGAGGATCGCTACTTTGAAGTCTTCTTGGGGCATGAAAAAGAAATAGACAAATAGTTGTTTTACCTTTGAGCACCTTTTATCACAAATTAGGATTTGCCTATTATCAGTATTATCTTCAGATTTGGCATAGTCTTCGTGATCAGACTCCACATTATCAATTTTTTATTCCTCCTTAGCTGGTTCAATCATCAGAAGTTTGTTATAGCCTTCATATTCGGGTTCCACATTGTTAGTTTTTATTTCCTCCTTAATTGGCTCAACTGTCAGAAGCTGCTCTTGTTCGCAATTGTCTATGTTGACCACATTAAAGTCTTGTTTATTGAAGCTTCTATTTCGACGAGTGTCCATAATGATTTTTTCCTTCATGCTTACTGGTGAATGATTTGGCTACTATCATGGTGCGAGGATGACGAGCTTTAACTTTGCACTGAATCTCAGGATTAAGTCCCTCAATAAATTTTCTCACCAACTGTATCTCGGACCAATCTCGGGTTTGGTTCGACGGGCACTCAAATCTGCTCTGGTACTCATGTATTATGGAAATCTGGCGGATTTTGGTAAGCTATCCATTAATATTCTTGTATTTCGATTGTCCGAAGCGAATCATGAGCTCTCTCTTGAACTGTCCCCTCGAAGGAACTTTATGATAAGTCTCGTATAAATCATACCACTGGATTGCATTACCTTCGAGTTGTGTGGAAGCTATATCCACCTGTGAAAATGAAAAAAAAATTCAACACATGAGATCCAACCGATTGGGTCTTCATCTTCCCATCTAAGAAACTCGTTGTCTTACCCTTGATCATATTTCCCGGATCTCTTCCATTTGAGATTGAAACTTTCAGTATGTTGAGATTTGTTGGGGTTCTCCAATAAACTTCTTTTAAATTCACGAAGGAGTTCTTGTCCTCTATCTTCTATGCGGGTCTCCAATATTTTAAACCTTGCGTCTAGTACATCATCCATAACATGGCATTAGTTGTCTGTAAAGAAAGTGGGATGGCTATTGTTGAGGCTGTGAATCAGATGCAAATGGTAGTTTAGGGGGTTGGAGAGGGAGCAAAAGACAGTAGCCGGTAACAAGGAGTTGTAGCGGTGGCAACAGGGAGATGCAGTGGCAAGGGCGCGGTTGGAAATGGTTGTGGCAGCGAGGGCAGCAGCAGCAAAGGAGGAGGCAGCGACGGGTGGCAGCGGCGACTTGCGACAGGTGGCAGCGGTGAGGGCTGACAGCAATGGTGACGCTGCTAGTAGAGGAGGAGATTGGAGAGGGGCAGCGATTGTGGCCGGCAATGACTGCGGCTGCGGGGAAGAGGTTGGGCAGCGCTGGATTTGGCAGTTGGCAGCGACGGTGGTGGAGATGCAGGGGAAGGAAGGCACGACTGAGAGCAAGGGACGCAGGGATGTAGCAGCAGTGGCAGCAAGGAGGCAGCGGTAGGGAAGAAAGGGGAGGAAGAGAGATGGCAAAGGTAGCTGCGATAGAGGCACGGGTGCACTACGGCAGCAAGCGGGTGAAGGATCTCGACGGCTGGTGGGTGGTAGCGGTAGCAAGGGTAGTGCACCATCGAAGGCTGGCCGACGACAAATGAGGAGAGGAGGAACAGAGGTGGCCAGCGGCGGTCCTCCTTTAGGTAGGATGATGATGCGGCCAAGGGAGACGACAGCATGAAACAGGGGACAAAAGGCTGGAAATGCGATAGGGGAGGCAACAACGTCGATGCTGGCTGTGTGCTGCTGAGGTCTGGCCGACGGGAGTGGTAGGGAAGAGGAAGATGCGGCTATGGCTGTGATTGAGGAGGAGGGGAGGAGATGACAGCGGCTGGTGGCAGCGAGGGTGGAGGAAGGATAGTGGCTGCGGTTGGCGAGGACTTTGTTGTGGCTGCGATCGTTGGAGCAGGGGATCGATGGCTGTGTGCAGTTGGAGCAGTGGTCGTGGGCTGCAGGTGACAAAGGAGGCGGCTGTGGGAAGGAGGTTGCGACAGTGGGTTGCAACGACTGCAGTGGGAGATGGCAGGGATGGCCGGCGAGGTGGGGCTATAGGCAACAGATGGGGGCGGCGGCAATAATCGGTAGAGGCACAAGAGCGCTGCAGCAGTAGGAAGCAGAGGTGACATTGCTGTGCACCGGTGCGGAAGGAGTGGCTGGCAGCAGCGAGCGTTGAGGCACGGGTGCACATCGACTGGGTGGGGCTGTGGCTGATGTCGCTGCCGGTGGAGGAGAGTGGCTGGCGACAACGATTGAGGAGGAGAGCAACACAACGGTGAAGAAGGCTGGCTGGAAGCTGCTAGGTAGCGACAGGGGGCGTGCGACTACTGCGGCAAGAAAGGGGGAAGGGAAGAGCAACGTGGCAACGGTGCTCTTCTTCTCTCTCTTTCTTCTATTTCCCTCTTTTTTTTTTGTTGGCTGCTGCAGCAAAGATGTTTGTTGCAACAATGATGATGGTGAGTTTGCAGCGAAGTGGCAACACGGAGATGAGAAAGAAGATATGATGAGGATGACAAGGATGATAATATAAGGTGCGACGAGGATGATGAATGGTAGCAACGAAAGAGCTGAGGAACGGTGCTCTGATACCAAATTGATAGAATCCTAGGGTTCTATCATGGAAAAAGAGGGTGGAAAGGGAGATAATCGATCTCTTCGAGGGGATCGAGCCTCCTAGATCACTTCGAGGGGATCTGTCTCCTAGGGTTTTGTCTGTGGCTAAAACTAATACTTCTTCATTAATTGATTGTAATGAAAGAGTTTACAGCCTTATTTATAGGGCTCTGCCAAGAATCATGCTAATCTTTGACTCTTAACTAACTTGATAAACTTCTAACTAAAAATAATAACAGACTTCATCCTACCGTAGATAAAAACCAACCCTAACCAACTCATAACTGACTCGATTAGGCTCACCCGACTCATAATTGACTTAAACTGGACAGACTAACGTGACTCAACTCAATTGAATCATGAATGGATGAACCCGACTTAGCTAGGGTCCTAACAACTTCTCCGAAAAAATTAGGTACAGGTAGTACTACCACTGGCACCGACGGTACTACCATCGAAAGTGCTCGAAAACTAGGCGACGATGGTACTACCACCGCATGGGTGGTACCACTACTGGCAATCGATGGTACCACCATCGGGATACTCAAAATAGGACTTTTTAAGTACTGTTTCGTACTCGAGCATACCTTCTATTGACCATTTTCTAAGTCAACAAAATGAGTTCTATCATGAGCTCAAATTAGATCTGGTTGACCCCTAATTGAGTTAGTAAAACTAACTCTAATCATAATGCTAACTACGACACTCAAGACAAATGATTACAAACATAATCTTCATTGTCTGACACGTCAATCAATCTTTCGGCAAACTCCCGACATCCTTTTGACGAACCCTCGGTGAGCTCCCGATCTCCTTTCGACGAACTCCCAGTAAACTCCAGGCATCATTCCGGCAAACTCCCGGAGAGTTCCTGATAACCTGTCTACGAACTCTCGGCAACCTCTGGCTAATTACCAACGAGCTCCCGTCACATCGACCGAACCCTAGCCCGACGCGCGATGCCCGATCTTGACTCCGGCCCAATAACATATTCTTCCTTAATTGCTTTGCCTTTTTCTAATCATCATTAATCCTACATCACTTCTCTCCAACACATGGGTTAGATCATAAATACATCAATTGGTTTCATCATCAAAATCTAAGTTTAACAAGGTGAACAAGAAGAGTACTTAAGTATAGAGTTCACCCATTTCCTTAGAGACCATGGGTCCTAATAGACACATCCTTATAACTTTAGCTCAATGGTATATCAAGAAGGAGAAATCATACACTATTAGCCATGATGTGGTTCATGATGAATTTCATCGATCTACCTATCTCATTCTAAGGATATGCCATAGAGATAGTAGCTTACCTTGTGACAAAATTTCATCTAGGTCGGTAGTGTCTACACCACATGAGATATAGAAAGGTAAGAAGCCAGATCTTAAGGTTGTTAAGATTTGGGGTTTCCCTTCCAATGTTAGAAGATACAACCCCGACAAGTTGAAATCAATGATGGAGTAGTGCAAGTTTGTGGGATACCCCAAGAAAACTTATGAGTATTATTTCTATCATCCCGAGGACCAAAAGGCCTTTATTGCTAAGATGATAATATTTCTTGAGAAGGAACACATTCTTGTGAAAATAGTGGGAGCATGATAGAGTTAGCAAGGTCGGAGAACCTAGCTCAAGCACCATTCCAAAGGCCGAGTCTATTCAAGTACCTAACACACAATTTTTAACTTTACGCAGGTTTGGCAGAGTATCTCATCCTCCTGAAAGATTTGTGAGATATATCAATGGAGATGACACTAAGGATGTTGATCCATAGACCTATGAAAAGGCTATTATGAGTATAGACTTTAGAAAGTGGCAAGAAGCCATGAATTTTGAGATGTATTTCATATATTCCAACAAGGTTTGAAAACTTATTGATGCACCTGAGGGTATTATTTATACCCGTCGACTACAAATGAATTTTCAAGAAGAAGATTAGAGTAGATGGAAAGTTGAAGAGACCCATAAGGCAAGCTGGTGGCCAAAGAGTATCATCAAAAGCAAGGAATTGGCTATGACAAAACCTTCTCACCCGTAGGTATGCTGAATCCATCAGAATTCTTTGGGTTATTACAATACACTCTAACTATGAGATCTGACAAATAGATGCAAAAATTATGTTTCTTAATGACAACCTCAAGGAGGAGGTATATCTGATACAGTCTGAGGGATTCGTACATAAAGAGAGTCCCAAAATTGAAACATAAGATTTGATGAGGTGATCAGATCTTATGACTTTGTTAAGAATGAATATGAGCATTATATGTACAGGAAGGTAAATGGGAGCACTATCACCTTCTTGGTGCTATATGTGGATGGCATCCTGATTATTAGGAATGTGTTGAAATGCTCCCTATAGTTAAGACTTGGTTATCCAAACACTCCATGAAGGACTTGCTGGTTATAGGTGCCCGGTAAGCCAATCACGTGAGTGATGGCACGTGTGACACGCTGTGTGATCTTTTTGCTTATGATTAATATTGACATATTCTCATATTATGTTATATGTAGAATATATATATTGTGATGTCCTTAGTTCTGTGCAATGGTAATCAGATTATGATGAGATCATGATAATGAGATCGATTCACCTTTAAACACAGATCCTAAATAATCTTGGTCATAGGTTACTCGAGAGGGACATCGAGATACCCGGACAGATCGGTGTACTATATACCCATCCATATGATGGTGGCAGTTGGTCTCAAAGCCCCTTGTGTGGAGACACTAAAGATATAGTACAGGTGCTTATTGGAGAATGAGTACACAGATTGATCCGCTTATGGAATGTTGTATGGTTAACGATACCAAATGTCATACAACGATTCCATATTCTCAGTTGTGTATATGGTCCTTTGACTTGAGACACCAAGGATCCCTTGTATGAGTACTCATTTCTTTGACGCCATACTTACAGGTTTGGAAAGTTCTAGATCTGGTATAGTTGGTTATCGGGATTGGTAGCTAACCTTACGAAGGCAATTGAGTGTCAATAGAGGATCATCCACTCTCGGTATCATGAGAGGAATATCTCATATGTGCATGCTCAGACAAATCCCTGGCCAACGTCATTCGAATTGAGAGAGAAGGAGTTCTCTGAGAGAATCCGATTAGAGCGAGACTATGACGGATTTCGTATATGACCTGATAGTACCATAACCAATATATGGTCTCTGGGATATTAGTTGGATGAGAGATTTAGGTACACGCTAACTATAGATAGACAGGTCCGATGTTCGATCCCCCCTGTACCATATGGGGACTATGGCGTAGTGGCGTAGTGGCCTAGTACTTCCATAGTCGATAAGTCGAGTGAATTATTATGGTGATAATAATTCACTATATTAGAAGGAGTTCTGATATGAGTGATTCACGGCCAGCTCGATTTCAGGCCCAGAGGGTCACACACACATGGTGGATGCTTCAGCGAATAGAGTATTGGATGAAGATCCAATTAGCCCCTATTCTCATTAGATGAGACCATGCACTGATGGGCTCCTTGCATGAGGTCCAATTAGAGGCAAAATGAGATTATTGGATAGAGATCCAATAATATAAGGTTAGTGAGTAATTGGATGAAAATCCAATACCCACTAAAGCAGGACCCTAGGGTCTTTGGTGGCTCTCCATAAATAGGAGGGGAGACTCATGGTTGATAGGTTGCGGCCTTAGCCTCCCCTCCCTCCTATCTCCTCCCTCCCTCTACAAGAGTTGTAAGATCAGATTGGAGGAGATTCGCTGCAGAGATCCATCGTGTGGATACCACTAGAGAGAAAGATGCTTGACTTCCTTTAGTCTCTTTATCCAGATATGGAATACAAAGATATATGATCTCCCTAGGTAAAATAATCTCTCACATGATGGAGTTCTTTTTATTTTTATGGCTTTCTCGTGACCCAATCTTTGCACGATTATTTGATCTGCGTGGGAAACCTATTTTGTTTTAATTTCCACTGTGCATGTGATGCTCACGTTGAGGTTTCCTGATAAGACTTAGGAGAAACAACCTATATTTTGGGGATTCAAATCTATAAAGATTGATCCAAGAGGATGCTTAGCTTGTCCCAATCCAAGTATATAAATTATATTGTCAAAATGTTTGGTATGAAAAATTCTAAGAGAGGTTTTATATCGATGAGACACGAGATATCACTTTCTATAAGTATATCCCCAAAAACTACTAAAGAAAGGGTAGACATAGATAGGATACCCTATGCTTCTGTGATAGGGTCTATCATGTATGTTATGCTATGTACATGGCCTAATATTACGCATGCTTTGAGTGTCACAAGCAAGTATCAGGCGGATCCGGGTTTGGAACGCTGGAAGAAAGTAAAGTGCATTCTTAAGTACTTAAGAAGGCTAATGATCTTTTACTAACATATGGAGGATGTAGCCTCTAGGTTGAGAGTCACACGAACTCGAGTTTCTAGTCTAATGTCAATGATAGCAAGTTGAACTCAGAGTATGTCTTCACCCTAAATGGAAGAGCAGTAAGTTAGAAGAGTTCCAAGTAAGATATTATTATTGATTCGACCACAGAGGTAAAGGATATTGCTACAATAAAAGCAGCAAAAGGAGTCTGGATAAAGAAGTTCATCACAGATTTGAGAGTCATACTTAGCAGCGAGGAACTATTTCCCATATATTATGGTAACAATGGGGCGATAGCTCTAGCATAGGAACCCAGGTCTCATCAGAATTATTCTGAGGAGGTTCCATCTGTTTAAAGAGATCGTAGCCTGTGGAGATGTAGCAATGGAAAGAGTTCTATCTGAAGATAACATCGCAGATCCACTAACAAAGTCGTTGCCTCATATTATATTTGAACATCATAAGGGTCTGATGGGAATTAGACATATAGGTAATTGGCTTTAGGTCAAGTGATTGATTGTTGGTTATAGGTGCTCTGCAAGCCAATCACTTGAGTAATGGCACGTATGACACGCTACCGGATCTTTTTGCTTATTATTATTATTAGTATATTCTAACTTTATGTTGCTTGTTGCACATACTATGATGTCATTGGATCTATGCAATAAGAATCAGATCGTGATGAGATAATAATAATGAGTCTGATTCACATTTAAACATAGACCTTAAATAATCTTGGTCAAATTTACTCAAGAGGGACATCAAGATAAATGGACAAATCGATGTACTAAATCCAACTCTTCAAGGACTCTTAGCCAAATCCAACTCCTACTATGAGTCTTGATCAAATATACTCCAACTCCTACTAGGACTCCTAATCAATTAGACTCCAACTCTTACTATGACTCCTAATCAAATAGACTCCAACTCCTACTAGGAATCCTAATTAAATAGACTCCTAATTGACTTGACTGGACCCACTAACATGACTTAATAAAGAACACGATTCAATAGATAAGGACCCAACCCTGTTAGGGTCCTATCAGACCTGCCCTCTTCAAATCAGCCTTGTCCTTAAGGCTGACCAACATCAAATCCTGGGAGCACTTTAATATTTGTCGTGCATCATAACCCTTTGATCAATTGAGTTGCGTCTTCATTTAGTGCAAGCAATGGGTCGGACTTCTAGTGTAGTAGTCATTGTAGTCTTTTGAAGAACCCTCTCCATCCGATGGCTAGTGGTAATTCCACGTCTTCCTTTGAGGATCACCACTTCAAAGTCTTTCAATGGCATAAAAAAGAAATCCACAAGTAGTTCTTTGCCATGTATAATTAGGTTTATCTTTGAACACTTGTTACCACAAGTTAGGATTCGTCCATCAGCAATTTCGAATTTATCACAATCTTCATGATCAAACTCCACATAATTAGTTTTTGATTCTTCCTTAATTGGTTCAATTGTTAGAAACTAACCATGTTTGCATCAGTTCCTTACTCCAATTTTTATCACAATGCCAGCACAAATCCTTTAATGATCTGTCCTTGAGTTCCTCATGGGTCAGTTTTCGGGTGACTAGGTTTTGGTTGGGAATAGATGGGGTGGGAGGCTTTCTAATCATCTATGGATTATTAATTTTGTTTTGGTGATACTCCCTACTGATTATTTCCTCATGCACATGTACAAAAGAGATCGCAGTTATCATAGTACGGGGTTGGCGAGCTTTGACTTCACACTAAATGGTTGGATTAAGGCCTTTAGTAAATGTTCCCACCATTTATCGTGCAGGTTGATCTCTGACTTGATTTAATATTCTTCAAATATGCTACGATATTCTTACACTGTGGAAGTCTAGCGGATTATGGCTAGCTACTAATTAACATTTTCATACTCAGATGGTCCAAAGCGATCATGAAGTCCTCTCTTACATTGCTCCCATGAGGGAACCACGTAATAGGTTTCATACAAATCGTACCATTAAATTGCATCACCATCAAGTTTATTTAAGGCTACTTCTACCTTGGATTCTTCTGGAGTTCTATGGAAGTGAAAGAACTTCTCAGCTCGTGAGATCCAACTGGTTGGATCTCCATCTTACCATCTTGGAAGTTCCACCTTCATGCATGGGTAATTAGTGTCATATCCTTGGTTCCTTTTTTCTGTGTCTCTAGATGGTTCACTATGAGACTTGAACCTTCATCCTGTTGAAATTTGTTGGGGTTCTCTAATAGACTTATTTTGAATTTGTTGAAGAGTTCTTGTAGTCTATTCTTCATTTGGGTTTCGAAGGTTTCAAATCTTGCTTCAATTGAACCATCAGTAGCCATCTCATAAGATTGTAGATCAATAATGTTCAACTCCTATTTTTGATATTAGGTTAAGGATATTAGCACCATTCTACTTGGTGTTTGCTGCTGTGATGCAGGTGGTCAAAAGGGCAGTGGTGTAGTGATACTGAAAGGATGAGGTCATCGAGGCTGTAGTGGCTATTGCTAAGGCTAGAGGGTAGCGATGTGTGGGAAGAATTCACTGCTGTGGTCTGCTGAAGGGCAGCGGAGTGCAGGCAGCGAGCAGATCATTGCTGTGGTCTGCTGAAGGCAGCAATGATCACTGCAGCAGATCAGTGGGGAATGTGTGTCGGTTGAGGAGAGTGAGGCTATGGTGGAGGGGGAAGGCAACGACGGTGATGGTGGTTGGGCTGTAGCGATGTGAAACAAAAGGTAAGGAGATGGAAACGATGACAGTTGTGGCTAGCAGAGGAAGGAGAAGGTAGCAAGATGCTATTGGTGACGATGGGGATAGCAAAGAAGAGCAATAACGGTGCGGCCGACGGTTGCTGTCAATGTTGATTGGGAGTAGGGGAGGGTCAGTGGTTGCAAAATTAGTGACAACAATAGAAGAGGGTAGCGGTAAGCAGGGGAAGCAGAGATGGTGGTTGGGATGAAGCCTTCTCCATAGGCAGAGGCTGGGAGATGGTAGCGACAATGGTAGAGGGAAAAGGCAGGATGATAGCAACACTAGGGGGGGGGGGGGGGGGGAGATTGTTGTTGCCGACAGTTGGGAGGCGGTGACGATGACTGAAGGCGGCTTCTACGATCGTTGAGGAGTGATCACTCGACAAGGAAGGGGAGTAGCAGAGATGGCAACAGCAGGGGAGGAGTAGCATTGGAACAACGATGCTGCAATCGAACAACATCGATGATGCTCGGTAAGGGGGAAAAGGGAGATTGTGTAAGCAAGGAAGGAACGCTGAGAGATTAAGATCGCGAGTGGACCGAGGGCTGGTGCTGCGGCAAAGGAGGGTGGTTAGTGGCAGCAATTAAAGGCCATCAAAGGCCATGGCTGGCCGAGGAAGAAGAGGACAACGATGACAAGGAAGGAGCAGAGCAACAGCATCATGCGACTGATGAGCTAAGTGACCAATGTTGCTGGGAGAAGATGATGAAGCGAGAGAAGGAAGAGGGCAGTGATGACACTGGTGTAGCCATGACAGCAACGATCGCTACTGGGAAAAGAGGAGGAAGGAGGCAATAGAGGCGCTGCTTTGAGGAGCGACCAATGGTGGTTGTAGCAGCGGTTGGAAGATTGCAGCTGAGGAGGGGGGGTGCTGGAGACAGTGTCGCTCGCTGTAATTGTTAAGAGGTGATCATGCGGTTGCAGTCACTACATGGAGGGGTAGTTGCAGATGTGGCTGGGGGATAGAGATGCTCGATGCTGGGAGGCGATCGTGCGAGTGCAGTAGGACCAAACGCTAGCAATCGCGCGGTTGGCGACAAGCGGCCAGAGCAACAAGATCACGCGGCAACAGAAGTTGTAGAGATGGGGTTTAGAAGAAAGATGAGAGCAACAGTGGGGGTCTAGCGGCCATTGGCTAGGAAAGGGTTTGCAGTGATGGTAGAGGCGACAGGGGCGACGGGAAGAGGTTGAGGGTAGAGGCTGCAGTGGTGAGTGGCATCGATGGTAGGGCGACGACACTGAAGAGGTTGAGGGCAAGGGAGTTACAACGACGGTGGAGGGTGGCAAGCGGCGACCAATGACGGCGGTGGAGGGACAGCAGCGGCCGACAGTGATGACCCCTTTCTTGCTCGAGTAGGATGGCGTGGTTGCCACTTCAATGTTCCCCTTTCTCCTACTTTCTCTTTTTATGGGATAACAATTCACCGAGTCAGAAGGTGTCTTGACAGGTGGAACTCACAGCCAGCTCGGTATTGGGCCTAGAGGGTCACACACATATGGTCGATATTGTAGCAAATAGAGGATTGAATTTGAGTTATCCAATAAGCCCCTATTTCATTGGATGATACCCAGCATTAATGGATTTCTTGGATGAGACCCAATTAGAGGCAAATTGAGATTATTAGATAGAAATCCAATAATCCAAGAGGTGAGGGTAATTGGATAGAGATGCAATACCCACTAAAGTAGAATCCGTTAGGGTTTAAGAGGCTCTCCATAAATGAGAGACAGTGGCAACCAAGAAAGATGGTAGGCTGCATCTTTGGTCACCTATTCCTATTCTCCTCCCTCCTTTCTCTTCTCAATCAACCACCCCTCGTCCTGCTGTGTAAGGCCAGCGAAGGAGTTCTTCTTCCATGTTTTTTGTTGTAAGGTGGTGCGAAAAAGCTGCGATGAAGGTTCACCAAAACTATGAGGTTTGTGCTACGATTGGAGGAGCATCGCTGCATCAATCTACCGTGTAGATATCGCTAAAGAGGAGGACATTTGACCTCCTTCATCTTTTCCTATTGAATCTAGAAATTTTAGAGATATACGATCTCCCTAAGTAACACATCTCACACGATTTGCAATTCTTCGATTTTATGATTTTTCGAGCACCAATCATTGCATAACGACATTGATAAACATAGGAAACCATATGTTTTTGTCTTTTCTACAATACATGTGATACTTTCAAGGTTTCCCAACACAAACTACATAGATTGGCTTTGCAATATAAAAAGTTCTCATGGAAAAAATCACACATGTCCTTAACACAATAGTGCCCACACCAGAGGCAGGGGTAAGTGAGGATGAGATCACTCATTACATAGAGTATATTGACTATTCCACTCTTGCTCAGTGTTACATGTTGGGCTCTATGACCTTCTAGTTACAGAGGCAGCATGAAAAGATGGATGTCAGATCCATTCTCTTGTATCATTACAGATTGTTTAAGGAACAAGGAAAGACTCAATGATATGAGATATCCAAGAGTCTCTTCAGCGCTAGGATGACTAAGGGAATATCAGTTCAAACCACATCCTTACGATGTTTGAGTGGATTGAGGAGCTCACCGATGTATGAATGGTTCTAGAGGATAAGCTTAAGGTGACTCTCCCTGAGGTTCTTAATATGTTGAGGGAGGATGAGAGAACCATCCAGAAAGAGAAGCTAGTTCACTATACTGGTGAGACCAAAAAGAAACGGAAGGTAGAGAAGTCTCATAAGAAGGTTAAGGACAAGGGTAAATTGGGAAAAGCAAAGGTTGCTAAGAAGGACTTAGCAAAGGGCAAAGGCTAGTGTTTTCATTACGACAAAGATGTGCATTGAAAGAGGAATTACAACGAGTACATTGCAGAGAAGGCGAAATAGAAGCTTGGAGAAGCTTTTGATACATTCATGATAGATCTCCATTTATTAGAAAATTATGATAATGCATGAGTATTGAATACGATAGTGTACATCATATCTCTAAATTGTTGGCGGTTCTGACAAGGTTTAAAAGACTGTCAAGAGGTGAGGTTGACATTAGGATGGGGAATGGCGCAAAGGTTAGTGTTGTTGCTATTGGCGAGATCACCCTACATTTGCCTAGTAGAGCTATTCTTGCATTGGATGCATACTATTTTATTCCTTCAATGATCAAAATATTATTTTCATTTCTTGTTTGATAACTAATGAATATAGATTTGTTTTCTAGAATAATGGTTGTTCATTGATTTTAGATGATGAGATTATCGGTAGATGAACATTAAATAATGATCTATTTATATTAGATGTTGCTCCACTTGTCATGAATGTGAGTGTATCTGAGAGGAAGCGAGACAAGGTGAATATTGCATACTTGTGGCATTGTAGGCTAAGCCATATCTATGAAGGAAGAATCCAAAGGTTGCTAATGTTGAATCTTGGATTTTGATTATGAAATCAATTGATAAATTTATGGACTAGTATGCATTTAAGATAGTAACACATAAAAAACTTTAATTATGAACTCGAACCAGAGGATTGATCGATATACCAAAGGATGGACTTCATGCCACGAGTTTGGGTATTGGGTTAAAAAAATTGGGTATTGCGCCAAAAGATCGAATGTTGTGGGAAGTCAACATGTTGATAAATCAAGTGATATGCCGAAAGAAAGGACAATGTGTCGGAGGTTCGGATAAACTGTCAAATGAACAAATGACATGTCAGAATGCTCGACAATGTGCTAAAAACTTCATAATTGTAATTAGAGTGGTTTTCTTTTGATCATGGTCATTTCAAGTCAAATTGAGTTGGTATTAGGTCGAAACCATGCCAACTTAATTAGCAGCCCATTGGGTCTGAACCAAGGTCGGATTACACCTATTGGAAGGCTAATTCAATGAACTAAAGTAGGCTTGGGAGGTGGTATGTCTAGGCCCAGGAGATGGTATTGCCCAGAGAGTCAAAAACAATAGTTTTGAGATTTTTGGGTTCTTCCGGTGGTAGTACTGCCCGTGGCTCATGGTGGTACCATCGGAACCTAAAATCCTAGGCTCTATTAGGCGTAGTACCTCTCGGCACAGGTAGTGGTACCTCTAGTACCTTGAAAACTCGAAGATTTAAATTTGTATCCATTTTTGAAGCATTTGGGGGTCTATAAATGCCCCACATATGCTTGATGCAAGAGTGAACAAGAAAGAATTCTTGAGGTTAAAAGTGTTGTAAACTCTATTTGAGCATTGGTTGAGTCTCTTCCTCCTTCTTGAGTTTAGAAGTACTTCTAAGTTATACGAGGGTTGAGGTCTCTTGTAAAAGAGAGGTATAAAGGTTCTCTCCTGAGCTTGTCAAAAGAAGAGGTGTAAAAGTTCTCTCTTGAGTCTGTTAAAAGGAGAAGAGATCTAACAAGGTAGTTGATCTTCGTCAGTTGGGAAGAAGATGGGTAGTGAAAGTCAATAGCCTCAAAGAAAGAGGAATCGAGAGTGGATATAGATCGAGATGAAGAAACCACTATAAATTAGTTTACATTCTTCTCTTGCTTTGCTTTATTATTGCCTACTGATTTACTTCACTCATTATCCTTACTTGTACTTTTGGTTAAATATATTTTCAATACGGATTTATCGATCGAACTTTTTAGATCGGATCTTTTTACGATAACACTAATTCACCCTCCCGCTCTTAGTGCTATTACGATACTAACAGCTAAAGAATGGATACTTAGATCCATTCGATTATAAATCGTATATAAAACCTATGAGTTTTGTCTTTAAAGAAAAATTGACCAACTCTCCATTTAGTGGAATTGGAGAGAGAGCCACTGAGTTGCTATAACTCATAGATATTGATATATGTGGTCCTATGTCAACTCAAGCGATGAGTGGTTACTTATACTTCATTAGATTTACTAATGACTTCTCCAAGTATGGACATGTGTACTTAACGAAGTAAAAGTTCAAAGCTTTCGAAAAATTAAGGGAATATAAGAATGAGGTAGAGAACTAGACTAGAAAGAGTATCAAGACTATTTGATTAGATCGATGAGGAGAGTAAATAAGTATATAGTTGACCCAATTCCTCAAAGATCATGGGATCCTATCCTAATGGATTCCCCCTTATACACCTTAGCTCAATGGTATATCAGAAAGAAGGAATCACACAATGTTAGACATTGTGCATGCTGGTTATAGGTGCCCTACAAGCCAATCACAAGAGTAATGACACATCTGACACGCTGCATGATCTTTTTACTTATTATTATTATTATTATTAAAATATTCATACTTTATGTTGCCTATTGCATATACTTTGATGTCATTGGATCTATGCAATAGGAATTGAATCGTGATGAGATCACGATAATGAGACCGATTCACCTTGAAACAAAGACTCTAAATAATCCTGGTCATAAATTACTCAAGAGGGATATCGAGAAAACTAGGCAGATTGGTGTACTGTATATCCGTCCATATAATGGAGGCAGCTAGTCTCATAGCCGCTCATGTGGGGACAGTAAGAGTACACTAGAGGTGCTCATTGGTGAATGAGTTCACTAATTAATTCGCTTACAAAATACTGGATGGTTAATGATACCTAACGTTAGATAGTGATTCCATAGTCTCAATTATATATCTGGTCCTAAGACTTAAGGCACCAAGGATGCCTTGTTTGAGTACTCCTTTCTTTGATGCTGAACTTACAGGTTTTGAGGTTTCAGGATACAACAGGTTATCGGGACTTGTAGCCGACATTATGAAGGCAATTGAGTATCAACAGAGGATCGTCCACTCTTAGTATCATGAGAGGAATGTCACATATAATCTCGCTCAAGCAAATTCCTGGCTAGGGACACTCAGAGTGAGAGAGAAAGAGTTCTTAGGGAGAATCTGATTAGAGCAAGACTCGGATGCATTCTGTGTGATGCTTGACAATACCATACCTGATATATAATAATATTATCGTCTGAGGGGGTCAATCTAATTACCTTATGCTTACTGACTCAGACCTGATGGTACCGTGAGTTATTGTAATGCATAAAGAGTTAAACAAATTTAAGAGAAATAAGGTGTGGAAGCTTGTTGTTAGACCTAGTGACCGTTTAGCGATTGGTACTAAATGAGTCTTTAGAAATAAGCTTATTCTTTTACCCTACTTGTGCCTTCGTGTGTATAAAGTGTGCTAAATATCATAAGCTGAATCACAAGTAGAAACCTAATTAAACTTATTTTTATCTAAAGTGCAAAACAAAGCATAAGGCCTGATAGTAAGCGCAAAACAAAGCAAAACCCCCTCCTATGATAATATTATCATAGGAGGGGGTTTTGGTTTGTTTTACGCTTTCGATATTATCGTAGAAGGGGGTTTCCATTTATTTTGTGCTTTAGATATTATCATGCTTACTGACTTAATATTATCATAGGAGGGGTCAATCTAATTGTCTTATGCTTACTGACTCGGATGGATTCTGTGTGAGGCCTGATAATACCATGGGTTATTTCAATGGATAAAGAGTTGAACCAATTTGAGAGAAATAAAGTATGGAAGCTTTTTGCTAGACCTAGTGATCATTTAGTGATTAGTACTAAATGGTAACAACTTTTTTCATGATCAGTCCAATCATTCATCGGGTTGTATGAATTCTGAAAACCATTATCGATAATATTTCATAATTTAAAATTAATCAAAATTAAAAAGATACGCATTCTAGTTTTTGAATATATGTAATATATCCCATCGAACATGAGAGGATATGTGATAGAGTGTCCCTCGTTAATGCCAAATGAAGCCATTTACTTGCTTGCGTGTTAATCCAATTGAGTATAACTCGTTCTGATACCAACTGTGATATGATCCAATTAGTTGATCATAAATCTGCTAAGGACTATTTTGTTATTCGTGAAGGACCGATAATAAGAGCGAAAGCTAAAAAGATGAAAGAAGCTATAACTTATTCATTAGAAGGCATTTGGAAGGAATAAGCTGGTCAAGATTTGGATAAAATTCTACGGATGCAAGAAGAGCCAACTATTAGGATCAATTGGCACTAGGGGAGAGGTGGGGGGGGGGGGTGTGAATTAGAGTGCAAGCTAAGATTTTTCTTTCTAAAGAAAAAGATTTTCAAATAAGATAGAATAAGAAATCTGAAGCTTTTCATTTTTAATAAAACAAGTGAGTGATTAAAAGTAAGAAGCCGAAAAGATAATCACGTTTGAGGAAAAGAACTTACCGTCTTGCTTTCAAGGAGTTTAGTTAAGTTGGAAGCATCAATTCAACAACATTCAAGCAATGTAAGTATGAAACACTTACAATTTTATAGTGGTTCGACGCCAACGGCCTACGTCCACTTTCGAGTCCTTCTTCTTGAGGCACACCGGCATCCACTAACAATCTTCTTTGGGCGAAGATCAAACCCTTACACTTGAGCTTACAAGGGACACTAGATTTACAACTCTAAGCTCTCTCTCTTACCCCTTTTCTTTTTCTTACAATTCTCACACAATATTTTCTGAGAATATAATCCCTCAAAAGTATTGTTCTGAATGTAAGAAAACTTGGGGTATTTATAGGCCCCAAATTGGCTTCAAAATCGAAGCCAAAATCTAACAGTATCCGAAAAATCCGGGTATGGGTGGTTTACCCGCCGTCAGCAGTTGGCCACCGCCCAGATTCTGTGGTATGTGTATGTTCACCCGCCATCTGGGCGGTTTACCCGTCGAAAGCTGCTGCCCGCTGCCTGGATTCTGTGGTACGGGCGATCCAACCGTCGCTCACCGACAGTTTACCCATCGGAATTTCTGTAAAAGTGGTTCCCTCCATTTTTCGAATTCTGGCTTGACCCACTCTTTGGTCAACTGATTGAGCTCAAGCTGAGCTCAACCAAACCCAGTAGTGGATCTGGTTGCCTCATTGAGTTGATTTAGATTCCTTCTAAATCCAACTCAATTAGGACCCTAACCCTAACTATGACTCAATGATTATAACACTTAATGACCTATTAAGCCTAATTAAGACCTAACTCCCGCATACTCCAGCAATCTCCGGCAATCTTGAGGCAAGCCCTCCGGTCTTCTTCCCGGCGATCTCCCTTCGCGTTCCCAGCGAGCTTCCCGATTCCACCATATCGTCCGAACTCGACCCGATGCCTAGGCTTTATCTTGGCCCATCATCTGGTTGTAATTCTATTGATCCTGCCATAGTTAGACCTGCGCGATGCTAATTATGACTTAATTAAATACAATCATAATTACCAAAATATCCATTACAAGACTATCCCGACTCTCGACAAGCTTTTCGACTACCCCCAACAATCTTCCGACCAGTCTCGATCTTCTTTTGGCGAACTCCCTTGCACCATCCTGGTAAACTCCCGATACCCTCGGCGAGCTTCCAACACACTCCTAGCGAGTTCCTAAACGCATCGACTCGATGCATGGACTTAACATTGGCCAACCCTGATTGTAAAAATCCTTCTATCATAATCAATCATGTATCAATCAACTTTAACAATCCTGTTAGATCAATAATCCATCAATTGATTTCATCATCAAAATCTAAGATTCAATAATCCCCCTCTTTTTGATGATGACAATCAATTGATTACAAGAGTTAATCCTAACTCCCCCTAAAACCATACCACTTAAATTTAAGAGAATCACACACTCTTAAATTCAAGTTCTCAACATTTTATATAAATTTTAACACAAATTTGTATCAAGTCATCAAATCAAGAATTGTAAAATATCCAAGTTATATCATCAAGTTTTATCAATGAATATTTTTCAATGTCATGTGTTATCAATATATATTTCTCCCCCTTTGTCATCAACAAAAAGGTAAAATATAGAACTAATAATTTTAAAAACACATGATAACATTACTCCACCTTAGTATATGCATTAATATAGAAGACTTAAATTCAAGAGAGTCACATCCTCTTGAATTCAAGTAAATCAAAGCAATAAGCATTTCAAGCATATAACCTTTCAAGTATAACAAAGATTTACTTTTTAAACTTTTCAACTTATCAAGAATTTTCAAGGATTGCCAAGAAGTTGAAAATACTTGAGAATTTTTCTTCAAATTATCAAGCATAGAAAATTTTCAAATCAATAATCATAGAAAATTTTCAAGTCATAGAGTATAGAAGATTTTAAAGTCATTGAGCATACCTTTCTCAATAAATTTAATATATTTAAAAATTAATCTCTAGTCATCAACCATACCTTTATTAATTAATAAGGAGAGAAACAGGGGAGGTGTTGTTGAATCATTTCATCGTGAGAAGAGCTCTTAATAAATTTTAAAAGCAATATTAAGATGAGCTCAAAAGTTTAAGAGATTTAAAGACTACTTATATATTTCAAATATAGCAAAAGTCATCTCTTGATATATAAAATCATCTCTTGTAAATTTCAAATGTGGCACATCTTCATGCATTTTTTGAAAATAATAAGATACCAAATCATGGAGAAAGTTTTCAAAAATATTATCACAAAAAGCTTAATCTCATGAAATCTAGATTAGCAATTTATATATTTTCATGATTTAGCATTTCTAGGCCTCAACCTCAATCTTGTAGATATATAAAATTCGAATATGAGGTCAACACATTTTTCTCATGTAAATTTCAAAAAAATATAATAAATAAATCTAGTAAGTTCTTTCTTCTCTTTTGGGAAGTGCAAGCTAGCAAATTTTTCATTCCTTTGCATTGTTTAAGCTTGCAATTTTACAAGTTAACAAATTTTGCTCCCCCTTTGTCATTGTCAAAAAGAGGGGATGGTTGCAATAGTGCAAAATTTTTCTCATTTCACCAATTTTTCAATATCATCACATGAAATATATCATGAAAGATTAACATAGTGATGAGATATATAATTCATGAAAGTAAATTTTGAATATCAAGAGACAAATTTGTAGGAGAAACAATTAAAATAAAATCTCTTGATTCATCCATAAGAAATCTTAAGTTGTCAAGTTCATGATTTGTATAAAAATCTCCTTTTAAATAATACAAAAACACATAACAAAGGATTTTGATTCATAAAAGATTTCAAGTTATAATTCTAAGAAATCAAAATCATGATATCATTTAATTTCAAAATCATCAAAATCACTTTCAAGATATTCAAAATATAATTAATATACTTATTAGTCTCTTGAAATGCTAGTGATTTCTTTTCTCTATTTTGTGTGAATAAGAAGGTAGAATCAAGGTGGAGAAATGAAAAATCTCATATCATAAAAATATTCAATTTTAAATATGTAAATTTTATAGATGTGAATTTCGAAATTAAGCTCAAAACTTCAAGATATTCAAGGAGATTCAAAAGTTTAAGAGCTACTCATGCATTTAAAATCATCTCATGTAATTTGGATAAAAAACATCAAGAATTTTATAAGAAGGCATGATGGTAGATCAAGGTCAATTTGTAAATCAAGTATTTTGTATGCATTTAGAAAGTTCTAATTTTCTTCTAAGCACTTGTTTATCATTCAATGTTTGCTTCTAATCATATTAAAAATTTTATCTCCTACTTTTTGTTATTGTCAAGAGAGAAATATGATTGCATAATTTCTTTTCATCCATGTTCAATTGATGTCAAAAAGTATAAGAGATATCATGTCATTAAAAATTCAAATCTAAAAGATATGATTTCGTTTAATAAGTTTTCTTTCCCCTCTTTTGTAAATATTATAAATGAGTCTTAGGGGATAATCTTAATTTATCCAAGATAAATCTTTTTAATAGAAAAGAAGAATGATCATGATAAAATTTTTAATTATTATTGTTAAGATCATAAATCTCCTTTCAAAGAAAATCATAGAGATCAATAATGTGATTCCCATAACATATAAGTCAAGTCAAGAAGTTAAGAGAATATTCATGATAATACAAATCTCTTTTAATTTTTAACTTATCACAATGTTAAGAAATACCGATTTTAGTGATAAGTTATACTAAGAAGAAAGTCATAAGTAATCATGTCATAAAGAATATTATTATCAAATCACAAATGCCAAGAACATGATTTATTTTGATACATTTCTTCCTAGATGAAATTTCAAAGCTTTTGAAATCTTAGGAGACAGTAAGAAGGATCTTGATTCTTATAGAAATATCAAGTTATAAATATTTAGAAATCAAGATCATGTTTAGGATGAAAGGAATCTTAGTAAATAAAAAGATCTCAAATTATAATTTTTAAGATTTCAAGATCATGATTTAAGTTATAAAATAATCAAAAGCAACATATCAATGAAGTTGGATAGATTCAAACATATCCATTCTTTAAAACAAAATCATTTGAAAACATATCCAAAATCATCATCAAAAATTGCTTTTCGAAAAATTTCAATAAAGTCATCATAGATGGTTTTCCAAAAGAAAATAGCTAAAAGTTTTTTAATTCATTTTTGTAGTTAAAGAGATTCAACAATAGTATCATTTTATCTCTTGTTGAAGGATTCATATGATAGAAATATTCTTTCAAGAAGAATTATCCTTTTTTTGAAATTTATTTCAAGAAAATAGCATTTAAGATTAATTATCCTCCTTTTGATTGTTTCATGTGATTTCTTTCTCTCCCTTTTCTATATTATTCTATGCTAAAATTCTATCATTCAAATTAATCATAGCATTTCAATCAATGTAACATTTAAATCAATCATTCCATAGACTTTGTCAATATTTGAACTATTTAACAATAGTTTTTACATTTAAACCAATTTTCAATCATCATCAAAATCTCATTTATGTAAATTTCAACATGAGTAATTTTTAATTAATAATAACTTGGGTTCTTTTAGTTCTAGTCTTAGCATGCTCTAGCTATGCATTATCAATCAAGGGTATGATAAGATAAATCCAAATGAGTAAATCATTTTTAAGTGGAGTCATTACTACGAGATATTTTTCAACCAAAATCCAATGATATTTCTATATTGAATGATTCTATCATGTTATCAAGAAATTTTTTTTTTAAAGAATGATGATTTCATATATGAGTTTTAGGTTCAAAAATAACATAAATCATCAACACAAGTTAATACACATCAATACAATAATCATCATCAAAATCATTCTTTCATATATATAACTTTTATTTACTATACTTTCTTCTTTCTAATTCTAGCATGCTCTAGGTATGCATCATCAAGATTTATTATATAATGATGAACTATTTTTAATAAAAGGATTTGTTATAATAGAAATAATGATCATTAAGCTTCAAATATCTTAATTCAAATAATTGTTTTTGTTATTGTTACATAGCCTAGTGAGCTTTGAAAGAGTATGTGAGGTTTTGATTTAGGTACCCATTTAACATTGGGTCCTTCATGTCATGTTATTCTCATTTTCTCTAATGGCTTAAGATTGTTTATGATTCCTTTAGGAACCCAAATTAATTTATGTGGACTATAATTTCTAAATAAATATTTGTAGGTATTATGTCCTAATTTTTCACAAGAATTATATTTAACTCTTGGTGGCACATTTAATGTAGGTCCTTTTACGAATATGGTTGGCTTTTATTGAATATTTCCAATAAAGCCTATGCCATGTCTATTATTGATATGACCCTTATTGGCAAGGATCATATTTAGGGATTTATTCCCTATCTCAAATTTCTCTAATGTAGTTTTAAGCATACAATTCTCTATTTTAACATTATCTAACATATCACATTTTAAACATGGTTTAGGTGAAGCTAAAGAGTCATGCATTTCATTAAGTCGTTTAACTATCAAATCATGATCAACTTTAAGTAGTTTAAAAGACTTACTAAGTTTTCTAAACTCATTAAATAAATCATTAAACATGCTTGATAATTCTGAAAATAAAAAATCTAAAGACTCATTAACCTCATCTTCGATCGCCATTAAAGCAATGTTCTCCACTTCTTGGTTGAGCATTTGATTTTTGGAGCTCCTCAGCTTATTGCGTTCATAGCAAGAGATTATGCCCATAATTTTTATAAGGTTCAAGTTCATTAATTTTTTCGGTTCATTTTTTAAAAGTTCATGTCCATAGTTTTCATTACTCGAGATTTCACTCGAGGAGTCATATGTCATTCTTAGTTCACAATCCTTCCTGTTCTTTGGAAGGTGTTCTTCAAGTTTATTTTTGTAATACATTTCATTAATTGATTCATTTATATTAGTTGTGTTTTCATGTGTGATTTTCAAAGTATATCAAATATGGAAAGTCGAATCACAAGTAAAAACATGATTAAACTCATTCATATCGAGAGCACAAAGCAAGACATTCATATCCTTTGAGTTTAAAGAGAAAGTCTTCTTCTCCAAATCATTCCAATTATTCATTAGAAGAGAAAACATTTCAAATCTGTTTTCAACTATATTCTATAAATTAAAGTCCAAAGAGATGAGGAAAATATGCATCTGTGTTTTCTAATATGTGTAATCCGTCCCATTGAACATGGGTGGACGTGAAATGGAATATCCCTCATTCATGCCAAAACAAGTCATTTACTCAAGTGGGTATTAATCCAAAGAGTAATAGCCTTGCTCTGATACCAATTGTTAGGATCAATTGGCACTAAGAGGGGGTGGGGGTTGAATTAGTGCAAGCTAAGATTTTTCTTTCTAAATCAAAAGCTTTTCGAATAAGGTAGAATAGAAAATCCGAAGCTTTTCATTTTTAATAAAACAGGTAAGTGATTAAAAGTAAGAAGTCGGAAAGATAATCACGTTTGAGGAAAAGAACTTATTGTCTTGCTTTCAAGGAGTTTTAGTTAAGTTGGAAGCATCAATTCAACAACATTCAAGCAATGCAAGTATGAAATACTTACAATTTTATAGTGATTTGGCGCCAACGGCCTACGTCCACTTCCGAGTCCTCCTTCTTGAGGCACACCTTTACACTTGAGCTTATAAGGGAGACTAGATTTACAACTCTAAGCTCTCTCCCTTAACCCTTTTCTTTTTCTTATAATTCTTACATAATATTTTCTCAAAATATAATCCCCCAGAAGTGTTATTCTGAATGTAAGAAAACTTGTGGTATTTATAGGCCCCAAATTGGCTTCAAAATCGGAGTCCAAATCCAACCGTATCCAGAAAATCTGGGTACGAGCAGTTTACCCACTGACCTGGGCGGTTTACCCGCTGTCAGCAGTTGGCCGCCACCCAGATTTTGTGGTACGGGCGGTTCACCCGCCACCTGGGCGGTTTACCCGTCGAAAGCTGCTACCCGTCGCCCGGATTCTGTGGTACAGGCGGTCTAACCGTCGTTCACCGTCAGTTTACCCGTCGAAATTTCCACAAAAGTGGTTCCCTCCACTTTTCGAGTTTCGGCTTGACTTTTACGTTGACCAGCTCTTTGGTCAACTGATTGAGCTCAACCTGAGCTCAACCAAACCAAGTAGTGGATCCGGTTGCCTCATTGATTTGATTTGGATTCCTTCCAAATCTAACTCAATTAAGACTCTAACCCTAACTATGACTCAATGATTGCAACACTTAATGACCAATTAAGCCTAATTAAGACATAACTCCCGCATACTCCAGCAACCTCCGACAATCTTACGGTAAGTCCTCCAGTCTTCTTCCCGGTGATCTCCTTTCGCGTTCCCAGCGAGCTTCCCGATTCCTTCGACGAATCTCCTAGCAAACTTCCGACGAGATCCCACCGCATCATCCGAACTCGACCCGATGCCTAGGCTTTATCTTGGCCCATCATTTGGTTGTAACTCCATTGATCCTACCATAGTCAGACCTGCATGATGTTAATTATGACTTAATTAAATATAATCATAATTATCAAAATATCCATTACAAGACCATCCCGACTCCTGACAAGCTTTTCGGCTACCCCCGATAATCTTCCGACGAGTCTCGATCTTCTTTTGGCGAACTCCCTTGTGCCATCCTGGTAAACTCCCAATACCCTCGGTGAGCTTCCGACACACACCTGGCGAGTTCCCAAACGCATCGACTCGATGCATGGACTTAACATCAGCCAACCCTGATTGTAATAATCCTTCTATCGTAATTAATCATGCATCAATCAACTCTAACAATCATGTTAGATCAATAATCCATCAATTGATTTCATCATCAAAATCCGAGATTCAACACCAATAAAGGTCAACGTGATTCAGATACGTTCATATCATGAAGAGAAAGTCCAACCTTGAAGGAATTATAAAATTTAATCCATATTTTGAAGAATAAAGGTGATTCAACCATGGTGGACCATATTTGGAATTGTGGATAATTTTATTTTAGATTTTTCAAGGCAGAATTCATGAATGATCTACATTCATAAATTGGGAATATGAATATTATTTAATATATTTAATTAGTTCATTCTCCTTTTACTTTACCTTGCTCTATATAAACAAGGCTGACCCGCTTTGTAAAGAACAACTTAGAGAAATATAATCATCTTCCAACACCAATGAGTGTTTATTTTTAAGTTCTTGCATGAACTTTGGAACTTATCAAGTTTTTCTACTTGTGATATTCAAAAAAACCTTAAATCTTTACTTTTCTTTTTAACTTATCAATTTTTTTAGTTTATGGTGTTTATGAGAATCAAAGTGATGTTCTAATCTTTTATTATTTTTCTCTTTGATAAAGTGGTTAGAATAGTTCCTCTCACTTCAATCTTGAACGATCCATCTTATTTCAATTCGTTGGAGGGTGTGAATTTGTTATTCTATATGTATCGTAACTCTTTCGCTATTGGGGTGTATGGTTGCTGAGTTGATGATTTCCACCAATTGGTATCAGAGCTCGGCCCAAGTTTGAGGTTTGCATATCCATTTATTTGCTATCTTTTAACTTTTCCTTTTCTCTTCAGTATCATAGCTATAATTGTTTTTCTTCCTTTGTTGTTGTGCGATTATTCTTCTTCTTTGTTTATCCACAACTTATAGTATAAAAAGAAAAGAAAAGAAAAGAAAAGAAAAAAATCAGAAAGTCAAAAAAAAAAAGAGATCAAAGGTAAAAAAAGAAGGAAATATAAGAATTATGGATCAAGAAAATTCTTACAAATTACAAAATTTAATCTTGGTCATTTAATTCTTGTTTCGGTTTGAAAATCTCTCTTCATTCCAGAATATTTTTTCTTCTGTTCATTTGATATTTCAATTCTAATTCTTGAATAATCAAAGTGTAATATGTACACATTTAAATTGGCCTCTCTCTTTATTTAATTTTTTTTTTACTTTTATACCTATCCAATTTTACTATCCTTGAATTGTCATAATCTGAATTGTTTGTCTAGGTACCTTAGTTTATCTAAGAACCCAAAGAACAAAGCAAGAGAGGTAAAAAGCAAGAGCGGCGAGATCAGTATCGACAAAAGCCAAATCGTGAGTGAGACACTTGAAAGAGTATTGGTGAGATTGTTCTAATTTTGTTTTTCAGGTTTTAACATGTCTAAAGAAAAACAAACGAGTTATACATCAAATGATCTTTTGGTTTAAGCAATGCAGCAACAATTTGAATGTATGTTCAAAATAATAGAAAATGTAAGAGATCATCTAGAAAATCATGATGATGAAATTAATAGATTACAAGGACCACGGCGTGGGAAACAACCAACCTTTGTCAATGATGAATATGATTGAGTAGATGATATGGATGATGATGAAGTAACTATAATTGTTTAACAAGTTAATCCTATGAGACAAACTAGGAAGGATTTTTTGTTGGTGTGGACAGAAACATTGGCAATAAAAATTCTTTCTTTTCAAGGGAAGAATAATCCAGATGCCTATTTGGAGTGGGAACGAAAAGTGGAGTTGATCTTTGAATGCCACAACTAATCCGAAGAAAAAAAGGTAAAATTAGTCACTATTGAATTTTGTGATTATGCTATTGTTTGGTAGGATCAATTGTGTAAAGATAGGTGAAGAAATGGTGAAAGGCTCGTGGAGACTTGGTTGGAGATGAAACAAATCTTGAGGAGGAGATTTGTCCCTAGCCATTACTATAGGGATTTGCATCAACGGCTGCAAACTTTGACATAAGGTTCCATGAGTGTTGAGGAATATCACAAGGAGATGGAGATAACCATGATAAGGGCTAATGTGGAGGAAGACCGTGAGACCACCATGGTTAGATTCTTGAGTGGATTAACTAAGAACATTGTTGATCTTGTGGAGTTGCAACACTTTGTAGAGATTGAGGACATGGTAAATGTGGCCATGAAGATTGAGAGGCAACTCAAATGAAAAGGCATAAGGTATGATTCAAAACCTTATTCGGTTTCTTCTTCTTCTTGAAAATTGAATTGGAGTAAAAATGATGATAAACTCATTGTTAAGCCTAAATTTGGTGAAACTAAAGGCAAAAAATGAATTAGGCAACAAGGGTAAAGGTGACAATTAACCGAATCAAACTAGAGGCATTAAGTGTTCTAAGTGCCTTGAGCATGGACATATGGCACATGAATGTCCTAATAAGAGAGTTATATTCATAAAGGATGGGATTGTAGAATCTAAAAGTGAGAAAGAGGATGATGATGACCCTCCATCATTAGAGGATGCTAGTGATGTAGAGTATGCTAAAGGTGAAATTTTAGTTGTTCAACGCACACTTAGTTAGCAAAACAGAAATGATGACCATGGTGAACAACGTGAGAATCTGTTTCACACTCATTGTTTGATTTCTAACAAGTTGTGTAATATAATTATTAATAGTGAAAGTTGTACAAATGTGGCATGTACCTTACTCATGGAGAAACTAAAATTACTTACTATCAAACATCCAAAACCTTACAAGTTATAATGGTTGAATGATAGTGGTGTGGTGAAGATAAATCGGCGAGTGTTAGTTTCTTTCTTAATTGGTAGATATACAGATGAAGTTTGGTGTGATGTGGTATCTATGTATGCTGGTAACTTGTTGTTGGGGAGACTATAGCAATATGATCGAAGGGTAACACATGATGGGTTTAAGAATCGTTATTCTTTGATCATGGATGGACAAAAATATCAACTTGGACCTTTGCCTCCAAAGACCATTTTTGAAGACCAGATGCACATAAAACAATAGTATGAGGAGCTTGAATCTTCATTAACCAAAACTTTGGGGAGGGAACAAGAAAGAGAAAAAAAAGAAAAATGTGAGTTAAGTAATAAAAACAAAAGTGATGGGAAACACAAGGGGAGAGAAAATAAGGAAAACCTGAGTGAAAGAAAAATGAGTGCTTATGCCAAAATGAGTGATGTAAACCCTTAACCATGAGGCAGCCCATACTTGTACTTATGTACAAGGACATTTTTATTGCGTCTAACAAAATTAACAAAAATTTGCCTAGTGTCATTATTGATCTTTTGCAGGAAAATGAGGATCTCTTTCCCGAAGAAGTTTCAAATGATTTGCCATCAATTAGATGAATTGAGCATCAAATAAATTTCATTCCGGGAGCAAGCATACCAAATAAGCCAGCATATAGATGCAACCCCGAAAAGACCAAGAAATCCAAAAGCAAGTAAGTGAGCTTATGAAAAAGGGTTTTGTTCTAGAAAGCATGAGTCCATGTGCAGTTCTAGTTTTGTTGGTGCAAAAAAATGATGAATCTTGAAGAATGTGTGATGATTGCAGAGCCATCCACAAAATCACGGTAAAGTATCGACATCCTATTCCTAGGCTAGATGATATGTTGGATGAATTGCATGGATCTTGTGTGTTTTCAAAAATTGATTTAAAATCTGGATATCATTAAATAAAAATGCATGAGGGTGATGAATGAAAAACTACTTTCAAAACTAAACATGGTTTATTCATCATGAGATCGATGAACCATGTTTTACGTGCTTACATTGGAAAGTTTATCGTCGTTTATTTTGATGATATACTTGTATATAGTAAATGTTTGGATAAGCATGTAACACATTTAAAAGCTATTTTTGATATTCTTAAGAAAGAAAAGTTATATGCTAATATAAAGAAATGTACTTTCTGCACTAATGAAATTACTTTTCTTGGTTATGTTGTTAATAATAAAGGAATATATGTTAATCAAGAAAAAGTGAAAATAATTAAGGAATGGCCAAAACCCACTAGTGTTAGTAATGTTAGAAGTTTTCATTGTCTTGCTAGCTTTTATAGAAGATTCATTAAGAATTTTTCTACAATTGTTGTACCATTAACTGAATACATGAAAAAGAATGTGGGATTTAGGTGGGGTAAAGAACAAGATGATGCTTTTAATTTGCTTAAAGACAAACTTAGTTCAAAACCTTTGCTTGCTTTACCAAACTTTGCTAAAACTTCTGAGATCGAGTGTGATCGATTGGGATATGTATTAGAGGATTCGTAATGCAAGAAGGCAGACCTATTGCGTTCTTTAGTGGGAAGCTAAGTGGAGCATGTTTTAACTACCCGACATATGATAAGGAGTTTTACGCTTTGATAAGAGTGTTAGAGACATGACAACACTATCTTTGGTATAAGAAATTCATTATACATACCGATCATGAGTCCTTGAAATATCTCAAAGGACAAGGAAAGCTAAGTCACAGGCATGCAAAATGGGTGGAGTTTATTGAATCCTTTCCAAACATCATCAAGTACAAACAAGGTAAGGAAAATGTAGTTGTCGATACTCTTTCTAGAAGGTATCCTCTAATTTCTAAACTTGATGCAAACTTATTGGGTTTTAAGTATATTAAAGATTTATATAATTCTGACCATGATTTTGCTAATGTTTATGGGCCATATGAGAAAGGGGAACTTGACAATTTTTTCAAGCATGATGGTTTTCTTTTCAAAGAAAACAAGTTATGTATTCCTCAATGTTCGATGAGAGAATTACTTGTGAGAGAGGACATAGTGGTGGTTTAATGGTGCATTTTGGGATCATAAAAACTTTAGATGTGTTAAATGATCTTTTTGTTTCGCCACACATGAAAAGAGATGTTGAGAGATTGTATGAGAAATGCATTACTTGTAAATAAGCTAAATCTAAAGTAATGCCTCATGGGTTGTATACTCCTCTTCCTATACCTAGTGAGCCTTGGGTTGATATATCCATGGACTTTGTTTCAGGTTTACCTAGGTCAAAAGGAGGGAGAGATTCTATTTTTGTTGTTATTGACAGGTTTAGCAAGTTGACACATTTCATTCCTTGCAACAGAACAGATGATGCAACACATCCTTAACCACTTTTGGAAAATAATTTGGAGCAAGTTGGGTAAAAGACTATTGTATTAAACCACTTGTGATCCACAAATAAATGGATAAACTGAGGTAGTAAATATAACTCTATTAACACTTTTGATGGCCATAATTCAAAGGAATTTAAAAAATTGGGAGGAATGTTTGCCACATGTGAAGTTTACTTATAACAGAAGTGTGCATGCTACAACAAACCATTCCCCATTTGAAATTGTGTATGGGTTCAATCCATTAACTCTATGGATTTGCTACTATTACCTTTGGAAAAGGCTAATTTGGATGGTAAGCAAAAAGCTGATTTTGTCAAAGTATTGCATGAAAGAGTCCAAACACAAATTGAAAAGAAAACTCTACAATATGAGAAACAACATAACAAAGGCCAAAAGTAAGTAGTATTTAAATCTCATAATTGGGTTTGGCTACACTTGAGGAAGGAAAGATTTCCCAGTCAAAGAAAGTCCAAACTAATGCCAAGAGGAGATGGTTAATTTCGAGTCCTTCAAAGAATCAATGACAATGCATACAAGCTAGAACTACCAGCTGAGTATGGCAATCTTACTGCAACCTTCAATGTTTCTTATTTATCTTTGTTTGATGTAAGCAATAAAGGAGTTGGTTCGAGGATGAATCCTTTCGAGAAAAGGGGGATGATGTGACCCAATTAGTTGATCATAAATTTGCCAAAGACCCTTTTGTTATTCCTGAAGAACCGATAACAATAGCAAAAGCTAAAAATATGAAAGAAGCCATAACTTGTTCATTGGAAGGTATTTGGAAGGAACAATCTAGTCAAGATTTGGTCAAAGTTCTATGGATGCAAGAAGAGCCAAAAAAGGTCAACGTGATTCAGATAAGTCCATACCATGAACAAAAAGTTTAAACTTGAAATAATTACAAAATTTAAACTATATTTTGAAGAATAAAGGTGATTCAACCATGGTGGACCATATTTGGAATTATGGATAATTTTTTTTCGATTTTCAAGGTAGAATTCATGAATGATCTACATTCATGAATTGGGAATATGAATGTTATTTAATATATCTAATTGGTTCATTCTCTTTGTACTTTTTCTTGCTCTATATAAATAATGCTGACCCTCTTTGTAAAGAACAACTTAGAAAAATATAATCATCTTCCAATACCAGTGAGTTTGTTTTTTAGTTCGTGCATGAACTTTGAAACTTATCAAGCTTTTCTGCTTGTGACGTTAAAAAAAATCCTAAATATTTGCTTTCCTTTTTAACTTATCAAACTTTTTAGTTTGTGGCATTTATGGGAATCAAAGTGTTGTTCTAATCTTTTATGATTTTTCGCTTTGATAAAGTGATTAGAATAGTTCCCCTTGCTTCAATCTTGAACGATCCATCTTGTTTCAATTTGTTGGAGGCTGTCAATTGATAATTCCATATGTATCTTAACGCTTTAGCTATTGGGGTGTATAGTTGCTGAGTTGATTATTTCCATCACTTAGTATCAGAGCTCGGCTCAAGTTTGAGGTTTGCATATCCATTTATTAGCTATCTTTTAGCTTTTCCTTTTCTCTTCAACATCATAGCTATAATTGTTGTTCTTCTTTCATTATTGTGCTCTTATTCTTCTTCTTTGTTTATCCACAATTTATAGTATAAAAAAAGAGAAAAAAGAAAATAAAATAAAAAGTCAAGAAAAAAGAGAGAAAAGCAAAGGACAAAAAAAGAGAGAGAAAATCAAATTAAAAGTAAAAAAAAGAAGGAAAGATCAAAATTATGGATTCAAGAAAATTATTGCAAATAACAAAATTCAATCTTGTTCATTCTTTTCAAATGGTGGAAAAATGGAAGAGGGTCATAGTAGAAAAGCTATTGGGCCTTCCACCCAATAGCTAAAGAGCTACGATATATATAGAATTGCAAATTGACAATTATGAGTGATAGAAATGTGAAATTCTTTAGCCACTTTTGGAAACCATTTTGGAGCAAGTTGGGTATAAGGCTGGTGTATTCAACCACTTGTCATCCATAAACAAATGGTCAAATTGAGGTAGTAAATAGAACTTTATCAACACTTTTGAGGGCCTAATTCAAAGGAATTTGAAGAATTGAGAGGAATGTTTGTCACATGTCGAGTTTGCTTATAACAGAAGTGTGCATGCTATAACAAACCATTCCCCATTTGAAGTTGTGTACAGGTTTAATCCATCAACTCCTATGGATTTGCTACTATTACCTTTGGAAAAGGCTAATTTGGATGGTAAGCAAAAAGCTTATTTTGTCAAAACATTGCATGAAAGTGTCCGGACACAAATTTAAAAGAAAACTCTATAATATGAGAAACAACATAACAAAGGCTGAAAGCAAGTTGTATTTGAACCCGTTGATTGGGTTTGGCTACACATGAGGAAGGAAAGATTTCTCAGCCAAAGGAAGTCTAAACTAATGCCAAGAGGAGATGGTCCATTTCGAGTCCTTCAAAGAATCAATGACAATGCATACAAGCTAGAACTACCATGTGAGTATGGCAATATTAGTGCAACCTTCAATGTTTCCGATTTATCTTTGTTTGATGTAGGCAATGAAGGTGCTTATTTGAGGACAAATCATTTCAAGGAAAGGGGGAATGATATGACCCAATTAGTTGATCATAAATCTGCCAAGGACCCTTTTATTATTCATGAAGGACTAATAACAAGAGTGAAAGCTAAAACGATGAAAGAAGACATAACTTGTTCATTGGAAGGCATTCGGAAAGAACAAACTGGTCAAAATTTGGTCAAAGTACTATGGATGCAAAAAGAGCCAAAAAAAGGTCAACGTGATCCAGATAAGTCCATACCATGAAGAGAAAGTCTAGCCTTAAAATTATGAAGTTTAATCCATATTTTGAATAATAAATGTGATTCAGCCGCCATGGTGGACCATATTTGGAATTATGGATAATTTAAATTTAAATTTTTCAAGGCTTTCCTATATTCATGAATTGATAATATAAATATTATTTAATTGGTTCATTCTCTTTCTGTGCTTTGCCTTGCTCTATATAAACAAGGTTGACCCTCTTTATAAAGAACAACTTAGAGAAATATAATCATCTTCCAACATCGGTGAGTGTTTGTTTTTAAGTTCTTGCATGAAATTTGGAACTTATCAAAATTTTCTACTTGTGGCATTCAAAAAAACCTTAAATCTTTGCTTTCCTTTTTAACTTATCAAACTTTTTAGTTTGTTAGGTTTATTGGAATCAAAGTGTTGTTCTAATCTTTTATCATTTTTCTCTTTGATAAAGTGATTAGAATAGTTCTCTTACTTCAATCTTGAATGATCTATCTTGTTTTAATTCGTTGGAGGGTATCAATTTGCAATTCCATATGTATCATAGCTCTTTAGCTATTGGGGTGTATGGTTGCTAAGTTGATGATTTCCACCAAACTGTTAGGATCAAGTTGGCACTAAGAGGGGGGGGGGGGGGGGGGGGTGTGTGAATTAGTGTAAGTGCAAAAAGGACTCATTTCGAAAATTTTGCTTGAAGTAAAGAAGAAATCAAAAACATTTCTTGGAATTCGTTGAAAGCAAGTAAGTGAGCGATTTAAACCAAATTCGAAAGAAGAATCTAGATTTAGTTATGGACTACTAAAATAAGAAAATAAGTTTTAAAAGAACATATAAAGGAAGGCTCATAAATTTATAGTGGTTCGGCCAAAAGCTTGGCCTACGTCCACTTTCCGAGTCTCCTTCGTCGAGGCCCGTTAGTGTCCATTAATGATATTCTTCCATGGGTGAAGATCAAAACCCCTTATACTTTTTTTTTCTTTTCACAAGTACGAGAGAGTAACCTTTACAATTTTTTTTCTCTCTTCCCATAGACTCACTTTACACTTTGAAGCACTCAATGGAAGCTCTCAAATTTTATAGAATTTTAACCAAGATCACGACCACTTTTCTTACATTTTCTTACTCTCCAACACAAGAATACTTGGGGTAGTTATAGATCCCAACTGCCTTCAAAAAATGGAGCTAAAATTTAACTTTTTTAAAAAAACTAGGTGGGACGGTACTACCATCGGCACCAACAGTCTACCGTCGAAAGTGCCCCGAAAATAGGGATGACAACAGTAGTACCACCGGTGATACTACCACCACCTGGACGGTACTATCGACAATACTACCATTGGGAATCTTGAAAACTATACTTTTTTGTATAGTTTCATACCTGACTTATACCTCATGTTGATCGCTTTCCAAGTCAATGAAATGAGCTCAACTTGAGCTCAAATCCTAACCCAAAGTAGACCTGATTGCCTCACATTGAGTTAATTTGGATTTCTCCAAATCTAACTCAATTAGGACTCAATTACGATGCTAACTACAATACACTATAGAATTACAATCATTTTTATTTAGCATGTCAATTGATCTTCTGAACTCCCAGCGAACTTCCCAGCATCCTCCGATGAACTCCCGATGAGTATCTAAATCATCTTCCCGTGAACTTTCAGAGCATCCTCCGATGAACTCATGACGAGTATCTAAATCATCTTCCGGTGAACTTTCGACATACTCCTAGCAAGGTTCAAATCACCTTCGATGAACTCCCGGTGAACTCCCGACGAGATCTCATTGCATCGTCCGAACCTCGACCTGATGTCCGAACTTGACTCCGACCCAATATTAGATTACATTGCCTTTTCATCGTCGTAATTAATCCTACATCACTTTCTCTAACACACAAGTTAGATTGTAAAACCCATCATTTGATTTCATCATCAAAATTCAAGATTCAATAAGTTCATCATGGGATTATTGGCTCATAAACTACGAGTGTTGAGATTAAAACGCATAGATTGTTTTCCACATAACTTGCTACGATTTTGTCAGAGTTTTTAGATCTGGATGGTCCCTTTTCTTAGCATTAAAAGATGTTTTAGATTGATATTTTGATGTCAAAATTGTTGATGCAAAACATAGGAGAAAGGGCAGCAACTGTTGCTACCCTGCATATTGGCCAAAGGCTACTTGCAGCCTTGGTCGAGAGCATGTTTTAGTGCCCTTGGCCTAGCCAAAAACCACCATGGCTGAGAGCTAAACATGCTGCTAGAAGCCATCGCTGAGCACCCCATGCGGCCAAGGAGTTTTGGCCATATGGGTAACCCCTGGCGGCTAAGGTTTCCTAGCCGCAAGAGGTAACACTATGACTAGAGACTTTTGGCCGGAAGGGGCAACATGGCTGCTAGGGTTTGCTAGCCTCCTATGGCAGATTGCAGCCAAGGTTGTTGGCTATAAGGAACACCTTGGGGCTAGTGTTTCTTGGCAACCTAAGGCTGCCCTATAGCCAGGAACTACTGGTCACATTGGTGCCCCTAGCGGCTAGAGTTTTCGAGCCACATAGGGGTCTCTTTCCTACCATGTGGGGTACCCTATGATAGAGGATCCCAAAAATTCCAGTAATATAATTAATTAAATTATTTAATTAATTATTATTTATCTATTAATCCTACAAGATGATGTGTACATGTGATGTATGATATGGATGGATGATCATGGACTATGTGATATGATGTGTGTATGTGTGATTATTATTATTACTGGGGCCTACGAGCCTCCGATTTGTCTCATTTATTATCGGACCTACGTGCATGTGATTATGTTGTAATTACACGAAGAGACGTGATGGGAGCGTGGAGGTGCTAGCGGGACCCATGATGCTGAGATGAAAGATGCACCAAGGTGCCGACATAATCGATGATAATGAGATGGATGATCATAAGGCATAGAAATGCACAGATACACGCATAGATCCTATTGTGTGATGAGATCCACTAGCTCAGGCCTGATCATAGACTATGTGATATGATGTGTGTATGTGTGATTATTATTATTATTGGGGCCTACGAGCCTCCGATTTGTCTCGTTTATTATCGGACCTACGTGCATGTGATTATGTTGTAATTACACGAAGAGACGTGATGGGAGCGTGGAGGTGCTAGCGGGACCCATAATGCTGAGATGAAAGATGCACCAAGGTGCCGACATAATCGATGATAATGAGATGGATGATCATAAGGCATAGAAATACACAGATACACACATAGATCCTATTGTGTGTGATGAGATCCACTAGCTCAGGCCTAATCACATTATGTGATCGTTTATGATCATATGATTAGTAATCACATATCCAAGGTATTTGATATATATATATGTGTGTGTGTGTGTGTGTGTGTGGGAGAGGCCAGTTAGAGTTAGGAGAGAAGAGATCCATTTAGCTATGACTCTCTCTAGGGTTGAATAAAAAGCAAATTAGGAGTTAGAGACCCCTACAGCCACCGGCCATATCATGGTTAGGAGTTGGCTAGGGGTTAGGAGTTGGAGAGGAGAGGGAGTCTTCTAAGAGTAGGAGTCCTATAAGGAGTTAGGGTTTTGAGTCCCTATATAAACTCATGTAGCCACCCCTTTTTTTATCATGAATAAGATCAATCTTTCTTCAGCCATTATGCCGAATACCTTGGAGGAGGGAACCCCCGCAGTTTTCCAGGAGGTCGATCTTCTATAGTGATCAACCCCAAGCTTAGAATCTGTAAGGGTTCTAACACTTAGTATCAAAGCAACGTTCTATGGTGCTTCGCTGCCCTTCCATAGCTACCCATCGTCTTCATCCATCTCCCAAGCTATTCCCACAATTACTGTGATCATCGTCGACTCCATCGTTATCACCACTCCCATAGATCACCCCTTCAATCTTCCTATAAATTGCATTAAGTTCTGGTAAATCTACCTTACTGTTGCTGCAATTTAGTTATTATCTTCATGTTGGCATAAAAACTATAATTATGTAAACTATTATGCGAAAAAACTATTATGCCAGGATTGAAATCAAATAATACTAGATTTGTTTACGATACGTACTTTTAGATATCATCTGATTGAGATCTAATTAGATCTTCAAGAGCACCGCCCGTCGGATCTGAATAACGCCGAGATTTCGATCTGCAAGAGGAACTAGAATAGATCTAGACCCCTTCTCCTCTCTTCCTATCCTTTCATAGGTCCACCTTAATTGATGGTTTTTAGGAGATCAAGAGAATAACCATAATCTCTTGATTTATTCACCCCTTTACCGTTTTGTGTTGTGTCGTGCATTGGGTTTATAGTAGGTCCTATCTATTTATAGGCAAGAGCAGAGGGTCTAGGATAAGTTATTAGGAGAGTTCCTTCCATCAATGATTTATTCACCCCTTTACCGTTCTGTGTTGTGTCGTGCATTGGGTTTATAGTAGGTCCTATCTATTTATAGGGAAGAGCAGAGGGTCTAGGATAAGTTATTAGGAGAGTTCCTTCCATCAAGGGTATCCCCATAAATATCCCAATAAAATATGGACTTTATTTAATATTAGCTAATATCTTTTATCATAATCCAAATAATCCATAATATATCTTATTCAATTAATAAAGGACCACATAATCTTACATTCTCCCACTTAACCCATTAATTGATAAGATATAAAAGATATCCAAAATCAAAATAAACAAAATAAAATTTTATTTGAAAACAATTTTATATAATTGGATTCTGAAAATTTTAAGAAGTATTTTATACGTGGTCATGATTTTAAAAATAAGCCAATAAGTCCAATAAGCACAATAATACTATATTCAGTCCAACTATCAACGTGAGTCATAGTGGTTGTATGTCATCAATGTCACACTTCCTTCTATGTACTACAACACTATTAGTCTTTCCTTATATAGTCTATAATGACCCCTGTAATTTATCTTGTCAAGATAATCATATTTCTTGTATTCAACCATATGCATAATCATAAACACAAACAGGATAGCAGAAACAAATAACTTTAATTATGCAATAGAAATGTCAATAATAGCATCCACTTAAACATGCATCACCATATCCTTTATGGCTTGCTTACAAGCCCCATTCTAAGAACATGTTCTTTAAATGTTTTACACTACAAAGCTTTAGTAAATGGATCAGCAATCATTATAGTGGTACTCAAATTTTCAATTGACACTTGTTGTTTTTGGACTCTTTCTCTAACCACCAAGTACTTTATCTCAATGTGTTTGGAACCACTAAAGTACTTACCATTCTTAGATAAGAAAACTGCTACAGTATTATCATAAAATATCTTCAGCAGCTTGGTAATTGAGTCGACCACACCAAGTCCTGAGATAAAATTTCACAGCCATAAAGCTTGATTTGTGGCCTCAAAGCATGCTACAAATTCAGCTTCCATCGTAGATGATGCAATAAGTGATTGCTTTACACTTTTCCAAGAAATTGTCCCACCAACTAGCATAAACACGAAGTGAATTTTCTACTATCGAGGCAATTTGCAAAATCAACATCTGAATATCCCGTTACTTCAGGCTGATCTGACTTCCTATATGTGAGCATATAATCTTTTGTCCCTTGCAGATATTTCATTACTTTCTTTACAGCTTTCCAATATTCCATTCCTAGGTTACTCTGGTATCTACTCAGCATTACCACTGTAAAACTGATATCTGGCCTTTTACAGGTTTGAGCATATAATATACTTCCAATTGCTCACCCATAAGGAATATTCTTCATTTGATCCCTTTCTAAGTCATTCTTCGGGCACTGGTTTTGGCTAAATTTTTCACCTCTAGTAATAGGTGTATCATTAGCTTTACAAAGCTGCATATTAAACATTTCTAAGATACGATTAATATAACCTTTCTGAGACAATCCTAACAAACCTTGAGATCTGTCCCTGAATATCTCAATGCCAATAACATAAGATGCCTCATTCATATCAACCATCTTAAAGTTCTTGTTGAGAAATATCTTGGTTTCGTGCAATAAACCAAGATCACTACTGGCAAGCAATATATCATCCACATATAAGACCAATATAATAAACTTACTCCCACTAACCTTCAGATATATACACTGAACAATAGTATTTTTCTTAAATCCGAAGGAAGTAATGGTATTATGAAACTTTATATACCATTGTTTGGAAGCTTATTTAAGGCCATAAATGGATTTCTTAAGTTTGCAAGCCCAACTTTCCTTTCCCTTTTCTATGAATCCTTCAGGTTGTTCCATATAGATTTCCTCATCTAGATTCTCATTCAGAAATATTGTTTTCACATCCATCTGATGTAACTCAAGATCATAATGAGCTACTAATGCCATGATGATTCTCAATGAGTCCTTTCGAGAAACTGGAGAAAAGGTCTCATGATAGTTAATGCCTTCTTTTTGAGAAAAACCTTTGGCCACAAGTCTGGCTTTATATCGTTCGATATTGCCCATCGAGTCACGTTTAGTCTTAAAGACCCATTTACAACCAACTCTTTTATAATTATTGGGCAATTCAACGAGTTCCTAGACACCATTCTGGTCTATTGATTTTAACTCGTCTTTCATTGCATCATACCATTTTTCAGAATCATTACTTTCTATGGCTTGTGAAAATGATAAGGGGTCTCTTTTCATTCCTATATCAAAATCTGATTCTTGTAGATATATCACATAATCATCAGAAATGGCATGTTTCCTTTTTCTTTGAGATCTTCTCAAATCTGTCAATTGTGATTGTTCTACAAGACTATCAACGGTGACATCAACATCATGTGAGAATTCATCAATGTAATTTTATTGTTCACCCTCATCAATTCTCTTATTAATTTGAGGAATAATAATTTCTCGAATAGGGGATAATATAGGAGAAGAAGCCTGAATCTCCTCAATATCAAAATTAATCCTTCGAGACTTTTGACTCCAACTGATTTCATCATTTTCTAGGAATTTTGTATTATCATATTCTATTATCCTCATATTATGATTAGGGCAATAAAATCTGTATCCCTTGGATCTTTCTCGGTAACCAATAAAATATCTAGAAATTATTCTTGGATCCAATTTCTTTTCATGTGGATTGAATACTCTTATGTCTGCAAGACACCCCCCAAATATGTAAATGTCTCAAACTGGGTTTTCTACCAGTCCATAACTCAAATGCAGTTGATAGAACTGACTTACTAGGAACCCTGTTTAGGATGTACATAGCTATCCTAAAAGCATCACCCGACATTGACTTAGGTATAGAGGAATAACTCATTATGCTCCTAACCATATCCATAAGAGTACGATTTCACCTTTTAGTAACACCGTTCTGCTGTGGCATACCTGGTAATGCATACTGAGCATAAATACCCTGTTGTTCTAGGAATCTAGCAAAAGGACCAATATTCTGACCAAATTCATCATATCTGCAATAAAATTCACCACCCCTATCAGATTTGACAATTTTAACTTTTCTATATAATTGTCTCTCGACCTCATTTATGTACACTTCAAGAATGTCAACGGCCTGAGACTTTTCATGTATTAGATAAACATAGTCATATCTGGACAGGTCATCTATAAATGTGATGAAATATCTTTCTCCACTAAAACAGGGAATATGGAGTGATCCGCAAATATCAATATGAATAATTTCAAGAAGTTCTTTACTCCTTGTGGTATTTTTCTTTGTATGCTTAGTTTGCTTTCCTTTAATGCAATCTATGCAAACATCAAAATCAGTGAAGTCTAAATTTTCCAAAATATTATCCTTCACTAATCTTTCAATTCTTTCCTTAGAGATATGCCCCAAACGTCTATGCCACAATATAGAAGATCTTTCATTATTGGAATTACGTTTCATTCCAATACTTGATTGCAGGGTCAATAATGTATTTGCAAACTCAAGATTCAAATTAATTCTGTATAAACCATCACACAGAATTTCAGAACCAACTTTTATTAATTCTGTATCCTAACTCATCAATTCTAGACAGAGAAATTAAATTTCTAGAAATTATAGGAACAAAACATGTGTCTTTAAGATCTATCAGATGACCCGTCTCTATGCGTAAGCGATAAGTCCCTACTAATACCACTTTTGCTTTGAGACGATTTCCCATAAATATGAATCTTTCATGTTCTTTTGGTTTTCAGATTAAAAGGAATCCCTGCATATTATTAGTAACATGAGTTGGAGCGCCAGAATTAATCCACCATGTATTAGAAGGAACTTCTGCAATGTTTGATTCAAAACATACAAAGGTTGAGTTTATACCTTTTTTTTCGAACCAAGTCCTACGTTTAATATAGTCTTTATTTACATGTCCTTTCTTGCCACAAAAGAAACACTTTACTGTAATAGCTTTCTCTTCAATAGTCTAACACTTCCAGACCCGGCAAATTTCTTCGATAGATGATGCTTCGATTTTCTTTTCTTGTTACTAACTCCTTGAGTAGTTATCAGTACATTATATGAACTTTTCTGCTTTAATCTTAATTCTTCCTGAACACACATACTAGTTAACTCATTCAAGTCCCACTTATCCTTATTTGTATTATAGTGAATCTTGAATGGGCCAAACTGAGAAGTAAGAGAATTAAGAATGAACTGCACAAGGAAAGATTCATCAACATTCATTCCCAACGCCTTAAGTTTTGCAGCTTTGTCAGCCATATTGAGGATGTGATCCTGAATTCCTCGAGTACCATCATATTAAGCTGTAGTCAGTTCTTTCATTAATGTGTTAGTCAATGACTTATCAGCATATTTAAATCTGTCTTCAATAACCTTTAAATATTCATGTGCAACCGGTAATAAAGTTTTTATATTATTTGCAATTGTCATCCTTATGAACATTAAATGAGCCTATCAGATCTTTCCCAAGCCTTCATTTCATTGACTTGTTCCACAGTACTTTTGTCAGTTAATTCTACGGGCTTTTCAATAAGCAATATCAAATCAAGATCTAATACACCCAATGTAAATTGCATATGCTCTAACCATTCTGAATAATTTGATCCAGAGAGTACAGGGACATTAGAAGCATGAGAATGTATGGACGGGAATACCACTGTAGAATATAAAATAACATTAATGCTTTGAGTTTTACCATAATATGATGAACTATTGATATCATTAATATTTAACCTTTGGGTAAAAATATTGACATATCTAGTGTTCACACAAGATCATTTATTGATGACTGATACCATCCTTATGGAATAGTTTTGCTATCTTTGGGTATACAATTCTAAACTGCAAGGATATCCAAAACAGTATCATCCTACCTCATCACATAATTATTTGAAATAGATTATCCTTTGGGATTATCTAAATCTCCTAATTATACATGCAATTTTGAATATTATTTCCTTAATGTCATTGAGGACTTGTTCCTTAATATAATTTTATAAATCATTGATCTAGGCCACTTTGGTGATTGCAAGACCAATACAATAATATAAAATATAAATTAAATTATCCTATGAATGACAAGACTTTAATTGTATTTCATATCCTATAAGTCTACCATCCCAGGCTACTTTGGCAGCTACCGGTCAGGCATAACTTAAAGAGATGAACTACAAATAATATTCATCAAGTTCATTTGAACTAATTTATGCTGAGACAGTTTAATAATAAGATAACAACTATAATAATTATTGAACACTTAACGGTAGGAAAAAACTCATATGATAATTGTAATCATGATAATACATAAATCATGTATTTATGTGAAAAATAAATATTATTTCATAATTCCTAATATTTACATGTGAATAACTGAATAAATATCCAAAAACCAATAATTAGATTTAACACATACAATTAATAATTCATATGAGAAAACTATAAAGAAATAATAATTTATATTTTTTTTAATTAAACTAATTAATTTTATTTAATTTGAGAAGCCCATAGGTCCAATTAAATAAATTGATCAAAAATAAAATATAATCATTGAATAATCAAAATATAATCATAATTAAATTTTATTAGATTATATATTGATCAATTTTATAATTAAGAAAATAAACCATAATTTCTTAATTTTATAATGACAGAACTATAATTCTAAAAATATAAAAGAATTACAGAATTTCTTAAAGGATAAAAATGTTATAGGATTAATAAAACATAATAAGGGTAAAATTGTAAATAATCATATTCGGCCGAAGGGTAAAACTATAATTTCGATGAATGGCAAAACTATAATTTAAGCCTAATGGCAAAACTATAATTTTTCACTTAATGACAAAACTATAATTTTTCATTCAATGGTAAAACTGTAATTTTCTTAAGGGAAAAATCATAATTTCTCGTATATCGCCGCGCGGCTACGGCCTGTGCGACCACTAGCCGCTGGCATGTGGCTACTGCCGCTTGCGTGCGGTCGCCTCCGTGTACGGCCACCGCTTGATGCGGCTGCTGCCTACGCGCGTCCGACCCAACGTCTGCCTGGGCCGTCGACAGCGTCACCGACGCTGCTGATCTGTACGCACACTCGATGCTGTCGCAGGCAGATCTAGCCAAAAATGCATATTGCTGCGTCTTTTACACACAACAACCATTAACATCGTTCGCAAGCAAACGATTAAAATTAACATATAGGAAAACATATCAATAAGATATTCATATCAATGCATCGTAAATAAAAATAATATATCTAATATTTTTTATCTCAAAACCTAGGCTCTGATACCAATTGTTGGCATAAAAACTATAATTATGCAAACTATTATGCGAAAAAACTATTATGCCAGCATTGAAATCAAATAATACTATATCTATTTACGATGCGTACCTTTAGATGCCATCTGATTGAGATCCAATTAGATCTTCAAGAGCACCGCCTGTCGGATCTGAATAACGCCGAGATATCAATCTGCAAGAGGAACTAGAATAGATCTAGACCCCTTCTCCTCTCTTCCTATCCTTTCACAGGACCACCTTAATTGATGGTTTTTTGGAGATCAAGAGAATAACCGTAATCTCTTGATCTATTCATCCCTTTGCCATTTTGTGTTGTGTCGTGCATTGGGTTTATATAGTAGGTCCTATCTATTTATAGGTGAGAGCAGAGGGTCTAGGGTAAGTTATTAGGAGAGTTCCTTCCATCAAGGGTATACCCTAAAATATCCCAATATAATATGGACTTTATTTAATATTGGCTAATATCAGAATCCAAATAATCCATAATATATCTTATTCAATTAATAAAGGGCCACATAATCTTATACTTCAACCCAAAAAAACTCAAAAAGTATCCGTCTATTATGCTGCACAAACTCATCATCGCAAAGTTACCATCTTTATGATGAAAGTTACGCTGCAAATTTCAGCCACATGCTTCCACCCTATTTTTGATCTTGCTGCCATTATTTTGTAACCCTATCTTCTACGTGTTTTTTATGACATCTTTGGCACTCCCTATCAGCAGATTTCTTTTTGGTTTCGTGCAAAAATTGCTGATACAAACCATTGATCTTTTACGTCCAAACTGCTGCACTTTAGACGTAAAAATCTATCGCAACACCTTCTCGTGTTCCTTGATTTTGACAAATTTATTACTGTCATATTCTCCCATGAATTTTTTGACGACATTACCTTTTCGTAACTGGTCGATTCCCATCGAGCTCTACTTGAATCTTTGTTATCAACTGCTGGAAAAAAATTACATCTATACTGCTGAAATCTTTTAACGAAAAAATTCTGCTGCTATACCTTTGGTTCTTCTTCTTCTCGTAAACCATCAAATCCTACCGAACTTGCTGCCACTAACCACATCATCTTTAAGGTACCCTCTAGCCTTAAGCGGCAGCTATCATAACCTATTTCCAGAATCCACAGCCAATCCAAATCGTAGCCCAAACAGCTGTCTTCCGCAGCCACTGAACCTTCAACCAATCCTTATCTTCTGTAGCCACTGAACCTTCCACCACCCTATGCCCATAACCTGTCAATAGAAGAATGATCGAAACATCTCAGATCTGGAGATGTACACAATGGCATCCGAAGATTTGATCGATGCCAAGTTGGAGGCATTCGAATCGCGCATGGAGGACAAATTACGCACCTTATTCGCAGAATTCAGAATTGGTCGATCTCCAAGCTCGACAAAATTACAGCAAGGTAAAAGTTCAGAGAGGCCTCTAGAGAAGGAAGAACAAGCCTCTGATGTGATATAGCCATGCATGAGGGCGGACTTCCCTTGATGGGAAGAAGGAGACCAGACAGGATGGCTTTCGCTTGCCAAACGCTACTTCTGTTATCACTTCCATGGTGGACATTGTTAACAACCACCTTGAAGGAGATGTAATATAGTGGTAAATTGGCTTGAGCACACCCAATAAATTCCAACATGGAGATAATTCAAGAGCGGGTTGCTGATCTGCTTTAGACCGTCCAAATACGAGAACATTGATAGCCAACTCTCAAAGATCTAATAAACCTCCACGATCCAAGATTACCATACCAGGTTTGAAAGATTATCTAACCAAGCTTGTGAATAGTCTGAAAGGTAATTGTTAGGACATTCATCGAGGGTCTAAAGTCAGAAATAAAAGGAGAATTAAAAGCACGGCAGCCCTACACCTTGATGGTTGCAATCTCCTTCGCCCGAAACCAAGAAGAGCGATTCAACCAAGATGTGTCAAGGATGAGAATTGTACCTTGACAAGCTAGGAGCCATTCCTCGCTGCTAAAAAAATTGACAAGAGAAGAGTTTCGCGACAGATCAGCGAAGGGCCTAATGTTGGCATTGCAACGAACCGTGGATCTGTGACCATCGTTGCAAGAGGGGATGTCTTCTTCTGATTGAACCCCTTGATGATTTAGAGGAGGAGGTCCACGAGCAAGATGAGGAGGTCATGAAGGAAGAACCGTAGCCAACCGATTGTATGATGCATGCCCTTGCTGGCTACGCGAACCCACAGACGATGAAAGTGGGAGAACTACTCAAACAACAACCAATTATCGTCCTCATCTATACTGGCAGCACCAATAACTTTATGAATAGCAAGGTTGCTGGTCGGATGGCACTTCATATTGAAGGATGCAATAGGTTTGATGTTAAGGTCACCGACGGTCAAATTTTGAAGTGTCATCAAAGATGTCTACACGTGAAATTATTGCTACAGGACCAAGAGATAATTACTGATTTTTTCCTCCTCCCACTCGATGATTATGAGGTTGTGCTTGGCATCGAATGGCTGACTACGCTAGGTGATATTTTTTGAATTTTCAAAATTAATTATGAAATTTTTTAGCGAAGGGAAACAGGTGATCCTACGTGGGAGATGCGGGAGCGACGTGACGATGGTTTCAACATAGCGAATGGAGAAAGTCTTGCACAAAGTGAATAGCGACTTTCTAATGCAACTCCAAAGCCAAATATAAGGGAGTCAACAAAAAATCAAGACCCAAGCCTTCTCCAATTGCTTGTTGAATTTCAGATGTCTTCGCTTAACCGTGCAGCCTACCTCCTACCGATGGCATGATCACCGAATTCTGATTCTTCCTGGCAAACCACCAGTAAACACTCAGCCATATCATTATCCTCACCTTCAAAAAGATGAAATACAGAGGATTGTAGGTGAGATGCTTGAAACATGGGTCATTCGGCAAGTTACATATACCCTCTACTGTTCGCTAGTGCTTCTTGTATGAAAGAAAGACGGAACGAGGCGAATGTGCGCTAACCACAAGAACCTTAAATATTTTATGGAGCAGAAGATATCCTCCCCTGAATAGCAAAATGGGTAACAAAGCTTCTTGGGTATGAGTATGGAATAACTTACAAAAAAGGGAAAGAAAATGTTGTTGTAGATACACTTTTACGGCTATCCTAGCAAGCTGAATTTTCAGCCCTCTCCCTTCCAACCAGTGGTTTTCTCGAGGACATTAGGAAGGAATGGAGAGATGATCCAGAGACCAAGGAGATCATTAAAAAATTAGAGGAGGAACCAAGCTCTGTAGGTCATTATAATTGGGATTCGAAGGACTTGCACTATAAGGGACGCATCGTACTTGTACCAAATTCTCCTTACATAAAGACCATCCTACAAGAGATACATTCAATGGGGCACTCCGGATTCCTTAGGACATATAAGAGAATTAAGTAAAAAATTTATTGAAAATAGATAAAAAATGTTATTGCTAAATTTGTAGCACAGTACGACATATGCCAATGACATAAAGGTGAAACAGTGGCAAGCCCCAAAAAGCTACAATCTCTACCCATACCGGACTCGGTTTGGACTGATATATCAATGGACTTCATTCAAGGGCTGCCCTCATCCCTAGAAAAAGGTATAATTCTTGTCGTGGTCGACCGTCTCACGAAGTATGCCCACTTTTGCACTGTTCGTAACCCTTATACTACCTCTAACATTGCTCGAATCTTTATGACAAATATTGTAAAATTGCATAGGATGCCAAGATCTATTGTAAGTGATTCTGGCAGGGTCTTCACCAGTAAATTTTAGATAGAGTTATTCCAATTATAGGGCACCGAGTTGAAGATGAGCACGGCGTACCATCCACAAACCGATGCCAGACCGAAGTGGTGAACAGGTGATTACAGACATACCTTAGATGCTTCACCAGTGATTAGCCAAAAGAATGGACAAAGTGGCTTCCCTGGGCCGAATGATGGTATAACATGACCTAACGTTCCTCGACAAAATGTACTCCTTATGAAGCCATGTATGGCCGACCACCTCCTGTAATCCTAAAGTATGTACATGGCTCATCTAAAGTAGAATAGGTAGACATGGAGCTTAGGGACAGGGACAAAATTCTAAAATTATTAAAGGATAATCTCTCAGCACCCCAGGCAAGGATGAAACAGTAGCACGATCTACACAAAAGTGAAAGAGAATTTTCAATAGGAGATTGGGTCTTCCTTCAGCTCCAACCCTACAAGCAAACATCCGTCCACACCAGAGCATCCATGAAGCTCTCCCCATGATTCTTCGGACCTAACCAAATCATGGAGCATATTGGAGCAGTGGCATACAGGCTGGACCAACCCGCCAGCTCCCGGATCCACCTAATTTTTCATGTGTCATGCTTGAAGCCCAAGCTAGGATAGAACGAGATGGCGTAGAGCCACCTGTCGGACACTACAGCCCATGGAAAGCTCCAGATCCAACCAAGAGCAATTAATGATCGTCGGCTCGTGACTCGATGTCGACGACCCACTACTGAGGTGTTAGTGCAGTGGACAAACTTACCCGCAGAAGATGCCACCTAGGAGAATTATGAAGACTTAAAGATCAAATTCCTGGAGTTCATGAAGCGTCAGCCTTGAGGATAAGGCTAACTTAAAGATCTATTAGGACCCTAGCTATCTTGGGTCCTAAGTTTATTAAGTCATGCATGTAATAAACCCTAAACTAGCCACCACCCCTATTGAAGCGGTGGTCGGCTAGGGTTAAGGGAAGAGTCCTCATGAAGAGAGGGCCTTCTAGCCACCTCCCTCCTCTTGGGAAAGGCCAACCAGGGTTCGGCTGACTACGCCAAGAGGGAGTCTTTTTCAAGGAGTTAGGGTTTTGAGTCCCTATATAAACTCAAGTAGCCACCCTTATTTTCATCATGAATAAGATCAATCTTTCTTCAGCTATTGTGTCGAATACCTTGGAGGAGGGAACCCATATAGAGTTCCAAGAGGCCGATCCACTATAAAAATCAACCCCAAGCTTAGAATACGCAAGGGCTCTAACAACCAGAGCTAGGTTACTCGTACAAAAGATTTACTTTTAAATTACGTGTGATAAGATTTAATCACATAGAACTATTCTATACATTTTTACTGTATTTCACAGCGAAGGCAGCGAGGAAGGGGGCAACCACCTGCAGACAGGCCCCCTGCAGGGGCGACCACCCATGGCTAAGGGCGGCAGGCTATAGCCATGGCCCCTATAGGGGTGATCACTTGTAGGGGCAACCGCTAGCAAGCGCAACCGCACGTGACCAGGGTTGTCGCCTGCAAGGGTGACTACTCGCAGGAGAGACCGCTAGCAGGGTCAACGCCCGCAGAGGCGGGGCAACGCCCGTAGAGGCGGTGCTTGCGGGCACAGCACCCTTAGGCAAGCCACCTATGGGCATAGGCAACATCTATAGGAGTGGCGCCCATGGCGCCCGCCAGCTGGGGGGGTGGCAACCCGAGGGCAATGACACCTACCGTTGGGGCGATCGCCGGCAGCGTGCAGCACCACCGCCTACACAAGGGCGGCAGCGACGACTCATTGGAAGAGGGCAGAAAGGGCTTAGAGTTTTTATTTTGATAAAAGGATAATACTACCCCTCGTAATTTAAGAAATTTCAAGGTCTGTCCTTTCTTATAGAATTCCTAAAATACCCTTGACTTTTCTCAAAATTCTTAGCATGTCTCGATTTTCCAAAAAAATAATTAATTAAATAATTTAATTAATTATTATTTATGTAGTAGTCCTATATGATGATGTGTGTAGATGTGATGTATGATGTTGATGGATGATCATGAACAATGTGTTATGATGTGTGTAACTGTGATTATTATTATTATTATAGGGGCCAGCAAGCCTCCGTTTTTCTCGTTTATTATCGAGCCTATGTGCTTGTGATTATGTTGTACTTACATGAGAGTCGCGAGGGGAGCGTGAAGGCTTTAGCGGGACCCACATGTCGTGACGGGCGATCGCATCGCATGGTGATGCGCCGAGGATCCAACGAAACTGATGATGATGAGAAGAATGATCACAGGGCATGGAGATACACTGATACACACATAGATTCTATTGTGAGTGATTGGGCCTATTAGATCGGTTCTAATCACATTATGTGACGGTTCATGATCATCCGGTGTGGCATACATATATGATATGTGATTATACATATACTATATATATATATATATATATTTGTATGATATGTAGATATATATTAATATGTATGTGTGTGACACAACATATTAGGAGATTGATACAAAAACAAAACCCCTCCTACGATAATATTAAGTCGGTGAGTGTCAAATAATAAGATTGACCCACGTGACCTTCCATCGTTTTAGGAAGAAATTGAATCTCAACATATGTTGAGTTGGTCGAGTCACTCGAGGCTCACTTATCTATGTGATCGAGATCTTGCCTATGAAATAAAGATGTCACTGGTGACCTAAGGACATGGCGATGCTAAGTCGAGTCACTCAAGAGCATATCATCGAATCAGACTCATCTTGTAACAATGGTGATGACTTAACTGAGCTTCATGGTTAGTCGAGTAGTTGAGACCATGATAATTCGGAGGCCAAACATGACGAGAATCATAATAAGTTATGATTGACAAGAGTTGCTTATCTTTTGGACTTAGTGTAATTGGTCGAGTCACTCGATGTTGCACTAAGACGCCAATTGGATACTGATCCCCACTGGAAGTCTACTAAAGACTTCTATCTTACATATCGAGGGTCGCATAATTCACTAGGAAATTTAATGGGAGCAAATTAAGATAGAAAGTCCATATCTTAATTAGTTTTTTTATAAAATCTGCATGTTATTAATTTAGTCTACATCTTGTTTGTCGCTTGCAAACCCCCTACATAGCATACTTGATGCCAACCACCTCACTGGTCTAAACTACATAAATTAGCTCCGTGATTTGAGAATTATTATCATTGCGAAAAAAATTATGTACGTCCTTAACACGATTATGCCCACGCCAGAGGAAAGGACAAGCAAGGATGAGATCGCACGCTATGTGAAGTATATAGATAGTCCTAGAGGATAACCTATGTGTTTATCTTATACTTTAGTCTGTTGGAAAACCTCAGTGGGAGCATCACATGTGCAGTCGAAATTAAAATAAAAATAGGTTTCCCACGTAGATCAAATCATCATGCAAAAGATTGGGTCACGAGAAAATCATAAAAATAAAAAATCGCATCATGTTAGAGATTGTTTTACCTAGGGAGATCATATATCCTTGTATTCCAGATCTGGATAGAGAGGATGAAGGAAGTCAAATGTCTTCCTTTCTAGCGGTATCCACATAATGGATCTCTGTAGTGAAATTCCTCCAATCTAATCTCGCAACTCTTGCACAGAGGGAGGGAGGATAATAGGAGGGGGTGGCCAAAGCTGTAACCTATCAATTATGAACCTCCCTCCTATTTATAGAGAGCCACTAAAAAACCCTAGGGTTCCTGCTTATGTGGGTATTGGATCTCCATCCAAATACCCACTAACCTTGTATTATTGGATCTTTATTCAATAATCTCCTTAGGCCTCTAATTGGACCTCATGCAAGGAGCCCATCAGCATAGGGTCTTCTTATCTAATGAGAATAGGGCTAATTGGATCTTTATCTAATCCTCTATTTGTTGAAGCATCCACCATATGTGTGTGATCCTCTAGGCCCGATACCGAGCTGGTTGTAGGTCACTCCCATCAGAACTTCTTCTGATATAGTGAATTATTATCCTCATAATAATTCACTCGACTCATCGACTATGGACGTACTAGGCCACTACGCATAGTCCCTAGACGGTATAGGGGGATCGAATCTATCAGACCTGTCTATCCATAGTTACCATGTATCTATAATCCCTTATCTAACTAATATCCCAGAGACCGTATATTGGACATGGTGCCGTCAGGTCATATGCGGAATCCGTTCGAGTCCCACTCTAATCGGATTCTCCTAGAGAACTCCTTCTCTCTCAATCTAAATGACCCTAGCCAGGGATTTGTCTGAGCAAGCATACACGAGATATTCCTCTTGCAATACCAAGAGTAGATGATCATTTATTGACACTCAATTGCCTTCGTAAAGTTGGCTGCCAATCCAGATAAACAGATATACTAGATCTGAAACATTCTAAACCTGTAAATCAGGCGTCAAAGAAAGGAGCACTCAAATAAGACATCATTGGTATCTCAAGTTTAAGAACCACACAACTGGGAATATATAATTGATGTCTGATATTAGATATTATTAACCATACAGCATTTCATAAGTGGATGAATCAGTGAACTCATTCTCCAATGCGTACATGTACTATAGCCTTAGTGTCTCCACACAAGTGGATATAAGACCAACTGCCTCCATCATATGGATGGGTATATAGTAAGTACATCGGTCTATCTAATTATCTCGATGTCCCTCTCGAGTAACTTCTGACCGGGATTATTTAGGATCTGTGTTTAAAGGTGAATCGATCTCATTATAGTGATCTTATCATGATCTGATTCTCATTGCATAACCAAGGACATCATAATATATATATATGCAACAGATAATATAATGTGAAAATATACCAATAATAATCATAAGAAAAAAAGATCGCACAGCATGTCAAATGTGATATCACTCACGTGATTGGCTTGCAGGGCACCTGTAACCAGCATAGTCCTTGTCAGATTCCTTTTCACAATTCATTATTAACTTTAATATAAATAAGTTTGAGGTAACTCTACCTAAGCTCCTCAATATGTTGAGGGAAACTAAGACCACCATCAAGAAGAGAAGCTAGTTCTCTATATTGGTGAGACCAATAAGAAAAGAAAAGCTAATAAGACCCTTAAGAAGAAAATGGCAAATTGGGGAAGGCAAATGTTACCAAGAAAGACTCGGTCAAGGACAAAGGTCAGTGCTTCCAGTGTAGCAAAGATCGGCATTAAAGGAGGAACTGTAAGAAGTATCTTGCATAAAAGGTGAAATGGAAGCTTGGGCTTCAAGTACATTCATGATTAGTCTCCACTTGTCAGATTTTTACGATAACACATGGGTATTGGATACTAGAGTGCTTATCATATCTATAATTCTAGTAAGATTTAGGAGATTGGTCATAGGTGAGATGGACCTCAAATAGGCAATGGAGCATTGCAGTTGCTGTTGAGGAGCTATCATTGCATTGGATGCGTGCTATTTTGTTCCCTCTATTATCAAAAATATTATTTTTATTTCTTGTTTGATAATTAGTGGATATAAGTTAGTTTTTGAGAATAATAGTTATTCATTAATTTTAGATGATGAGATCATCGCAAGAGGAACTTTGATTAATGGCTTATATGTGTCAGGCACCTCTCCGCACATCATGAATATAAATACATCTAAGAGAAAACGAGATAAGATGAACAATGAGAAAAAGCATACCTATGGCATTGTAGGTTAGGTTATATTCATGAGGGAATGATTCAAAAGTTGCTCAAAGATGGATACTTAGATCCATTCAACTATGAGTTGTATGCAACTTGCGAACCATGCTTTCGTGGAAAGTTGACCAACTCTCCTTTTAGTGGAATTGGAGAGAGAGCCATTAAGTTATTAGAACTCATACATAGTGATGTATGTGGTCCTCTGTTGACTCAAGCTATAAGTGGTTACTCATATTTTATTACATTCACTAACTATTTCTCTAGGTATGAACATATGTACTTGATAAAGTACAAGTTCAAGACTTTCGAGAAATTTAGGGAATATAAAAAGTAGAGAACCAGATTGGAAAGAGTATTAAGCTTCTTCGATCAGATCGAGGAGGAGAATACTTGAGTATGGAGTTCACTCATTTCCTCAAGAACCATATGATTATGTTTTAGTAAACACCTCCTTATACACCTTAGCTCAATGGTGTATCAGAAAGGAGGAATCACACACTGTTAGACATAATGCGATTCATGATGAGTTTCACCGACCTACCCATCTCATTCTAGGGATACGCCCTAAAGACCGTAGCTTACCTTCTGAATAAAGTTTTATTTAAGTCGGTGGTGTCTGCACCATATGAGATATAGAGAGGAAAGAAGTCTGATCTTAAGGTTGTTAAGATTTGGGGCTACCCTTCCCACATAAGAACACAACCCCGATAAGTTAGAATCAAGGACTGAACGATGCACATTTGTGGGATACCCTAAGGAGACTTTTGGATATTACTTCTATCAACCCGAGAACTAGAAGGTCTTTGTTGCCAAGAGAGCTGTGTTCCTTGAGAAGGAATACATTCTTGATGGAAATAGTGGGAGTAAGATAGAGTTGAGTGAGGTTAGAGAACTTAGCTCAAGCACCAGTCCAGAGTCCGAGTCTATTCAGGTACCTAGCACACAAGTTCTAACTTTGTGTAGGTCTAGAAGAGTATCTCATCCTCCTGAAAGAAATGTGGGACATATCAATGGAGATGACTCTCAAGATATTGATCCTCATATCTACGAGGAGGCTATTATGAGTATAGACTCTAGGAAGTGGCAAGAAGCCATGAATTCTGAGATAGATTCTATGTACTCCAACAAAGTTTGGAACCTTGAGGATGCACCTGAGGGTATCATACCCATTGGCTGCAAATGGATCTTCAAGAAGAAGAAGTGAATGGAAAGGTGGAGACCTATAAGGCAAGGCTGGTAGTTAAAGGATATTTTTAAAGGCAAGGAGTTTACTATAACAAAATCTTTCACCCGCAGCCATGCTTAAATCCATCATAGTTCTTTTGGCCATTGCAACACACTATGACTATGAGATCTGACAGATGGATGTGAAAATGGCTTCTTCAATGGCAACCTCGAGGAGGAGGTGTATATGATACGGCTAAAGGGATTCATGTCCAAAGAGAGTCTAGATAAAGTGTGCAGGTTGCTAAGGTCTATCTATGGATTGAAGTAAACTTTCCAAAGTTGGAACATAAGATTTGATGAGACGATCAGATCTTATGACTTTGTTAAGAACGAAGATGAGTCTTGTGTGTATAGGAAGGTAAGTGGGAGCACTATCACTTTCTTGGTGTTATATATGGATGACATCATAATTATTAGAAATGATGTAAAAATGTTCTCCACAATAAAGACTTGACTATCTAGAAACTTCTCCATGAAGGACCTAGGAGAAGCATCCTATATTTATGGGATCTAGTTTTATAGAGATAGATCTAAGAGGATGTTTGACTTATCTCAGTCCAAGTACATAGACTCCATTGCCAAAAGGTTTGACATAAAAAATTTCAAGAGAGGTCTCATGCCGATGAGACATGGAATATCACTTTTCAGGAGTATGTCCCCAAAGACTCCTGTAGAAATGGCAGACATAGATAGAATAATTCTCTATGCCTCAGCGATAGAGTTTATCATGTATGATATGCTATGTACTAGGCCTGATATAGTGTATGCTCTGAGTGTCATGAGCAGGTATTAGGTAGATCTAGGTTTAGAACACTAAAAGGTGTAAAATGTATCCTTAAGTACTTGAGAAGTACGAAAGATCTTTTTATTAGTATATGGAAAAGGTAGCCTCTAGGTTGAGGGCTATACAGACTCAACTTTCTAGTCCGACATCGATGATAGCAAGTCGAACTCGAGGGTATGTCTTCATCCTGAATGAAGAAGCAATAAGCTGGAAGAGTTCTAAGCAAGATACTACTACTGACTTGATCACAAAGGCAGAATACATTACTACAGCAGAAGTAGTAAAGGAAGGGATATAGATGAATAAGTTTATCAAGGATTTGAGAGTTGTACGAAATAGCATGGAGTTGATTCCTATATATAACGACGATAAAATGGTGATAGCTCTAGTAAGGGAACCCAAGTCTCATCAGAATTATTGTGAGGAGGTTCCACCTAATAAGAGAGATCATAGCCCGAAAATGTATAGCAATGGAAAGAGTTCCATCCGAAGATAATATTACAGATCCACTAACGAAGCCGTTGTCCCAAATTGTCTTTAATCATCATAGGGGTCTGATGGGGATCAAACACATAGGTGATTGGCTTTAGGTCAAGTGGGAGATTGTTGGTTACAGGTGCCCTATAAGCCAATCATGTGAGTGATGGCACGTGTAACACGTTGCATAGTCTTTTTGTATTATTATTATTGGCATATTTTCACATTATATTATATATTGAATATATATATTGTGATGTCCTTGGTTATATGTAATAAGAATATGATCGTGATGAGATCATGATAATGAGATCGATTCACCTTTAAACACAGATCCTAAATGATCCCGGTCATAGGTTGCTCGAGAGGGACATCGAGGCAACCAGACAGACCAGTGTGTTATATACCCATCCACATAATAGAGGCAGTTGATCTCATAGCCACTTGTTTGGAAACACTAATGATACAGTACAAGTGCTCATTAGAGAATGAGTTTACTTATTGATCCGCTTACGAAATACTAGATGGTTAATGATATATATCGTCAGACAGCGATTCCATAATCTCAGTTGTGTGTCTGGTTCTTAGACTTGAGATACCAAGGATGCCTTATTTGAGTACTCCTTTCTTTGATGCCAGACTTATAGGTTTAGAAAGTTTTAGATCTGGTATACCCGGTTATCAGAATTGATAGCCAATCTTACAAAGGCAATTGAGTGTCAATAGAGGATCATCCACACTCAGTATCATGAGAGGAATATCCCATATGTCATCGCTTAGACAAATACTTGGTCGGGATTATTCGGATTGAGAGAGGAGTTCCTGGGAGAATCTTATTAAAGTAAGACTCGGACGGATTTTGTATGTGGCCTGATAGTACCATGCCCAATATATAGTCTCTGAAATATAAGATAGATGAGAGACTATTGATACATGGTAATTGAGGACAGACAAGTCCAATGGATTAGATCCTCTGTACCATTTGGAGACTATGGGGTAGTGGCCTAGTACTTCCATAGTTGATGAGTTGAGTGAAGTATTATGGGATAACAATTCACTAATTCAGAAGGAGTTCTGATATGTATGACTCACGGCCAGCTTGGTATTAGGGCTACATACGGTGAATGTTTTAGTGAGTAGAGGATTGGATATGAGTTATCCAATTAGCCCTTATTCTTATTAGATAAGACCCGACATTGATGGACTCCTTGTATGAGACCCAATTAGAGGCCAAAGGGGATTATTAGATAAGGATCCAATAATTAAAAGTTAATGGGTAATTGAATGAAAATCCAATACCCACTAAGGCATGATCCCTAGGGTTTTTTGTGACTCTCTATAAATATGAGGCAAGGGCGGCTCTTATGTGATAGGCTACACTTTTGGCCACCCCCTCTTATTCTCCTCCCTTCTTCATCTTCTATGCAAGAGTTACGAGATCTTGGTTACAATTGGAGGAGCATCGCTGCAACAATCCATCGTGTGGATACCGCTAGAGAGGATGACGTATGACCTCCTTCATCCTCTTCATCTTTATCTGGATTTCAAGGATATATGATCTCCTTAGGTAATCAATCTCTCACGTATCATAATTTTATTTTTGTGGGTTTCTCGTGAACCAATCTTTGCACGATGAATTGATCTATGTAGAAAACCTATTTCGTTTTGTTCTTCCGTTGTGCATATGATATTCCCATTGGGTTTCCCAATGCTTTATAGGGAAAAATTGAATATCGACGTAGGTTGAGTTGGTCGAATCCCTCGAGGCTCACCTATCTCACGATTCGATATCTTGCCTACGATATAGAGATGTCACCGGTGACCTGAGATCATGGTATGCTTGGTTGAGTCCCTCGAGGGCATATCATGTTAGAACCCTTGCGGATTATAAGCTTGGGGTGATCTCTATAGGGGATCGACCTCCTTGGAACTCTATAGAGGTTCCTCCCTCCTTATTTTTCTGCACAAAGGCTGAAAAATAATTGATCTATTGATGATGAAAAGAGAGGAGAATACAAGCTATTTATAGGGCTTCTAAACCCTAACTCCTAATAGGATTCCTACTTAAGACTCCTACTCCTAACAACTCTAACTCTAAGAAGCAACTCCTAGCCGACCTCAACTAGGAGTGGCTGGTGGCTAACAACTCCTAATCATTCTCCACTTCTAACCCTAACCCTAGCCGACGCCTTTAGCTATAGTAGGGGGTGGCTAGCTAAGGTTTACATGTGTGCCTCCTTTATTAAATTTAGGACTTAATTAACTAGAGTCCTAACTTCCCAACCTTGACTCCTATTCAAACTCCAATTCAGCCGAATCCTAATCCTACTAAGATTTGGGCTGATTTATTATAGTGGACTTAAATCTTCTCCTAGCTGACCTAATGTCAAGTCTAGGTTGGCCAACAAAACTCAATCTAAGGACTCAACTCAATTGACTAGGACTGGACTCGGCTAGGGTCCTAATATATCATCAAATCAAACTCATCTTATAATGATGGTGATGACTTAACTGAACATCATGGTTGGTCGAGTCCCTCGAGGCCATGATGGTTCGGAGGCTGAACAGGACAGGAATCACAAAGAGTTATGATTGACAAGAGTTGTCCATCGTTTTAGACTTAGTATGATTGGTCGAGTCCCTCGAGGTTACACTGAACCGTCAATAGTATCCTAATCCCCACTAGAAGTCTGTCCGAGACTTTCGTTTCATGTGCCGAGGGTGTCGCATGATTTTTCAGAAAAATAGTGGGAATAGATTAAGATAGAAGTCTATATCTTAATTATTTATTTTTTATAAAATCAGCATATTATTCATATATGCTATGTCTTTGCTTGTTAGAAATATATCGCTTGCAAACCCCCTACTTAGCATACTTGGTGTCAACTGCCTCACTGGTCCAAACTACTCAGATTGGCTTCGCAACCTGAGAATCATTCTCATAGCAACGAAAATCACATATTTTCTTGACACGATATTGCCCACACTGGAGGAAGGGGCAAGTGAGGATGAGATTGCTTGCTACGTGAACTATATAGACGATTTCACTTTGGCTAAGTGTTATATGTTAGCCTCTATGACTCCTGAGCTACAGAGGCAACATGAGAGCATGAACGTCAATTTCATCCTTCTTCATCTTCTCCATTTGTTTGAGGTATAGAGAAGAACTCAGAGATATGAGATATCCAAGAGTCTCTTTTATGCCAGGATGATAGAGGGGATATCGGTTTAGAATTATGTTCTAAGGATGATTGAGTGGAATGAGAAATTCATAGGTCTAGGAATAGTCCTAAAGGATAACATGTGCACTGATCTTATACTTTAGTTCCTACTAGATTCTTTTTCTCAATTCATTATGAATTTTAATATGAACAAGCTTGAGATAACTCTCCCTGAGCTCCTCAATATGTTGAGGGAGACTAAGAGCACCATCATGAATGAGAAGCTAGTCTTTACATTGGTGAGTCTAAAAAGAAAAGGAAGGCTAATAAATCTCTTAAGAAGGACTAGGGCAAGAACATACTGGGTAAAGCAAAGGTTGGCAAGAAAGACCCAGTAAAGGACAAAGGCCAATGCTTATACTACAACAAAGACAGGCATTGAAAGAGGAACTATAAAGTGTACATTGTAGAGAAGGCAAAACAAAAGTTTGGAGAAGCTTCCGGTAAATTAATGATCCGTCTCCATTTGTCAAGTTTTTATGATAATATATAGGTATTAGATACCGAGAGTGCTTATCACATATACAATTCATTATAAGTTATGGCAAGGCCTATGAGACTGGCGAGAGGTGAGATGGAAAAAATAGGTAAGGTCACCCTACATTTGCCTGGTGGAGCTACATTAGATGCATGTTATTACATTCTCTATTGTCAAAAATATTATTTTTATTTTATGTTTGACAGTTAGTAGATATAAATTAATTTTTTAGAATAATAGTTGTTCACTGATTTTGGATAATGAGATCATCACTGGAAGAATATTGCATAATGGTTTATATGTGTTAGACATTGCTTCACATATCATGAATATAAATATGTCCAAGAGGAAACGAGATGAGGTAAACAATACATACCTATGGCATTGTAGGCTAGGTCATATCCATGAAGGAAAGATTCAAAAGTTGTTAAAAAATGGATACTTAGATCCATTTAACTATGAGTCATATGTAACTTACGAACCTTACCTTCATAGAAAGTTGATGAACTCTCTATTTAGTGAAACTAGAGCGAGAGCCACTGAGTTGTTGGAACTCATACATAGCGATATACGTGTGGTCCCATGTTGACTTAGGCTATAGGCAATTACTCCTACTTCATTATTTTCACTGATGATTTCTTCATGTTTGGACATATGTACATGATGAAGTACAAGTCCGAGGCCTTCAAGAAATTCAAGAAATACAAGAATGAAGTATAGAACTAAACTATAAAGAGTATTAGGACTTCGATCGAATTAAGGATGAGAATACTTGAGTATAGAGTTCACCCATTTCCTCATAGACCATGGAATTATATCCTAATGGACACCATCTTATACGTCTCAGCTCAACGATATATCAGAAAGGAGGAATCACACGCTATTAGATATGGTGCGGTCCATGATGAGTTTCGCCAACCTACTCGTCTTATTTTATGATACGCCTTGGAGACTACAGCTTATCTTTTGAATAAAGTTCTATCTAGGTCGGTAGTGTCTACACTATATGAGATATGAAAAGAGAAGAAAGAAGCTCAATCTTAAGATTGTTAATATTTGGGGCTACCTTGTCCATGTTAGAAGACACAACCCCGATAAGTTAGTATCAAGGACGGAGTGGTGCAAGTTCGTAGGATACCCCAAGAAAACTTATAGGTATTATTTCTATCATCCTGAGGACCAGAAGATCTTTGTTGCCAAAAGAGTAGTGTGTGTTCCTTGAGAATGAACACATTCTTAGTGAAAACAGTGGGAGCGTGATAGAATTGAGCGAGATTGGAGAATCTAACTCAAGCATCACTTGGAGACCGAGTCTATTCAACTACCTAACACACAAGTTTCAACTTTACATATGTCTAGCAGAGTTTCTCACCCTCTTGAGAGATATATGAGAGATATCAATGGAGAGGATATTCAGGATGTTGATCCTCAGATCTACGATGAGGCCATTATGAGTATAGACTTTAGGAAGTGGTAAGAAGTCATAAAGTCTGAGATGGATTTGATGTACTCTAACAAGGTTTAGAACCTTGTTGATGCAAATAAGGGTATCATACCCATTGGCTGCAAATGGATCTTCTAGAAAAAGATCGGAGTAGATGAAAAGGTGGAGATCTATAAGGTAAGACTGGTGGCAAAAGGGTATCGTTAAAGGCAAGGAGTTCTTTCGGACATTGTAGTACGCTATGACTACGAGATATGGCAGATAGATGTGAAAATCATATTCCTCAATAGCAACCTCGAGAAGGAGGTGTATATGATACAGCTTGAAAGATTCGTGTCCAAGGAGAGTCTAGATAAGGTATGTATGTTGCTCGGGTCCATCTATGGATTGAAGCAAGCTTCCCAAAGTTGGAACATATGATTTGATGAGGCAATAAGATATTATGACTTTGTTAACAATAAGAATGAGTCTTGTCTGTACAGGAAGGTAAGTGGGAGCGCTATCACCTTCTTAGTACTATATGTGGATGACAACCTGATCATTAAGAATGATGTAGGAATGCTCTCCACAATTAAGGCTTGACTATCTAAACACTTCTCCATGAAGGACTTAAGGAAAGCATCCAACATCTTGGGGATTCAGATCTATAGAGATAGATCTAAGAGGATGTTTGGCTTGTCCTAGTCTAGGTACATAGACTCCATTGTCAAAAGGTTTGGTAAAAATTCTAAGAGATGTCTTATACCAATGAGACATGGAATATCACTTTCTAGAAGTATGTCCCCAAGACTCCTAAAGAAAGGACAGATGTAGATAGGATATCTTATGCTTCTACTACAGGGTCTCTCATGTATGCTATGTTATGTACCAGGCCTGATATAGTGCATGCTCTGAGTGTCACGAGCAAATATCAAGTGGATCCGTGTTTAAAACACTAGAAGGCATTAAAGTGCATCCTTAAATACTTGAGAAGGACTATGGATCTTTTACTGGTATACAAATGAGGTAGCCTCCAGGTTGAGGGCAATACAAACTCGAGTTTTTAATCTGATACTGATGATTGTAAGTCGAACTCAGGGTATGTCTTCACCCTGGATAGAGAAACATTAAACTGAAAGAGTTCCAAATAAGATACTATTGCTGACTCGACAATAGAGGTAAAGTACATTGCTATGGCAGAAGCAGCAAAGGAGGGAGTCTAGATGAAGAAGTTCATCACAGATTTGGTAGTCGTACCGAGCAGCGAGGAGTTAATTCTCATATATTACAATACCAATCAATGGGGCGATAGCTCTAGCAATGGAACCCAAGTCGTATCAGAAGTATTCTGAGGAGGTTCTAGTTGATTAAAGAGATCATGGCCCGTATATAGCAACCGAAAGAGTTTTATTCGAATAAAACATTGTAGATCCATTGACGAAGTCGTTGTGTCATATTGTCTTTAAGCGTCAGAAGGGTCTGATAGGGATCAGACTCATAGGTGATTGCTTTAGGTCAAGTGGGAGATTGCTGGTTACAGGTGCCCTACAATTTAATCACTGAGTGATGACACGTATGACACGTCAAACAATCTTTTTTCTTGCTATTATTATTTGATATCCTCGGATCTATGTAATAGGAATTGGATCGTAATGAGATTAGATAATGTGACTAATTCACCTTTAAATACAAACCCTAAATAATTTCAGTCATCGGTTACTTAAAAGAAACATTGAGATAATCAAATAGATCGGTGTACTATATACCCACTCATTTGATTGAGGTAGCTAGTCTCATAGTCGCTTGTGCGGGGACATTAAGGGTATAGTATAAGTACTCATTGAAGAATGAGTTCACTGATTGATCTGCTTATGGGATGTTATATGATTAATAATACCTAATGTCAGATAGCGATTTTGTAGTCCCAATTGTGTCTCTAATCCTTAGACTTAAAACACCAATGATGTCTTATTTGAGTACTCTTTTCTTAGATATCAGACTTATAGGTCCGGAAGTTTCAAATCTGGTACAATCAGTTATAGAGATTGGTAGCCAACCTTACAAAGATAATTATATGTCAATAGAGAATCATCTGCTCTTGGTATCATGTGAAGAATATCTCGTGTGCTCTCGCACAGACAAATCCCTAACTAGGGTCATTCTGATTAAGAGAGAAGAAATCCTTTGGGAAAATCCTATTAGAGCATCACTTGGATGGATTATGTATGAGGCCTGATAGTACCATGCCTGATATATTATCTTTAAGATATTAGATGGATAAGGGACTATAGATACTCTTAGGACCCCAACTGAATCGAATCCTAGTCGATCGAGTCGAGTTCTTAGATTAGACTTTATTGGCCAATCTAGACCTGAATTAGGTCCGCTAGGAGGAGATTTGAGTCAATTATAATAAATCAGCCCAAATCCTAGTACGGTTAGGATTAGGCTGAACTGGATTTGGAGTTGGATTCGGGTCAGTAATCAACCCAATGGGCCACCCGTCTTGATGAAGGAAAGTCGGGTAGGGTTAGAGAGAGGAGTTTCACTTAGATGAGACTCTCTCTAGGGTTTGTTACGAGTTAGATTAGTAGTTGGAGTCCTGGTTTAGTAGGAGTCTCAATTTAGTTGAAGAATGAGTCTTGGTTTAGTTGAAGTAGGAGTCATATTAGGAATTAGGGTTTGAAGACCTTATATAAAGCATGTAGCTATCACCTCTTTTGCCAAGCAATAGATCAATCATTTTCAGCCATTGTGACCAACTACCAAGGAGGGAAGAACCCTATAGAGTTCCAAGAAGGACCGATCCCCTATAGAGATCAACCCCAAGTTAGAATCTGCAAGAGTTCTAACACTTGGTATCATAGTCGCGTTCTTGGCACCTCGCTGCTCTTCTACCTTCACTGCTGCCATCCAACTACCCACCATCCTCCCAAGCAATTCCCATAATTGTTGTGATCATCACCGACTCTGTCATCATCACCACTACAGCAGAAACATCATCTGCAGCCTCTACCAAAATTACATCAGGTTTTGGTATCTACCTTATTGCTGTTGTAATTTTCTATCCAAAAAATCAACAGAAAAAAAGCTTCATCTACCTTACTACAATTCATTGCATCCTCCTTATCTTGCTACAAAATTTGCTATGTTTATCTTGTTGTGCTTGCTGCCGAAAAAAAATGCTGCAACGATCTCCGTCATTGACATAGTTTTCAGACAAATACTATCTTCTTACAAATATCTTGCTATCGTATTCTTTTCCGTATTTTGCATCAGCTTAGCTTTCAACATCATCTATTCCTTGCTATAATATGTTGCATCCTTCTTATCTTGCTGCAAAAAATTGCTCGTTGCAAAAACTTCTCGTTGCAAAGTTATCATCTTTACGACGAAAGTTGCGCTGCAAAATTTCAGCCACGTATTTGTTATCATATCTTTGATCTTGCTACCAATATCTTGTTGTCATATTCATCTTTATATTTTTGTGTTGGTTTAGTTTTCCTTACCAGTAGATTCTTGCTGAATTCTTCTTTTAATCTTTGACAAACCATTGGAAACTTTTTGTCGAACTACTATAGAATTATGCCACTGTATCCTTTCGATCTTTCCCACCACATACACCACCCAATCTTACATAATTTGTTGCTGCCATATCACTATCATCTAGATTGCAACTATTCTTATTAGTTATAAGCTGCCATATTTCTCAAAATAATGCTACAATATTGCTGAAACTTTAATCATAAAATTGTTCTCTTTCGACAAAAAATTCTACTGTCATACTTTTCGGTGTTTCTTGCTGCATACATGTTCGATCTTTGTTGAATTTGTTGCTACCACCCATATCAAACCTAAGGCATCTCTCTAGCCTTAAGACATAGCTATCGTAGCCCACTTTTAATCTCTACAATCGGCCCAAACAACAGCACAAACAGTAGCCCAAACAGCAACCTAGCACAGCCTTGTTCCCGGGCACTTCTTGCCACAACCACACCAAACCGGTTGCTACCCCCAATAGCAACCCTAAACATCCCTTCTTAGCCTCAAACCACTACCACGAAAATCCTTTCCAACCTCCACAACACCCTCAAACCGCAGCACCAACAAGCAACCTAAACCGTAAGCTATCAACCCTAAACTACAACATTGATCCATCACCCTTTCGGCCTCCAATCCCTACCAAACCGGTTGCTGCTGTCAACAGCAACCCTAACTTGATATGAGCTTTTCATATTAATTTTTTTATGAATGTATCATTTTCTTTGTTTTTTTTATCTTAACATCCCCTCCCCTTTATTTCTTTTTCTTTTTTATTCATAAAAAGGGGAAGAAAAATTTTTATAAGAAAATTATGTTTTTATCCTATCTTATTAAGGGAGAGTAATGAAGTAATAAACATTTGATCAATATTTATTTTATAAAAATATAAAAATTTTCACACTTGATGAGTTTATGTATCATGAAATTACTGCTCATTATTTTACCTCTTTTTGTTGATAACAAAAGGGAAAAAATTGTATATTGATAACACATATATGAAAAATGATACATATATGACAAAGGGGAAGAAAATTTTTTATGAGAAAATTATTGCTCATATCCTATTTTACTAAGGGAGAGCAATAACACATGTGCCTGAAATCATTTGCTCTAACATTCATATTTTTGTTGATGACAAAGGGGGAGAAATGACATATTAATAATACATATAGAAAAATGTTAAAATGGGTATTTCTCCTATCTTTGTTGATAAACAAAGGGGTAGAAATGATTGATGACTTAAGAGTGAGAATTTTAACTTAATGTATAATTAATGTATAATTTTGAAATTCATGATGTATACTTTAATTTTGCATGAATTTTGAAATTATTGGAATATTCTTCAAAATTTAATGATTCATGATTTGCTGGTTGAGATTAATGTTATATCATGTATCATTGATGAATTGATGATTTTTGAAATTCATGGTATATCATTTGATAAATGGATATTTTGATACTTGAATTCAAGAGTGTTTGGTTCTCTTGAATTTAAGTTTTCTTTATTTAGATTATGGTATGGATTTAGGGGGAGTAAAGTTGAACTCCCGTCATCAATTGATTGTCATCATCAAAAAGGGGGAGATTGTTTAATCTCAAATTTTGATGATGAAATCAATTGATGGTTTATTGATCTAACATGTGTATTAGATGATTAATACATGATTAACTACGACAGAGAGAGAATTACAATCAGATGTGGACCAGAGTCAAGTCTGAGTATTGGGCCGGGGTTTAGACGATGTAGTGGGAACTCATCGAGAGGCTCATCGGAAGCATATCGAAGGTATCAGAAGCTTGTCGGGAGTTCATCAAGAGCTCACCGAATGTATCAGAGGCTTGCCATGAGTTCGCTAGAAGCTTGCCGAAGGTATTGGAAGCTTGTTGGCAGTTCGCTAGGAGCTTGCCGAAGGTGATCGGTAGCTTGCAAGGATGGTGTCGAAAGTTCATCGGAAGAAGACCAAGAGACTCACCGGAAGATCATCGGGGGTTGCCGAAAAGCTTGCGAGAGTCAGGAGGGTCTTGTTGGATTTGATGGTCATATGATTGTAATTGATTAAGTCATAGTTAGAATCGATTTGGGTTTTAGTTCTACTTAAGTTAGATTTGGAAGGAATCTAAATTAACTCAAGTGAGGCAAACCGGGTCCACCATGGAAAGTACCAAAAAATGTGCTTTTGTAGGATTCTCGATGGTAGTACCGCTAGTATGCGACGACAGTACCACCCAGGCCTGTACTGCTGTGGTAGTACCATTGTAGCCCTATTTTCGGGCGACTGACGATAGTAGTACCGTCGGTGCCGGCGGTAGCACCGCCTGTACGCAAAATTTGTGAAAAGGTTTGAATTTTTTGCTCCATTTTTTAACCAATTTGGGTCTATAAATACTCCAAGATTTCTTATATTTAGTACAAGATATTGGTCTAGAAATTCTATGAAAAATAGTGTTCTAAATTTGTAAGAATAAGAAAATAGGTATGGGAGTGAGAAAAAGAGTTGTATTCTTGTAAAGTCTCACTTGTGAATTTGTAAGGTTCCTCTCCTAAGGGTTTGATCTTCACCCAAAGAAAATTGATAGTGGATGTCGGTGGACCTCGGGGAAGAGGACTCGGGAGTGGATGTGGGCCAGGTTGAGGTCAAACCATTATAAATCTATAAGCATCTCTTTACTTTACCTTTTTTTATTATGCATGTTCTTATACGGAGATTTCCTTTAGCATGATCATAACTTAGCTTCGTTCAATTAGTTTATTGCTCATTTACTCAATGAAACACTTCTGATTTTCGGTTTTGCTCTAAATGAAAAGTTTTCCTTAAACCATGATTTTTTTATACTTGCACTAACACACACCCCCCCCCCCCCCCCCTCTCTCTCTCTCTCTCTCTCTCTCTCTCTCTCTCTCTTAGTACCAATTGATCCGAACAAAAGCTCTGAAGAAGGTACACAAAAGCTACGAGTTTCTGCCCACGATTGGAGGAGCATCGCTGCATCAATCCACCGTGTGGATACCACTAGAGAGGAGGATATCTGACGTCCTTCATTTACGTCTATGGATCTAGGTTTTTATGGATATATGATCTCTCTAGGTAAAACATCTAACACATGTTGTGCAGAAATTTTTAGGTTTATGATTTTTCATGCACCAATCATCGCATGATGATATGATAAATATGGGAGACCTTTTGTTTTATTTTTTCCATGTGCATATGATGCTCTGATATGGTTTTCCAATAGTGCAGTCCATGATAAGTTCCATCAACCTACCCGTCTCTTTCTAGGGGTATACCCTAGAGTTTACAGCTTACCTTTTGAACAGAGTTCCAACTAAATTGGTAATATCTACACCATATCATATATAAAAAGGGAAGAAGTCTGATCCTAAGATTGTTAAGATTTTGGATTGCCCTACACACATTAAAATACACAACCCTGACAAGTTAGAATCAAGGACGAAACGGTGGAAATTCGTGGGATACCCCAAGGAGACTTGTGATTATTATTTCTATCACCCCAAGGACCAAAAGATCTTTATTGCTAAGAATATAATGTTCCTTAAGAAGGAACATATTCTTGGTGAAACTAGTGGAGCGTGATAGTGATAAGTTAAGCGAGGTTAGAGAACCTAGCTCAAGCACCATTCCAAAGGACGAGTCTGTTCAAGAACCTAGCCCACATGTTCCAACTTTGCGTAGGTCTAGCACAGTGTCCCAACCTCTTGAGAGATATGTGGGATATATAGAGGGAGAGGCCATTGAGGATGTTAATCCTCGGACCTACGAGGAGACTATTACGAGCAAGACTCTAAAAGTGGCAAGAATTCATAATTTTTTAGATGGATTTCATGTACTCGAACAAGGTTTGGAACCTAGTTGATACACTTGAGGGTATTGTACCCATTTGTTGCAAGTGGATCTTCAAGAAGAAGATTGGAGTAGATGAAAAGGTGGAGATAAGGCTAGTGGCAAAGGGGTATCGTCAAAGGTAAGGTGTTGAGTATGACGAAACATTCTCACATGTAGCCATACTAAAATACATCTGAATTCTGTTGGCCATTACAGCACACTATGATTATGAGATCTGGCCCATAGACGTGAAAAATATATTCTTCAATGGCAACCTTAAGGAGGAGTTGTATATGATACAGCCTGAGGGATTCATATCTAAGAAAGATCCAAATAAGGTCTGTAGATTGCTTCAGTAGTTCAATGAACTAAAGCAAGCTTTATGAAGTTGAAACATTAGATTTAATGAGACGATCATATCTTATGACTTCATTAAGAACGAAGATGAGTCATGTGTGTACAGTAAGGTAAGTGAGATTGTTATCACCTTCTTGGTGCTATATATGGATGATATTCTAATCATTGGGAATGATGTAAGAATTCTCTCCATGGTTAAATATTTGCTATATAGATACTTCTCCATAAAGGACTTAGGGGAAGCATCCTACATTTTGGGATTCAGATCTATAAAGATAGATCCAAAAGGATGTTTGGCTTGTCATAATTCAAGTATATAGACACCATCGCCAAAAAAGGTTTGGCATGAAAAATTTCAAGAGATGTCTTATACCGATGAGATATGAAATATCACTTTCTTAGAGTATGTCCTCAAAGATTCTTGAAAAAAGGACAAACATGGATAGGATACCCTGTGCCTTTGTAAAAGGATTTATCATGTATACTATGTTATATACCAGGCCTGATATAGCATACACTCTAAGTGTTATGAGCAGATATCAAGTAGATACAGGTTCAAAACACTGAAATGTAGTAAAGTATATCTTTAAGTACTTGAGAATGACTAAGGATCTTTTATTAATATATGGAGGAGGTAGCTTCTAGGTTGAGGGCTATAGAGACTCAAGTTTCCTATCTGATGTCGATGATAGCAAATCAAACTTATGGCATGTGTTCATCCTGAATGAAGGAGCAATAACTAAAAGGGTTCCAAGCAAGATACTACTACTGACTCGACCACAGAGGCAAAGTACATTGTTGCGGCAAAAGCAACAAAGTAAACAGTCTGAATGAAGAAGTTCATCACCGATCTAGGATTTGTGCCTAGCAGCAAGGAGTTGATTCTCTTATATTGCAACAATAACAAGACGATTACTCAAGCGAAGGAACCCAGATCTCATCAAAAGTCCAAGCACATTCTAAGGAGGTTCCACTTGTTTAGAGAGATCATAGCTCGTGATGATGTCATAATGAAAGAGTTGCATCTGAAGATAGCATTATAGATCCACTAACTAAGTCATTGTCTCATATTATCTTTGAGAGTTACAGGGGTCTGATAAGGATCAAGCACGTGGGTGATTCGCTTTACGTCAAGTAGGATATTACTAATTACATGTGCCCTGCAAGCCAATCATGTGAGAGATGGCACGTGTGACACATTGCATAATCTTTTTTGTTATTGTTATTATGATACCTTCTCACTTTATATATTATATGATAAATATATTATGATGTCTTTAGATCTATGCGATGAGAATTGGATCATGATGAGGTTATGATAATACGACCAATTCACCTTTAAACATAGATTCTAAATATTCTATGTCATAGGTTACTCGAGAGGAACATCGAGATAACCAGACAGACTAGTGTGCTATATACTCGTCCATATGATAGAGTTAGTTGGTCTCATAATTGCTTGTGTGGGGACACTAGGGATATTGATATTGGTGCTCATCGAAGAATGAGTTCACTGAATGATCCATTTATGAAATGCTTGATAGTCACCATCAAACAACAATTTTGTAATCTCAATTGTGTATCTGGTCTTTAGACTTGAGACATCAATGATGTCTTGTTTGAGTACTCCTTTTTTTATATCAGACTTATGAGTTTAGAACTTTGAGATATAATACAACCGATGATTGGGAATGACAGTCAATCTTATGAAGGTAATTGAGTGTCAGTAGATGATCATCCACTCTCAGTATCACAAGAAAAATATCTTGTGTGTTTTCGCTCAGGTAAATCTCTGCCTAGGATCATTTGAGTTAAGAATGAATTCTTCGGAAGAATCTAATTAAATTTTAGACTCAGAAGGACATTGTATGAGCTTGATAGTACCATGCCCGATATACGATCTCTAAGATATTCTATGGATGAGAGACTATAGATACATAATATTGAGGGCAGACAGGTCCAATAGATTATATCCCTCTTATCATTTAGGATTATAGCATAACAGCCTAATACATTCATAGTCGATGAGTTGAATGAATTATTATAAGATGATAATTCATTGAATCAGAAGGATTAGATAACTTACAGTCAGCTCGATATTGGGTTTAGAGGATCACACACATATGGTGGATGACACGACAAATAGAGGATTAGATATAAGATATCCAATAAACCCTTGTTTTATTGGATCCATTAGGTAAAAATATAATAAGAGCTTAGAGTGGATATTTGGATAATGATCTAATTTCTATTAAACTTGGTATAATTAGATGGAGATCCAGTATCCATTATGGTAGATAATTGGATGGAGATCGAATACCTAATAAGGCATAATCTACTACGATTGAGTTGAGAGGGCTTTCTATAAATAGGAGAGGGACCGAAGGGTCATAGGCTGGACTCCTTTGGCTGCTTACCTCCTATTATCCTCCCTCCCTTTTCTCCCTTGCCATCGACCCTATTTGATGCACGAGGATAGCAAGAAGGCCTAACCTCTTCTGCTGTTGTTGTTGCCTTGTGGTGTGCAAAAATGAGAAAAATGACACGCAATAAAAGGAGGTGCGTCACCACTTCATCCGCCGTGTGGATCACCGCTAAAGAGGAAAGCGCGAGATCTCATTCTTCCACAGACTTGGATCCATAATTTCGAGGATATATTATCTCCCCTAGATGAGAACGTCTCACATATCTTATGTAGTTTTGATTTCCCAAGTTTTTTGCTCCCAATCGTCGCACAAAGATCTCATATTCATGTTTTGGGAAACCAATTTTGTTTTTATTTTTTTGCTACACATGTGATGCCCCCCAAGGTTTTTCAATATTTATCAAATCATTTAATGGCTTGAGGAATAACAATCTCTTAAATATAAAATTATAAAGAAATATCAACCTATATTTTCTCAATAATAAAATTAAATTTTAAAATTTTTCACTCCCACTAATTTATTATTTTTTAAGAATCTTGCATCATTAGATTCAACTATCCTCATACTATGATTAGAATAATAAATATATACTTTTTAAAAAAAATTTAGAAACTAATAAAATATTTAAAATAATCCCTAAACCCAATTTTCATATGATTTGAATATCTTTATCTTTGTAGGATAATCTCAAATATATAAATATCTCAAGTTGGATTACCTATCAATTTGTAACTTAAAAGAGTTAATATAATTGATTTATTAGGAATTATGTTCAAGATATACATAATCGTCCTTATAGCTTTTCCTCGCATTAATTTAGGTAAAAAAATAACTCATCAAGCTCTCATAAATGTATAAATTTGCCTTTCAGCAATCTTACTCTACTATTACATATCTGGTAGAACATATTGAACATAAATACCTACTTTTTTTAATAATTTAGCAAATAAACTAGAATTATGATCAGATTTATTATAACTACCATAGAATTTATCACCCCTACCAGATCCGACAAATTTGGTTTTTTTTATTTAATTATCTCTTGACTTCATTTATGTACACTTAAAAATATCAATAGTTTGAGATGTTACATTAATTAGATATATATAATCATATCTCAGTAGGATATCTATAAAGGTGATATAATATTTTCTCTACTAAAACATAAAATATGGAGTGACCCGTAGATATAAACGTATATAATCTCATGGAGTTCATAAAGTTATATTTTATTCTAATATTTAATTATAAAATTATTATAAACTTAATATTCACATTAATTTTGTATAGATCAGTCATATAGAATTCAAAAGATTAACTTTTATTGAATCATAAATATACTGAGTTTATAACCACTAAAAAAATAATATTATAATAAATCCATATAATGAACCCAAATTTTTAGAATTATAGGAATATAACATGCATCCTCAAGCTCCATCAAATGAATCATCTCTAAAACTAAACTATAAATACCAACTACTATCGTTTTTACTTTAAATTGATTCATTTTAATAATGAATACTTTATTCTCTTTTAGTTTTTATGATAAATTAAATCTCTATTATTGATAATATTTATTGAAGTACCAGAATCAATCCATCAAGTATTAGAAAATGACTTCTACAATATTTGATTTGAAATATATAAAGGTCAAATTTATATCATTCTCTTTCAAACCAAAATCTTATAGTCTTTCTTTATATAACCTTTCTTACTATAGAAGTAGTAGTTTACTATAAGTTTTCTTTATGTATTAATATAATATTTGTAAACTCAAGTGATTTAAATTTAAATTTTATTTTATTGTTACCCACTCCTTAATAGTACCTAGAATATTATGAGTATTTCATACTTTATTCTTAATTTTTTTCTCAAAATATATACTAGTTAGCTCATTTAAGTTTTACTTATCCTTAATTTTAGTATAATAAATTTTAAATAAATCAAACTAAAAATAATAAATTAAAATAAATTATATGAGAAATGACTCAACTACATATATGTAAAATATTTTTAAGCTTACAACTTTATAAGCCATATTGAGGATATAATCTTGAATTCCTTAAATATTGTCATTCTAAATTTCAGTTAGTCCTTTCATTAAGCTATCAATTAATGACTTATCAATAAGTTTAAATTAATTTTTAAAACATTTTGATGTACTAATTATAGACTATAATGAAGTATAAATATTATTAGTAATTATCATAAAATTGAATCTTTTATCATTTTTCTCAATTATTTCTTTCATAGTACTTTCAATAGTTATGTTTGTGATTTTTTTGATTAGTCTAATCAAGATCTAATATAACAAGTATAAATTATATATGCCTAAGCCATTTAGAATTAATTAATTTAGAACCACAACCACATTTATAAGAATGCAATGAAAGAAGTATCACTATAATATAATATTAATACTTTGAATTTTTCAGTAAATGTTAAACTATTCATATTATCTTTATTTTACCTTTGGATGAAATATTGATATATCTAATGTTCACAAAAAAATATTTATGGAATACTGTACTACCCCTATGGAATAGTATTGTTATCTTTGGATATACAATCCTAAACTAGGATACCCAAATCATTTTACTCATCATATAATTATTCGATAAGATTATCTAAATCTCTTAATTATATGTGTCATTGTGAATATTATTTTTCTTAATATCAATTAAAACTATTTCTTTAGTATAATTTTATAAGTTATTGGTCTAGGCCATCTTAGCAACTATAAAACCAATATAATTATATAAAATATAATTTTAAAGATCCTATAATGATAAATCTTTATTATAATTCATATCTCATAAGTCTATTATCCTAGGCCACTTAGCTAATAGTTAAATAAAACTTAGGGATATGAGTTACAAATAATATTAATCAAATTTATATTGAAACAGTTCTATAATAATGAAAATAATAATTATCAAATATTAATTAGTATAAAAAAACTCATATGATAACTATAATCATAATAATTCATAAATCATGCCTTTATGTAAAAGTAAATATTATTTTATAATTTCAAACATATATATAAATAATCAACTAAATATCAAAGAATAATAATTAATTTTTTATTTATCACATGTAAAATATTAATAATATGTTATATGATAAAACTATAAAAGAAAATTATATGACATATTAATAATATGTCGACCCTATTTAATTGGGCACACCTAGAATTGGGTTATCCAATTAAGGTCAGAGATTTGGATCAATCATTCGCTAAATAGGCCCATTAAGATTAAAGTTGATCAAAATAAAAAATTGATCAACATTTAATTTATTTTCTCGAATTCAATAGAAACTATTAAGTTTGAACCTAAATCTAGTAAAGCAAACAAAATACAATAATGATCAAGTCTGATTAAAAATATTTAATTAAGATAAACTAAATTAATTAATTTTATAATTGAGGATATAATTTTAAAAAAATAATTTCTAAAGGGTAAAACTATAATTTTCACTTAGGATATATAAAGGGAATTTTTTATTTTTGAACGACATAAAAAGGAAAATAACTTTCAAGTGCAAATTGAAATTTTTCTAATTTTTAAGTGTAAAATTATCCTTTTCAAAAGGAAACCTAATTCTAATTCCTTTATCGTCGCTTGTGCACTTGTGTGCCACCCATCTCCCATCGGTCGTCGATCGTACCCACATGTGATTATTTTCACCACATGCATGGTAGAACACTTCATTGGTGATAAGTGCATCATTGACTTAGAGGTGCCCCTCTATTGTGCACATGCCTCGACTGGCGACCCTACGGTGGTCGCATCGTGCGATTGTGCACACTTGTCGACCAGCAACCCCATGGTGCGGTTGTGTTTGCACATCCTACTGTGCAGCTGTTGGGAATTGCAACCTTTGGCATCCAATTGATGTCGACCATGACCAACAAGTGCTGCCACAATGATGTTGTTATTGTCGCCACTGCAACAATGCTGTTGTAGTCGTCATACTGTCACGGGTTTAGCTGAAATTGTCTAAGTTGTAAGGCGCCTTTGTGACAATATCATAACTTAGCTAGAATTGCCTAAGTTGTGAGGCACCTCTACGCCAATTTCACAGACTTAGCTGGGATGGCCTAAGTCATGAGGCACTCTTACGTTATATGCCTGTAAATGGTCAACCTAAATGCAACCTCGCTTAGGTCCCGAAGAACCTGTAAAAGGGGTAAATTGATTAGTTTGAAAGCGAGCGACAAACAAGTCACTATGTTTAGCAAAGATAGTAGCTTTACAAGCAATTCATCAAGCATTCAGTGTGCAAGGGAGAAAAGAGAAGAAGGAGAAAATAAGGATTTTAGAAGGCAAAAAAACAATAGTAAGTACGTAAATGACTACTCACCATGTCAGGTGAGATGGCATATTCCCATAGGCTTAATGTGTGAATTTGGGAATTTAATTAATGTCCGACACTACCCCAAATCCCATCTAGTAGTATGATACCCTGGGGTTCTAAGGTGTTGAGATGGTTATGTGCTACACCATAACTTGCAAAAAATAGACCATGACACATGAAAATTAAGGTATTTTGAGGTAGTTTTGTCTATTATGATGAGCAATCACTCTACAATGTTGTAAACTATCCTTGCTCTAGTTTTCCACCCACAGCACATAAAAATAATGCAAAACATGCTGCCACACATATGTACAAGTAAAAAAAAGCAACGAACAATTTGTTAATAAAGATGTTGCGTGTGCACGATCACAATTTATAATAGCACGTAGCGATGCTGCATAACCGCTATAGCCGTCGCACTCAGTAGTGTTGTGCAACTACTACAATTGTCACAACTATCACAAGTAGCAACGCTGCGCAACCATCGCAATTGCCAAGCGGTGGCGCTGCTATAGCTATCGCATGCAATGGCACTGCACAGCCATCATAGGGGTACCACACCCCACAGTGCTTGGATTGGGTATGTAGCCACTACCTACAATTATGATGGTGACCATAAAAAATCACTGCCCTTAACAATACTAACTGTCGATGGTAATCCATCGATCAAACATGAGGAACCTCACATCGCCCGCAAGCAAGCGATAGAAGAGACTAGATAGAAAAACATATTAACGATATAGATAAATCATTCAAGCATAGTAAATCAAAAATCGAATAATACCTTTTCACGAGTGAAAATTGCTAACAAATAGATATAAAGTATTTGATTTCATAAACATTGCTTTACTATCAATTGTAAGCATAAAACCATCCTTATGCTTATGTTATGTGAAAAACTTTAATGTTAAAATCTGAAATCAAATAATAATGTTTTAGATTTACGATGCATACCTTTGATGTTAATTAGAAAGTTTTTATCTGATTTGTCAATGCATCGTTGTCAAATTCGAAAACTATGGTGATACCAATTTGTAAAAAGAACTAGACTCGTTTTCTCCCATCTTTATATCCTTTGTAGAATCGCTATTAGTGATGAATTAGGAACAAAGAGGAGATGAGAGAATATATGACTGGTTTAAATAACTAAGGAGAGATGAGAAAAGAAAGATTTATAATCACTAAATAATATCACGTATCTGTATATTATAATTTTTTTAGTTTCTAAAAGATATTATCTATTTATAGATAAAAATAAAGGGTTTAATATAAGTAATTAGAAAAATCTTAATAATCATAATCTAAAAGTAGACCACCTGAGTTCTGTTTGCTGCATCACGAGCCTGCATTGATGCATGTCTTTGACTAATGCAAATCAACGTATTATATCATCAACTGGAGCTAGCAGCGAAAAGAGGATTAAAGGAACGGCAGATGAACGTATTATAACAACTGTCGATGAGCAGCGAAGAGTGGAAGAAAAGAGCGGCAGAAGCTCGTGGCTGAAAGGGCACCTTGGGGGTGGGTTTGTAGCTTGACATGTAAAAAGGTATCTGTTGGGAGATAATTATCTACAGTATAGCCTTCAATGAAGTCTCGTGTGGGAATTTTGTATAGGCTTAACCTAAATGATTCCATGCGACGGCTTAGTGTGCATCATGTGTCAATCAGGCAAATGGAGGCACTAAGAGTGAGAGAGAGAGAGAGAGAGAGCTATGCTGTTTATTAAGGGTTCTAGAGGCTAATTTGTTCATCCACGATACGTCAACGTCACTCTGGTTATTTATTTGCCTGTACCCTATTTGAGCTTGTGAATCACTAGGAAACTACCTAGCTAGAATTGAACCTGAGATGAGATTCTCGTACCACCCCTTTGAAATCATGCACTACCCCCCATTTCTCTCCTCAGGAGCACAAGTTTGTACAGCCGTTGTTTGTGGCCGGAACTCCTCTCCTGGAGAGCACGGGTAAGTTTGTACAGCCTTTGGAGTCGTCCATGACCACCCATTTGTAATCGAAACTGCGCACTCCTGGAGAGCACAGGTTTTCAACCTTGGCTGCACATTTGGAACCTCATTTGCCATGATGCTCTCACTTCATGAGCACAAGCTTGGAAGATCTGCTGCTACAGCATCTTTCGTGGTCAACCCACAATATTCTACCCCAGAAGTATATTTCAAATTCACAAGGATATGTTTTGATTTTTGTAAGACTTCATTCACCTTCAACCAGAAGCAAATGCATTCCCAAGTCAATGTATCCTCTCCAGATTAAAGACAAAAATTCAAATGATTTCTTAGATCAAACTGTAAAAGCACACCAGACAAATCAATGGGCTAATGGTAACTCCTGAGACTGTTTAAGTGAAAGAAACCACACCACGTATGTTCCTAGTTGCTTAATGCTCCTCTCTATCTGGATATCTAGTCTCTCATTGTACTAATCAGAGCATTTCATTCTAGGTCAGGGAAAAGAGATAATACACAGTTACATTACAATAACACATGATTTCTTAGGCAGGAACTTCCAACCTAGAGGTCCCCCCAACTTGTTAAAAAGCTAAGTTAGCAGACAAATCCCAATTGGTTTCCGCCACTTACCACTAATTTATATGTGCTTCATGACAAAAGAGAAGAAAGAGAACAAAAAAGAGATCAACAGCGACAAAAAGAACATGCAGAGGCAACAACTGAGGTTGTTAGTCATGATAGTTAATGTTCATTCTTCACGCGAGCTTTTAGGATTCCAGGTTTAGGGGGAGAAGTAATCATTTTACCCATGGAACTGGACCTTGAACCCTCCTGGGAAGTGTGATGCTGATACATTCCACTCATGCTGAAGCAGTCACCTCCATTAGAACTAGGTTCTGGAGCACCCTCATGTTGCCCTCTTTCACACAATCCCATTGCTTTAAGGACATATGAATCGTCATGCAGCTCAAAGGGAGTACTACATTTTGAAATTATAAACAACCAAGTCAGTAAATCAGATAATGTGGACAAGTCTTGAAATTGTTAAAACTGTCCAAGACCAAACATCAATAAATTAAATAGTACATTTCAATGTTCTGCATTTTGGTAAGGTAATTATCACATTTCAATTTTGTTTATCGGGAAAGTAACTCATCAGGTTCACCCAGCATGAGTTACCTGGTGCCCAAAAGGACACCATTAATCTTCTAAATTCTCTTTATTATTGATGCAAATGTCAAAACTGGGTGAAGTGGTTGTCAACCGATGAAGATAAGCAGGTATTTTATTTGTTTACTTTCATGTCTAGAAAGATACTTTTATTTGTTTCAACTTACGTGTGTATCATTTGACCTTAAGATTTCCCCCATCCTATGTGACATGATCAATTATAATGTCGACTTGTCCATGTATTCTCAATGTATAAATATATATATTAACCTGTACCAGCTATAATATGCCTTATGAGGCCGATAATGATTTTAACTGTTATAGGTGTATAATTAACAAGCATATGCTCTTTTCAGTTACTATATGAAATGCAAGGACCAGTGGTATTTAGCTACCGAACATAAACCAAAAGTTCTGCATGTTGACACCAAGAAAATGACATCCAAAAAATTCCAAGAGATAAAACTTATATCAATTACCTGTTAAAATCAAAATGCACCAGTTGCATATCTTCTGAAATTTCCACCTCTACAGTCGCATGAGGACGAGTCTGTTTCCAGATGAGAAATGTTAATTTCAAACCATAGTTGGCTCACTTTGTGCCTCAAATGCATAAGTTATAAGTAGAACAAAATGTCAAGTACTTGTTAAATACTATATTCCCATGTTCACAATTTGGAGCTCTGCTCTAGTGCTCTAGAGGAGAAAGACCATTACCAAAAATGATGATAAACATGCTAAGTTCCAATGATCAATGACAAAAACTCGAGACCTAAGATATCATCTAAATCACAGAAAGAATGTGTTTAGGTTCATAAGTACTTCAACTAAATAAAAGCAATACGTAGAAATTAGCAATCAAGTGCTCATGGAGATAGATATATGAATCAAACTTAAGTTTTCAGGCTTCAGTGCAATTCTGGAAATGCTTTAATGATCTGCTGTAAATTAAGTTCAATAAGAAGCAAAAACCAAAAGAGAGAAGAATATATTTACCATGGCTCATTTCCTACTAGTGCCTTATACATCATTGCATTAGCAACTTCATAAGAACATTGGAAATGATTGTGAGTTTTTGTACCTGAACCAAGATAAAAGGTAAAGCAACGCCACCTGATGGAATATGTCCTGATCCATACAACTGCTCATTCCGTTGGACCAAGTTTTGGAGACCTATAAACTGGTAGAAAAAGAAATATTAAAATGAAAAACTTGCTTAAGCAAAAATATCAGGTTAAACATATTTAAGTGAAAGGTACAATTCTGATCGATTTTCAAACTGACACACAACTCTAGCCAAGCAGGAGGAATCTTGCCACCTAAAGGTTCTATTGACCTATGATGAATGACAATTATCAAGGCAGGTAGCTGGTTCAAGTCAACCAAGTGTCATTCTCAGACTATTTGTTCAAAGGATTACCATGGATGTAAATGGAAAAGCTTTGAAACTGTAGAAGTACCCTTTCTTATGCTTTGCTACTCTATACGTATGTGAAGAACTAACAGACACTGTCTCTCTTCCTATTTGCCTTGCGTAACAACATAGCTGTTGGGAAAGGGGGTCAAAGGATGTGGCAGTTGCCTTCTTTCAGTAATCTGCTCCAGTGAGTTTGAGACTTTCAGTTCATCTGGTCATTGAGCTGAAAGCATTTTCAAAATTGCTTTTTCAATGTAAACATTGTTTTTATTAATCCATTTCTTGTGTTCTTGTCCAAATAATAGTAGTTTTGTCATAAGTGAACCAACAAAGTTTTACTTGATGAAGTAAATTCAGCTTGTCACACATTCAGCTTCTTGTAGATTGCCTGACTGAACTACTTGTTTGGAAAGAAAGCAACGTTGGTAGATAGAAGCTACATATCAGCTGTCTGTACCCTCTTCTTTCAAAAAAAAACTTAATATAAAGTTCTTGGTACTTGCTAAAAATTATCAATCATTCATCTGCTTTCAGCTCATCAGTAATTTCTGCTTTGGATGAACATGAGGTGTATTTGTTATGTTTTTAAACAACTTTTAAATAAACTCCTTTGGGGTACTTGGGACTTGGAAAAATCAACAAACCCCACCACCCTTGGATGCTTTCTTGCATCATCTTAGATGCAAGTACAGAATGATGACCCAACATGATGCATACTTTGAAATATGATGATATAAAAGACTGATATCAGGTTGAATACATTGCCTAATACAAGGAAAAGAAACATACATTTATTAAAACAAAGCACAATCTAGTTAATGAACATTAGATGCTAATTATTAACAGGTAATCTTACTTGATCTTGCAGCTCTTGCAAATATGCAGTTTTCTTCTCAATCCTGTTCTTCAACCCAGAACGTTCTGTCTGTGATAAATTGTGGAACTCACGTATTAGACAATTGGTGCCATTTAATAACACTGCATCTTATTCTATCTGAGAGAGAGAGAGAGAAACTTATACGGTGGATGCAAACCTTCAACTCTTCAATATCATTAAGACTAGTCCGAGGTAAACCTTTCCATTGTATCTCTTTTTTATCTTTAGATATAATATCCATTGCCATGAGAACATTCAGTGCATCATATACCCTACGCCGTATGTTCTTCTCATCATACTGTTGCTGCATTCACATATTAGATAATGCTTAATAAGTTAAAAAAGACTGGAGAATGTAATCACAGAATCTTCCATGGGCTAATCGATTTGTTAGTTACCTGATCTTGAGAGCCCGGATTATTGTTGGGATCTGTAAATTCAGTTACAAGTTCATCTGCAACCTGAAAAGAGAAAGATTTGTGGTCTGAAGTACAAAAATGTGACAAATATCCACCGACGTTCAGCAAGGCCTTCCTCAGTTGAAGTAACAAACCCCAATAAGTGTTCTTTCAGAATATGACAGTCAAAACAACCACGTATGGCCTATAGCAGCAGCTTCTCGGTCGACTCTCTTTACAAGTTACACATAAAAAAATTAACTATCACACTCCAACAGGGTCACGAATCTACAGAAACATTTGCTTGGGACCCACATTAGCTACTCTCATGACCAGATGTCACAACAAATATATCAGAATCAATATACAATGGGTCAATCTTATTCTTTTGATTCACATTGATATATACCAGGGTTTGTAATACCATATCGTACCGCTCAGTATGCTAAGTACATACCAGTCTGACAAAGGACTGGTATACTTACTATGTACCGGTCTGACAAAGGACCGGTACACTCGATTCACATTGATATATAACATTTGTCGGTATGCTCGATATAGCTCGGTACGTACCAATAGTTGATCGATACGTCGGTATGGCACAAGATTGCGAACCTTGATATAAACAACTACTTCTCTAGAGAAGTCATAATTTATTGTTTATCACAATCATATATGCAGATAGATCATAATGATTATGGCACAAGATTGTGAACCTTGATATAAACAACTACTTCTCTAGAGAAGTCATAATTTATTGTTTATCACAATCATATATGCAGATAGATCATAATGATTGGATCATCGAACAAGATGAAAAAGCTCATTGGTTTCGCAGATATGGGTTATAATCTAGATCTTACTAAATAAGCTCTACTGCCTTAGATCATCTAGTATAATATAATATACAATTGCTGGTTTCATTATATAGAACTGACTTATATGCTTCTTATGCACTATTTTATGAGTGATATCCTGAAAAGAAAATTTGAGAATTACACAGGTGTCAAGGGAAGACAGTCAGCAAGAAAATTGATCCTTAACTGAGTATCCACATGAACTATTTATTAGAAAAAACATGATGGCAGAGGACAAAATCGCTCAAAATAAACCAACTACATGCTCATTAAGTACCTTAACAGTGACATGTAGCATCATATTTTTTGAGTAATCATAGTAGATGTATTTTTCAACAAAATATAATTCCATCTATTTTTTATTAAATCATGGAGAAAAAAGAATTCTGAGTAATCAAATTACAATGATAGAAAGGAGGTTGAAGAATAAACACAACTGCAACAAAGATCAAGGTTTACTAATCTGATCAAAGGCTAATGCAGGAGCATACAGGTTGGTACCAATAGGTATCTAACTTATTATTATCTTTTGCTGATAATACTGAAAGATATGGATCAATATGACACCCTATACATAGATACAATACTAGTTTGACCAATTACCAAATCTAATATCTGCTTGAGATTTAAATCCTTGATTCAAATTACCTACTTGAAGAACGAAAAACAAAAATATGAACAGAAAGTCAAAATTACATAGAAACATACCCAAAAAAGGTCCAAGAAAACCTAACCTCATTATAAGTGGTTCTCCCCTTGCTTTCCACCTTCTCGCAGACTAAGCAGATTAGACATGACACAAAAACAAAGAGCAACATTTTCAATAAGTTTGAAAGAAAAAATACCATAATATCTATTGGAAGATTAAAATTCAGTGCATTAGCACACATATCGTTATTAATTATTTTGAAGAGTTTCATGAAGTATCTGATTAAATATCATAGAATCGTCTTCTTATAATTAACTTAGGGAAATGAAGTAGGTGTTGTATACATAGGGTAAGGAGTTTCATTAACCTTTCATGCTGAACTGCCGCAGTCCCCTACCACTTTTATCACCTCCAACTGCCCGTACACCCCTCTTTTTCTTTTTACCACTGTTTGAACCATAATATTATCACTCATTAGAAATTACAAGAAAACAATTATTCTTATGAAAATTCCATGCTAATAGCATAATCAATTAGATAAAAAAATCAAGTACACCTGTGGATGGAATATCTGAGTATGTTATAGCTATTTTGACTTCATGAAGACATGACTCTTGTATTCTATCTAACAACATATGTTAAGCATATAAATGGAGTCATGGACATGAAATACAAGCACAATACTGTATGAGACACCAATATGGCAAATTTTACAAATGTAAGGCATGACATCGAAGAAAAACAGCAACTAATACATGTATGTTCTCATAGGCTACAGAAGATTTATACTTTGCACATAATATACAATTTATCATTATCATATAATAAGCTTGTAAGAAGCTTAACCACCATTCGTGTAGCAACTGTTCAAAAGAGTACTTCAAAACAAAAGCATGGCTGAAGAAAGCCAAATACCCAGATTAAATCCAAATTGTCAATGTTCAACATATTTGAAGGCCTTAAGTAGATTATTTAAGTGTTGCCTGTCACCCCCTCGCACACACCCACACCCGCCCCCCAGGTTGGGAATTATTTAACTTATTTGAAGGCCTTATGTACATTATTTAACTATCTAACACGTGTTGGGAAGTGTTTTAGTGTCAGCGCCGAACTTGAAAATGACATGGAAACAACACAGATTTTGAAGTGTCCAGGCTTCATATAACAACATCATATTTTCATAAAAGACACGAGCAAAATGAAAAGGAAAATTGACTAAAGCGTATAGAAAAGAAAAGGCATAAATATATATAACATAACTTGGGGCTCTCTCTTTTGACACTCCCATTTCTCCTTCGTAAGACGTTTATTTGTTGTGTCTCAATCAAGATTCGCCGTACCGGTCCATACCAGCATACTGAGATTTGGTCGGTACGGTATGGTATGTCGGTACAGCTCGGTATGCTTGGGTGTACCGAGCGGTACAAAATAAATAATATTTTAATGATTAAAAATATTATTTTTTTAATACCAGAAAAATTAGAAAAAAAAGTTGGGTTAGGGTTTGTAAGATAGAAATTGGTATAGATTCAACAAAATCAATGTAAATTAAGCAAAAATAATATTACATATCTTTTTCGAGTTTTGAGGAACCGTTTTGAGAAAGTGAGTTTGAGAAAGAGCGAGTGTGTGAAGTGAAATGGGAGAAGGGTGAGTTTAAATAGAGTTAGAAAGAGTTTTTTGACCGTTACAGGGTATGTAACAGTCGATTTTGACCTTTTGCAGGGTCTGTAACGGTCGATTTTGACTATTACGGGTCCATAACAGTCGATTTTGACCTTTTACAGGGTCTGTAACGGTCGATTTTGACCGTTATAGGGTCTGTAGTTCGGACCGCCCGGTACAGGACGGTCCATGTACCAATAAACCATCGAACCAGTGCGTACCGCCCGTACCGAGCGGTACAGGGCGGTATGGAAAACCTTGGTCTCAATACATTCCCCAGTAGGTTAATATTTTGTTTGAACCATTGAAAATATTGGAATATATTTTGGCTATGAAACCCTTCAAGCTGTGTTTATTTTCCCCAGAAAAATCAATGCAAGACTTAAAATTGTAAGATAGAGATTATTTTTCTTAGACGTTAATTTCTCAGGTTCTAGATGCATTCTAGAGCTCTTCTTTGTAATCTCACATATGATACTTCCCATGTCATTTGGGTTCAAGTCTATCATTCCTCTTAGCCATAATTTATTCGAGTTCAAAATTGAGATTCAGCCAGTGTCACCGCCATTGCCACCAATATAATTACAAATAACACTTCCATTGCCAACTTTTTTTCTCTGCAAGTTTTGACACTGACTGTAGCACCACTATGTAGGTCACGAAGGGTATTAAGTTCAGGAGTAACTAGGGACGAGATGTTTCCAACATGATGCTAACAGTTGAGATGTGTTTGTGGCGGGGATATCAGGGTATTTAAGGAAATAGTAGTCGAGTGTAAGTGCAAAAGAAGAACAGATTCCAGATGTAGTAATTTACTGGTTCAGAAAGACAGTTGACAAAGACCTAACAATGAGTTATAATGGAAAGAAGATCTTAATCTGCATCAAGAGTTTAGCTATAGGGGTTTTAACATCAAAAAATCCTAAATGATGATTCCAGTACCAGATGAATCCATCCATCAATATCAGATAATAAACTAATTTGGAAAAGAAACTAAATACTCAGACAAATGAGAACTTCACATATAAAATTTTCCATAAGTTTCAAGACCGTGATGATTCTTTTCCTGATGCAAAATTCAGAATACGGGTATCCAAAACAAAATTTAGTGTTTCCATGCGATCCAAATGAAAAATCTTATGTATATTTCACAATTTTACACCCCAATTTAGTCCCAACCAAAAAGCCCCAGATGATGCAGGGTCACCGACACACTCATAAGTAACGCCCCTCTCATATTCTTCCACCCCACATGTCCAACAAAATTGCCCGTCAGCACAAGCAATTGGAAGAAAGAGGAACAAATTAAAGGCGAAATCAACGGCTCACCTGACGGCCCCTTCGGGCGTTCCCTCATCCTCCCCCTGGATATCAAGATGGTTCAGCCTGACCAGGGTGTTCTCGCTGGCAGGCGTCCTCACCGCAGGATCGCTCCGACTTGATGGGGACCCAGCGCTGCCGCTGGTGGAGGCCGAATGGCCGCCGGAGAAGGCCGGCGTGCCCAGGGAGGAGCGACTGCCACTGGCGACCTTGGGGAAGCTCGCCGTGCTCTTGCTCCCCTCGTCCATCACTGCAATCGCGAGCGAGCAGGAGATCGTCGGAGGTGTGATGTTGGAACGGATCAAGTGAGTGGGAGAAACCCTAACAAAGATAGGGGGGAGGAGAAAGAAAAAGATATACTTGGTTGGGCATGCGCGGGTTAAGGCTGTTTACGAAAGGCCGTGTTGGACACCGTTCACCGAAGGTGAACACTACCGAAAACGTGTATCGACATTTGTTGGTGGACACGTGGCGGATTGTGGTGGAAAGAAAAAATGAATCGATGTTTTAGTTCTGACACCGAAACGGACGGCCAAGATCCTATAACCGTCGCTAATAAAGGATAGGATCAGTGAGTCGTTAAGATAGGCGTGTTTTGATAAATGGTACGCAACAGCGGACAGCTTGGTGTAGTTTCATCCTACAACTGTGTTGGAAGGGAGCCGGAAAATGTTGCCAATTTGGGACTGACATGCCGTGCCCCAATCTATGGACTCTACATGAAGTAGGTAAAAGGAAATTGGAGGGAAAATTGTGATTTTGATGTCCTTTACACCTTTTAATGCAATATATATATATATATATATATATATGCCATAATGATATCTATTATTAATGGGTGAAGAGATATCTAACTGTTGTACAAATTTTGGAGAAGAATATTTATGTGATAAAGCTTTTTTTTTTGTTGTAAAATATAAATCACTTATGGTATGTGTAGGAACAAAAAATTAGTTGGATTATCACAACCTCATATTTTGGTATTACTGGTATAAATTATGATAGAATTTCATATGGAACTTTACAGATTTTGATCCTTGAGGGGGGATCAACATTATAGGGGTTCCTCCCTCCTAGATTCGACACAAGGCTGAAATAAAATTGATAATTGTCTGATTCAAGAGAGGGGACGGCTACATTATTATATAGGGATCAAAACTCTAGCCTGAGGGGGTGATTGCCTAAGTAAAACTATCTCTTTGCCCCTCCTATAGCCAACCTGTCTTAATAGGAACAGGGGGCGACTAGGTTGGCTCTATAGCCGACCTAAGCAGGGGGAAACTCTGGCCAACTAATCCAGTAAGGGGGCGACGACCACCAAGCCCTAAGGGTTAATCTAAACCCTAGTCATACTCTTTTATAAGATAGAAGTGGCTTTATTACAATATAGCAAGGTTTTATTGACTACTTCTAAGGAGATTAGGATTCAACCCTGTTGGAGTCCTATCAAACTTGCCCTCTTAAAATTAGCCTTGTCTTCAAGGCTGAAGTTCCATGAACTCAGAGAACTGGGTCTTCAACTCCTTATCAGCTTGGGTGTTAGTTGGAAGAACTTGAGCTGAGTCGTCGTCTTTAAATTTTCGTTTGAGGTGGGATACTTGAAAGATCAACTGTAATTTTGATCTGGTGCACGGATCTGATCTCCAGGTTGGGGCCCCAATATGATCCCCAATTTTGCAAGGCCCAAAGAAATAGGGATACCACTTTCTTGAGACTTAGAATTTCATGCTGGTGGAGCTGGAGATAAAGGGGGACTTGATCTTTCTCAGGAAACTTTCTTCTACTCCAGCATTTGTCAGGGGAAAGTTTATTCCTTACATGGGTTGTCACATGGTTAGTCTTTAGTAATAGTCAATCTTTCTTCTGGAATGGTGACTGCTCTCTGGTATGGTTCAGGATGATGAGAGCTCAATCTGGCGTGAACATGGATTGCAATTCTTCTAGTTTAACTCATCTTTCATACCATGGACCTGTATCCAACCATATTTTAAATTTGGTACTAATTAATATCTCTTGTAAAAACCTCATATAAAGTGTGGGGGAAGCCTCGGTGTAAATTAGGAGTTGACCATCTTGCATAAGAATAGCCTAAATTCTAACTCCTGATACATCGACCTCCATGACCAAAGTGCGACTGAAATCGGGCAACGCTAGGACCGACGTTACCGTCGTGGCTGCCTTGAGTCGTTCAAAGGCTACGAAGGCTTTATCCGACCACAAAAAGGAGTCCTTCTTCAGTAATGACGTGAGAGGGGCAATGATCTTGCCATAATCTTTCACAAAATTTTGATAGTAGCCCGTGAGTCTAAGGAAACCGCGTAATGATTGTACGTTTGTAGGTCTCGACCATCCTTGCATTGCCTCGATCTTTGTCGGGTCCACCGCCACTCTATCCTCTAATATAATGTGCCCAAGATACTCCAATTTATACTGTAAGAAGCTGCACTTTGATTATTTAACATAAGGAGTATTCTTCCAAAGAATCGTTAGAACAGTTCGTAAGTGCTGAAAATGTATATCAAGCATAGGGCTATAAATGAGAATATCATCAAAGAATATCAATACAAACTTACGTAGAAAACTCTGGAAGATATCATTCATCAGGCTTTGGAAATTAGAAGGAGCATTCGTAAGTCTGAAAGACATTACCAGAAACTCGTAATGGTCGTTATACGTGCAGAATGCAGTTTTCAGAATATCTTCAGTGCATACCCAAATCTGATGGTATCAGGATCGAAGATCTAATTTAGTGAGGACTCGGGCTCCTTTTAATTCATCCAAGAGTTCATCTACGAATGGGATATGATATTTATCCTTGACGGTGATAGCGTTTAGAGCCCGGTAATCAACGCACATTCGCCACGTACCATCTTTCTTGCGTACTAGCAACACCGGTGAGGAGTAAGGGCTACAGCTCGATCGAATCACCCTGGTGTTAAGCATCTCTTTAACAATGTTCTCGATCTCATCCTTCTACAAGTGAGGATAGTGGTACAGTCACAAATTTGCTAGAGGTTTGCCTGGTAAAATATGAATGCAGTGGTCATGCGGCCGGTTAGGGGGCAGCCCGCGCGGCTCCAAGAAAACATATGCGAATTCGTTCAGGCAAAGGGCAAGCTTAGGATCTGAGTTTTGCATGTTCTCCCACATAGATGGTTGTTGAATATGCATTAAGAATCCACCATGTACTTTGTGCAAAACTTTCTCCATTTGTTGTAACGAAATGGTGGAAATTTGGCTCCCGCGCTTGCCTCGTAACGTGACCTATCTCCCTTTGCAATAAAATTTCATGATTGATTTAAAAAAATTTCGGGAGATATCACCTAGTGTTGTGAGTCACTCGATCACAAGTACGACTTCATAATCATCGATGGGTAGGAGGAAGAAATTAGCTACCACTTCTTGGTCTTAGAGGAGTAGTTTCACCCGCGGGCACCGTTGGTCACAATTAAAGATTCGGCCGTCGACGACCTTTACATCAAACTTATTGCAACCTTCGATTTGAAGCACCAAACGTGCATCAACCTTACTATTGAGGAAGTTATTGGTGCTGCCCATGTCGATGAGAACGGTGATGAGTTGTTGTTTTAGAAGTCCTCCAACTTTCATCATCTACGGGTTGGAATAGCCGGCCAATGCGTGCACTACATAGTTGGTCGGTTGGGACTCTTCCTCTATAGCTTTTTCTTTAGGTTCAAGGGCTTCTTCAGATGTTTCATTGTCCTCATCCTCCACTGGTTCAATCACGAGGAGCCGGCCCTTTTTACAATGATGTTCGTGGCTCCGCGGTTCGTTACAATGCTAACATAACTCCTTGGCTGATCATTCGTGAAGCTCGTCTCTTGTCAACTTTTTTAGGTGTAGGGGCTTGGATGGCAGTAGAGGGGGTAGTAGGCCTCAGCATGGCTAGTCGGGGAGCGACCTTTCTCCTTCATACCTCGTGGTTCAATTGTTCTTCATGGATACATGCGAAGGAACTCGCCGCCATAAGAGTGTACGGTTGCCACACCTTCTCCTCGGATCTCCGGCTTTAGGCCCTCGATAAAAGGACCTAAAAGTTATTTCTCAAACCAATTCTCAGTTTTGTTAGATAAACGCTTAAACCTTGTTTGGTATTCTTGTATTGTAGAGGTTTGACGAATCTTTGCCAATTGTTCGTCGATGTTGTTGAAATCGGTTGGTCCGAAGTGATATAGTAGTCCTTCCTTGAATCACTACCAAGAGAGTCCTTCATGGGTGTCCTTAAACCAATTAAACCATTGAATAGCATCTCCCTCAAGGTGGATGGCAGCAATCTCCACCCGTGTGGCGTCGACGGTTCGGTAGAATCGAAAATAGCGCTCCACGCACGAGATCCACCCTATCGGGTCTCCTTCTTCCCATCTAGGGAAGTCAACCTTCATGCATGGATTATTGAGATCAGAGGTGATGTGGCCATGTTCTTAAGAATCGTCTCGCTGATATGAAGTTTCTCCGTGTTGTGATTTTCTCGGGTTCGACAGTCGGCCAATGCTGAATTCGGCAAAAAGGGATCGCATTTTCTCTTCCATGCGGTTTCCAAAGGCTTCAAGCTTTGCATTGATAGCCTCCTATGATGACATAGTATACGCCTCTAGATATGTAATATTGAGATCTTTTTTCTATCGTCGGGTTAGTGGCATGGAAATTTTGGAGAAGGGGATGGCCGGTTGGAAGGTGAATCGGTTTGGATGAAAGTAGGCTGTAGTTTATGGCAGATTTGGGGCTACGGTTTTGTGGAGTTTAGGCTACGAATTGATGTGATTTTAGGGCTGTGATAGCATTAGATGAAGGTTAGGAAAATAGATTTTAGATCTGGGATAGATGGTAGCAAAGGTAGGTGTCTCGGTAAGAAAAGTTCGCTAAAATGTAAGTGGATCGATAAGGAAGTAAGCTGATTTGGGTGACTGATTTGGGGGTTATTTGGATTCGATTTAGGGTAATATTTGGAAGGGTTTTTGATGAGAATGGTACGGTAGGGTTTGGAGATGAGGAAAAGAGAGTACGAAATCTCACAAAAAATAGCACTCAAATCTGATAGAATTCGATGAAAAGAAGTGTCGCGATGTGCTGTCCTGCTGAACCGGTTTTACGTCGGAGAAACGATGACTTCTCGACGTAAATTCCAGAGGAAAGTTCAAGAAAATTATACAAAAACCCTTGGTTCAGATATTGTTAATACCGGTAAAAAGTTTGACGAAATTTTGACAATATAACAGTAGGGAAACATGGCAAAAGACGAAAGATAGATTCCTTCGTCATAAAATTCCAGAACTGCGTGATGGTTAGAGATTGCACAAAAGAACCAGTTCCAGAAGGAGTTTTTTCGTGAAATCAAATCCAGATGAAAGCCAACTTGATCTTGAGAATTTTTTAAAAATTTTAGCCAAAAAGGATGAACAAAAGTTTGGTTTCAAAGGGCCAATAGATGGAAGGCAGATTCTACGTTGTAAAATTTCAGTGTTGTGCAATGAAGAATCGCAGTAAAATAAGTCCAGATCCAGAAAGAGTTTTTTCACGAGATCAGTCTTAGATGAAAGCTACGATAATCTATAAAATTATATAAAAGATTCAGCCAGAAAGGATGATTAAAAGTTGTTTCAAGAAGCAACAATCGGCTGAAAATTTCTGCAGCGTTTCGCTTTTGCAACGATGATAACATTTGCAACGAACAAAATTTACAGCGGATAAAATTTAGAAAAAATCTTTAACGTGTAAAGTAAGGAATCTTGCAATATTGAAAAGGCGTGGATGATAAAAATATACCAGAATTCCATATCAAACGTAGGGGCAACGACAGAAAGATTTGATCTGTTGCTGGGGTGGAAGGTGGAAGTACGTGTCGTAGCAATTATGAGAATTGCTTGGGAAGGTGGAGGCGGTTGAGATGACTACAGGGGTAGCAAAATCGCTGCTCTGATACCATATGACAGAACCCCAGATGGAGCTCTATAGATTTTGATCCTTGAGAGGTATCAACCCTTAGAACGCTGTAGGGGTTCCTCCCTCCGAGATTCAACACAAGGCTGAAATAAAATTGATAATTGCTTGATTCAAGAGAGGAGGCAACTACATCATTATATAGGGATCAAAACCCTAGCCTAAGGAGGTGCTTGCCTAAGTAAAATTATCCTTTTATCCCTCCTATAGTCAACCTACCTTAATAGGAACATGAGACGGCTAAGTTGACTCTATAGCCGACCTAAATAGGGAGAAACTCTGACCAACCAACCCAGTAAAAGAAAGACAGCCACTAAGCCCTAAGGACTAATCTAAACCCTAGCCATACTCATTTATAAAATAAGAATGACTTTATTACATAGCAAAATTTTATCGACTACTTCTAGGGAGATTAGGACTCAATCCTCTGGTCCTAACAAATTATAATATCTTTAAACTATGCCAAGTAATCTTGGATCCTCGCATGATTAACCACAACGATTTTAAACGATGGCGTTCGAATGTTAGAAACTACAATAAAATTGTACAGTTATATATATACAAAGTTGCGGAAAGACCATCAATCCTTCATATATAGGGAAAGTACAAAGCAGTGGACAATATACTAGATGTGAATACTTCGCAACATTAACCACAGAGAAGATTGCTCGTGTACATGTAAAAATTGGTGGTTAAGTTAGAAACAGAGACGGAAACAATGTGGCAGGAAAAAATATTACATGACATCTCTAGCAAGACGTAATGGCTCGTCAATTGAATGAACAAAATCAATATTTGGTTTCTTTAGGGGGTGACAGTCTGCATCTTCCTCGTCACTTTCGTCTGCAGATGACCAAGCGAATAAATCTGACTCATCATCTGAAAACATAATGTTATTAGTAAAAAATGGATAGTTAACTAAACAACATGGCAACATGAAAGTTAATCTCAAGTTGATCGCAACACACCATGTAAAGCATAAACTTCAAGTGCATTGCTTTAGTTGGTTTGTCAGGGTAAAAGTTTTACTCCACGACACTTTTTTGCACAATGAATTTACATTAAACTAACACTTCGTTAAAACAATCACAATGAGACAGCGAACCGATATAGAGGAAAAATGAATCTGCAGATCTGAAATTCTACTTTGTTGGGAAAACTTATGGGTCAGTCTTCAGTGTATAACTCAATGCTTCATGAGGTGGGGAAAAAATGGATGAACCCAGTTCTCAAATATGTCTGCTATTCCGAAGTGTTATCACAGAAAACAAACATGCAATTGTTTGAAGGTCAGAGTGAAGTGTTTTCGCACATGAGAATGTTTTACAATCATGGGACAACAGGCATGGCCAAATAAGAAAGTTGAAACTTCAAGTTCTTTGTTTTATAATAAATACCATACTGTATGCTGAATAATATGAAAGAATCCAAACTTCAAAAAATATAAAAATGTTGACTTTTATATGTCAAAATCTTCAGCAGTTTGAAATATCATACCAAGAAAATGGACCTTCCTTGAATGCAATGAGACATATAAGTAAATTTACATAATGATGCCATTCTAACCAAAACTAAGGTAGCACCATTAGAGAATAGCAAGGAGAAATCATGTACATGTAGAGTTAATCCTGAAAATTTAAGTATTGCACCAAGTAATGAATAAATCTAGTAAGGACCACAAGGGGAAGAAGACATGAGAAGCAATAGATAAAAGACAGATGACTATAGATTTCATCAATGCAGTTAATGCTCAGTGGAGCTGAACGATGAACTCATCAAACCTATGTAGAAAAAAGACTAACTATTATGTTATGATTTTAACTTTCAACTATTTTTGTTGCTATTCTTGTGTTTTGATACTACCATACTATCAGACTGGTCCAAACGACTTGCTGCTTGTTGCATGAGTGGTTGCAATAGCGGGAAAACCAAACTACAAAATAGGCCACTCACCAGAACAAGCTGGACGAGTTGGTAACTGTCCGACCGTTGAAACCCGAATATTGTCTGGGAGAATACAGTTGCAGAATGATCCTGAAATTTCCCAATCTCCACATGAATTAATACCTTCTTTTTGGTGGAAACAGAGCATGTTTCAAATAAGATACTGACCTAATCGGGCAAGTCTATTCACCCATCCTGGAATTGGCTTTCCTGTCAAACTCATGCAGACTTCATCTGTAAAATGATTGCAGTTCTTGATGATCAAATGATAGGTGTCACCATGATATTTCCCAGCAAGGTCTTCAATAAATAAGCGGAATTCTGAACGAGACATATCAGTGGTTCCCAGCCACACAGAGCGTCTGAAGATAAAACCAGGACAGCTTTTCGGTTCCACCTCAAATACTCCACTAGTTGGATACTCATGTGCTCCAAATCCATACTCCATGCCATGAACTAGAGGCAAAAGTATATTTAACTTTTGTAAATTACAGTAGAGAAAGCTATGGTGAAAATGGAGCAAGATGAAATCAATATGCTATTAGATCATTGTCAAACAGGACTTATGGGATAAAATAAATGAAAACTTCATATCTGTGGAATTTCCATTGACCAAGAAAAACTCAAAACTATGGCACTCCCAATGGCTTACCTTTCCACTTGCTCTCACCACCATAATGATTAATTAACACATTTAAGATCTTGTAGGTTTGTTCGATATATTAAATGCATTTTTGTCCATAAAAAACTGCATACCATGACTCCACAATCTCATTAGACACCGTTGTGGAACCAGTAAGTTTGTGATTTTCATCATGAGAGATAAAGTGAATGAACAAACAGAACATATTGACACTGCAGTGATTGCACTAAGATTCATAAGTACAAACTTCCTGTGTTGGAGTTGCAAAAAAAAAAGACTGTAAAAAACATCACACAAAATTACAGTGGCCTTGAAAGACATTACCATGGGTGTCCAGCACAAAAGAGCCATTGATGAACCAACATGAGTAGAAAGATCAGTTGTCCAAGGCAATGAAGGCCCATTTCTCATTGACAATATAAAGGTTAACGAAATTGAAAGATTATCTAGCATCTGCTACTTTAACAAGTGATGTGCATTTGCTTTGCATTAAAATTTACCTTAGGCTTTTAAAGTAGAAGAGCTATAACTAAATCTAACTATCCAAAGCTTATCATATGGTTGATGTATTTTGTTTTGATTAGAAAAATCACAAATTATGTTCCTTCTAGGAAATTCTTCAGGCCAAAGAATAATGCAACTTTGTGAAGCTTTCTGTTTCTTAAAGTTACATTGAACCATTTTTTCACCAAATAATATTTTATTAGGCAAATTACATACTTCCTCCTATAGTTGTCTCCTTGTAGCAACAGGGTCCTTGACTTATAAACATCATATATGGAACCCCATGGTTTCGAAATGGCTACAAATTAGTATTAAGGGTATTTTGGTCACTACAGGAAATAACAGTTTTACCCAAAGGATATTTTCTTTCAAAAGAAATTACATACTATAGGATTGTCATCAGTAAATAGACCGATACCTAAAATTAAATATTAGCCTTCTCTTTTTCCCCAGGTTCTCTAGCTGATTTCTGTTTGCATCTCTCTCACCGCAGCCGATCCAACTTCGTGGGGGCAAAAAAAAAAAAAAAAAACGCTATAGTTTGATTTGAAGCAAAGCAGAACCAATGACCTGCAAAGCAGAGCCGTCATCGACCGTCGCAACCACTAGCCAACGGCTCACGAACTAGTCCCTGTCGTGAGTCCGGACACTCCAAGCCCCGATCGCCCCGTCGAACTCCATGACCAGGATCTCGGTCCAAGATCACGGTCGGACGTCAAATGCAGGGGCGTAGGACTCAATGTAGGATCCAAACTACTGTTTCGACGGGCACATGGGGAAACCCTCAGGAATCCCACCAGCGGGAGTTCGCCGAACTGCTTGGAGAGATGGAGGCGTAGGTGGTCGTATGTGCGGTGCTGCCAGAGCGAGGCGCCACAGCTCGACTTCTTGAGGACGGTAGAGGGGATGCGGACGTCGGCTGCTGCTTCTCTTTTTTGCTTCAGGCGACGACGGCTCGCAACATCCAGATGATCACCGCGTCGCTCAGGAGCTGCAACATCCCGAGAAGCGGAAGGGTGGCTTCCCTGCTGCTGACGACGGCACCATTAGTGACAGCGCATCTCTTGAAGGCGAGCGAAGAGAGCGCGAGAGAAGTCACGGTGGAGCTCAACTCCGACACCGACGCTTACTTACCTGTGGGAGGAGCGTCTTGACACGGGGGTATGGCGTTCCTCCTCCTCAACGCGGACATAGCACCTTGTATTGACCGAAATACCCTTAAACTTTAAGGCCGATTCGTTAAAAAAAAAAAAAAAAAACAAACAAACGCTGTGGTGAAAAATGAACTAAACTCGTAGCAATTTCGAAAGGGGATCTAAAATGTGACTTTTAAAAGTCCAGGAACCCTAATGTTACGAGGAGATAACTACAGAAGCAAATATGTAATTAGCCCTATTTTATTTGCATGTCAATGTAGCAAAGTTCCAAAAATTCATAACCCAACTTAGTAGTAGGAAATAATTGTATAATTGTACTTATAAGTTGCAGAAGCAATCAAGAATCACAACAAGAAACGAACGATTCTTCAAAGGACGAAGAGTAAAAGAAATGATTTCCTAAAGTAAGCATCCCTAGTAAGAAACAAACAATAATTGCAGGAAATAAAAGATGAAAGAAATGAATCAAACGTGATCCCCATTCCTTAACTCTGACGAGATCTCGCGGGGAAGCTCCACGAGAACGCACCTTCGATCCCAGAGTGGAAGACCCCGAGCCCAAACCAGTACAGGTATTTATTCACCGGCGTCAGATCATAAACATTCAAGTAGAGATGCGTCCTGCCGCTCCCGTCTTTGCCCCCATCGCTCACACTCTTCGTGAGGGAAGATCTCGACACCATGTTGACCCGATTCGACATAATAGAAGCAAATAGACACTAGAAACCCTAATTCCACATCGAATCCCCAATCTCCGACGCCTCGATTCAGCGTCGGATTCAAGAACCGGGATCCCGGCACCACGAGATCTGATTGAGGCGAAATGGTGCAAGATTTAGATTTAGATTCAGATTTTGTCCCCGGCCTTCTTCTCCGCGGAGAGGACAGCGTGGTTCTCGAGGGGGAGGAAAAGGGAGAAGAGAGGCGAGGTTTCTCCCTTTCGAAGCTTTCGATTTTATACGTGGAGAAGAAAGCGGGGGGAAGGAAGAGGGAGGCGGGGATTAGCTGGGTAAGGCTCCCCTGTCTGGAACATGACAGGGAACAGCCTCATATTTCATGGGTCGCACGAGGCTGGGAGACACTAGGCTGAACATGAATGGGTTTTCACGTAGTTTGATGCTTGGTGGATCGAGCGAAACCGACGACGCGGCAAGCAGGCGCGAATCCGTCTCTCACACGTCGAGTTTCGTGCCGTGCTTGTTGACAGCTCTAGCTCGTGACTGCCAGCGTGGCGCAAGAGGGGTGTGGGACTAGGGTCGATATCCATAGAATCCGAAACCCCGACTCGAGTCGCGAAATCAAGCGAGAACTAAAAATGTACATGTTGTTCTATTAAAATTTGTAATGGCCATATATGATATTTGCAGACCTTATAAGGGTTTATGTACGAAGGAAGCCATTCACGCTGTCGCCACTTAGTCAAGTCAATATGATGAGGTGTGACAGTTGAAGGACCAGAAGCATCGGGTTTTCCATCGCATAGCTGCGTCTCGAGCATGGCCATGGCGGCGGCAGCCTCTGCTGCGGCACCGGCGGGCGCAAAGCCTTCCTTCTCTTCCCCCGCCACTCACGCCTTCCTCATCTCCCGCCTCCGCCACGAGCACTCCTTCCCCAAGCGCATCTCTTCCTCTTACCCAACCCTCGCTTCTCGCTCCGCCCCCAAACCCCTCTCCCTCCGCCGCCCACCCCGCGCCACGACCGGCCCCGCCGAGACCGCTTCCGCCATCTTCCACGGCCCCTGCTACGTGCTCGGCGACAACATCGACACCGACCAGATCATCCCCGCGGAGTACCTCACCCTCGTCCCTTCCAACCCTGATGAATACGAGAAGCTTGGCTCCTACGCCCTCGTCGGCCTCCCCTCCGCCGCCTACACCACCCCCTTCGTTGGCCCCGGCGCCACGCGCACGCGCTTTCCCGTCATCATTGCCGGCGCCAACTTCGGATGCGGCTCCTCCCGCGAGCACGCCCCCGTCGCCCTGGGCGCTGCCGGCTCCAGGGCCGTCGTCGCGGAGTCCTACGCCAGGATCTTCTTCCGGAACTCGGTGGCCACCGGCGAGGTCTACCCGGTGGAGTGCGAAGGGGTTGGGTTGTGTAAGGAGTGCACCACGGGGGACATCGTGACGGTTGAGCTTGGGGTGAATCGGCTGGTGAATCACACGACCGGGAAGGAGTACAAGTTGAAGCCGATTGGGGATGCCGGGCCGGTGATTCACGCTGGAGGGATCTTTGCTTATGCGAGGAAGACTGGTATGATTGCTTCGCCATCAAATTAAAGGTATGAACTTTTTTCTCGTCATTTGAATCTTGGTCAGAAACTGTAGCCTTGCATGTGTTCGGCTTATCAATTGAATAGGGAAGGTGTTGTTCATTGATAATAAATATCATTAGGTTCAAGAAAACTGTTCCGAATATAAATCCATGGATCATGTCTCGGCTACTGGCTTAAGGTGTCCGATGAATCAATCACATTGATTAAAAATTTAAGATGATATCACAGCAGAATATATTGTGTTTAAAGCTTAATTAGACTGAGACGATCACATGTTGGGCTTATTCATGACATGACTGATAGTATTATGAATCTAAATCAACAGATGTCTCCTTTACTGTCTTAAGCCATTAGATGGAATGACATTGATAATAAAATTTAAGAATGAAGTAATCTTTTGTTTTCTGCTAAGTATGGTAGTTTTCTTTTGATGGTTGCTGAATGGTTCAATTTCTGGTTCTTTTGATCCTGTCTGTAATACCCAAGTCAGCTGTAGTTGATGAAGCTATTCATGAGATACTGATAGTTAACTGAAAGTAGCAAATACTTCAAACTTTAGGTTGTTAATGTTGTTTATTGTGTCTTGGCATGTAGAAATGTGAATGGCACAACTCAGCCGATTAGTAACAGTGCTTCGCATCCAGGGTAATAACGAATCCTTGCTCAAACTGAGGTAGGCCAATGTCATATAGAATGGTTCCAATACATTTGTTTTAGAGGAGGATGCAACCCTTCTTTTGTTTCTCAAGCTATTGCCTCAATTTTAGGGAAATCGAGTTTGGTTTTTTTCTACTTCTAAGAATTCCCTGGACATTATAAACTCTCACTGACTTTTGCCTAGCTTATAGTCTTTAGCAGTAGTACATCATGCAATAAAGAGTCATGTCATCCAACCAGTTGACGTGAATCAATCTTATTCCACACGGACTTGACCTGTATATCCGATCAATGATTATAGATGGAGTAGTTGCATCCTTCTCTTCTCTTAGAAGTTATTGAGCATAAGGTCAATTGAACAGAGACTGATTTTTTAGCACTTTCAGCATATTAATTTTTGTGCATTTGGTCGTTTTTCCTTTTTGTCCCTTTCTTCAGTCAATTTCTTTTGGCTCCTATGATGAATCTTTGAGGAGATTGTCCCGTAGACTTGGTATAGTGTCATGTGGTTGAAAGTTCACTCAAATTGATCGGACTTGCTCAAGCATGATTGGGCCCAGAGGGTAAACACAATGGAATTCTCTTATCAAGCTAAATTGCAACTTGAATCCACTTCCAAGCTGGAACTCTCTCAGTTATGGATTTCAGGTTTATCCTATATACATTTGGTTCTGATGAATCTGGATTAAATCCCGCTGATGTGCTTTCCTGCCATACATATGTAGGACCTTTGAGCTAGTGTATGAGGCTCCTACTTTTATGTATCATTTCTATGTGGAAATCTTTAGCTATTAGACATAGGATTTAGGCAGAGGATATATCCCACATAATTCTGATTTTTCTTAAATTCCTTTTTTCGTCTTGTGCATTGGGAGAAAATTTGTTGGAGAATGTCATATTTTTGGTTATTTGAGAAGAAGAATATCTAATTCTTACTCTTTTTATGATTGTTCTCATATTTTGCACATTATAGGGTCTTTTGTTGTGGCTCCTCTCTCTCAAATCTAGGTGTCTTTTTGGTTATTTTGAGAAGTAGAATATCAAATTCTTACTTTTTTCATGATTTTTCCCACATCTTGCACATAATGTCTTAAACCTCTTGTCACCAACTTTTGATTCATTTTCTCTTTTATTCGTGTTATTGGTGATCTTGGCTTCTTGTCTCTGATCTCTTGTATCTCCTTAATATCCCTTTTAGTTATCATAACTCTATCAGTAGCATTAACATAAGTTTTGAGTTTTAAAACTAAAATCCAACTCATAATAGCTGGCCTTAGCCCTCATTCAATTTTTTGTCTTTTTAGATTCATCACCAGTCATATGAGTAGCAAATATAAAAAGTTCAATGAATTTAGCTTTATATTGTCCAATTTTCAAATTTTCTTGGATGAGATTTAATAACTCTATCTCTTTCTAATCTTTGATGCAATTAACAAAGTATAATTCATTAAATTTTCCTAAGAATAATTTTCAAGTGATAGACTCCTGCCTGATTTCAAAACTTCTTTTAGTCGTTCTCTACTCAGCTGCTCCTAACATAAAGGTGGCAAAGAGACCTTTTAATCATTAAAACAATATAATACATCAAATATTTTCTTCATTGTATCAGTCATTGTTATGCCACTAATTGATTGGATTGACCACTAAAACAGAGAGGATTTAGCTTCTTAAATAATTATATTCCCATCCAAATCTAATTTGGTGGCCCAACCCCAACACTATATATATATATATATATATATATATATATATATATATATATATATATATGTCGATTTTTTGTTTGGACTTTTTTCAAGAGGTGCCCCTTTTTCAAATTTTCCAAGGAGCGCCCTCATCTTTTTATAATCCGGATAATACCTTCCACATGATCTAATTTAGTTTTCTTGCCCAATATCTTATGAACAGATAAGATAAATTGATCCAATCCCCATGTATAAGACTTGCATTGTCAGTTACAATGTTTTTGAATAGGCTTATAATGTTTCTGGTACTTTCATCATAACCCTGTAAGCTTATTCAAAAACATTATAACTGGACAAATTGATTCAAAGCCTAATAAGAATCAACTTATATACAAAATAGGGTTTCAAACAATTAGTCTTATTACTTTAGGAACAAGAACAACCAAATAGAAATATTTTTATGTCAATTTTGAGTTGGCTTATAGTGTTTTTTGCACCTCTACCAAAACACTATAAGCTTATCCAAATATACTATAATCAGATAGACTCAAGACCCCATAGAAATAGGCATATATACAAAACAGGATTTCAAATAATTATCCTTATTGGTTTAGGAATAAGAACAATGTTTCTGAATAGACGTAGTATTTTTGGCACCTCCACCAAAACATTATATAAGCCTATTCAAAAACACTGTTTTTTTTTTTTTTTTTTTGCAAAAGAAGGCTAATAATTGGAGCAAATTAACTCAAAAAGTAATACAAATCAGCTCATATAAAATATATGGTTTAAAACGTATTTTTTTTATTAGTTTAGATACAACAACAAACAAATTGGAAGTCTTCCATGTCAGTTTCAGTGTTTTTTGCTTTTGAATAGGCTTATAATATTTTGAAAAACCTGTAAGCCTATTAAAAAATATTGTAATTGAGGAACTGGACCAATTCATCTTATAGACTGGTCCATGGACGAGTCCATTCATTAAAAAAAAAAAAGAGATGTTGTTGCATCAGTCAAGAGTTAGGCAGCAGTCCATTGAGAAAAATGAATAAGGGGCACCTCCCAGTAAAAACCCCAAAGAGGGATTTTCTCTAGAATTCATCCCATTTTAATGGTTGCTTTTTCCAAGTTTGATTGCAAGATTATATGAAGTATCTATCCTATGTGTCAGAATTAATCCAATTGCGACTTTTGATCGATCAGGTACTCTTTGTGTGATGATCAAAACTGTCTGTTCCTACTTTCACTTGGAGATATCTATAAACATGGTGTAATAAAATCTGCTCCTTGTAACAATTATGTGGAATATTGTGATCAACAGGCATTGCTCTGTCTCAATTTGATTCAACTTTTTGTTGCATGACATCGGTATTTCTGTCAAAGCATTAATGAAGTGCATGTCTGCGGGATATCATCACAATCTCTCTGTTCTCCATCTGAACGTTCTTTTAATTTCCTTTGTTGGTGGTGTAAATTCACATCTCTCCGTCTCTTCGCAAAGATGAAGCAATCAAGTAAATTGAGTGATGGTGCTGTGAATAATAGGTTGTGGATTTGTAGACCGGGATGAACTCCAATTGCGAGTATGTTGTGGCTCAACTCACAGCAACAGAGGTGCTTTGGACTTCGCTTCCAAGGATTAACCTGTCTTCCTCCTCCCCTTGCCCTTTAATCTGCTGCAGCAATTCATCAAGAAGCTCGTATATGGACTGGCTCTCAGGGTGAACTCTGTCGCCTGATACGAACTCCCAAACCCTGTTGCCAACCTCAACCACGCTACATCCGGCCTCCCTCTTGCCCCCATGGTCCCTCACGGCTTCCTGCATCCTCTCCACGTCCCTCCATTTCTTCTTCCTTGCGTACAGATTCCTCATCACGACGTAGTTCCTCACGTTGCCAGGCTCAACCGCACTTGCCCTCCGCATGGCTCTCTCGGCCCTCTCCGTATCCCCATGGCGCCCACAGGCAAAGAGCAAAGAGCTCAAGACTACCCCGTTAGGACCGCAGGGCATTTCTTCGAGCAGCTTCTCGGCTTCGCCGAGGCGCCCACTTCGTCCCAGTAAGGCCACCATGCAGCCGTAGTGCTCGACCCTGCGCTCGACATGGAGTGCCTCCATCTCATCGAACCACCTCCTACCTTCCTCCACCAGCCCACCGTGGCTGCAAGCAGACAAAACCCCGATCATTGTCACCTCGTTCGGGCAGACCCCGGCTCTCCGCATCTCTGTGAACACAGCTAACGCCGCCTTCGCTCGTCCATTAACGGCAAGCCCATTGATCATGGCGTTCCACGCGGCTGTATCCTTGATCGGCATGGCGTCGAAGACTCGTCTTGCCTCGCAGACATCCCCACATTTAGCATACATGTCAACTACTGCGACAGAAACGGTGATCACCTGATCCAGCCCTTTTCTTCGAGCGTAGCTGTGGATCCACCTACCGAGATCAATCGCGCCCAGATCAGCTACTGCAGGGAGAACACTGACGAGGGTCACATTGTCGGGTTGAGGAAGGCAGTAAGTGGACTGCAGCTCCCGAAATAATTCCAGTGCCTGATGGGGCTGTCTGTTCTGGCAATGCCCACCAATCATCACGTTCCAGGAGTAGAGATTCTTCTCTGGCATTGCATCGAACAGCACGCTGGCTGCCTCCATGTCCCCAACCTTGCAATACCCTGAGATCAAGCTGGTCCAAGAAACGACGTTTCGATCACTCATCTCGTCGAACAGTCGTCTGGCGGAAGCCATGTGGCCTTTCTTCACGAAAACATCGATCATCGCATTGAAGGCTGCCGTGTCCTTCTCAGGCATCAACTGAAACAATTCCATGGCAGCACCTGCTTCGCCACCCCTTGCGTAACCTATGGCCATCGAGGTCCACGATGCCAGACTCTTCAGCGGCATATCATCAAACACCTTCCTCGCAGATGTCATGTCGCTGCTTTTTGCGTACATGTCGACCAATCCGGTGGACGAGAAGGCATGGCCGCAGAAGCCCATCTTGATAACGTGGGAGTGGAGTTGAGGTCCTACTCTATGTTCCGATGGGTCGCCGGAGAGGGGGGCACAGGACTTGAGGAGCAAGGGAAAGGTGTAGCCGTCGGGGGAGAAGGAAGGATCGACAGGGGAAGGCGGGTGCCTCAACAGGTCCCTGTAGAGGGCGATGGACTCGCGGAAGAGGCGGTTGCGCACGAGGGCCCGGATGAAGGAACTGCAGAGGAAGGCGTCCTGAGAGGGGCGGCAGTCGAACAGGCGGCGGGCGTGGCGTAGGAGGGCGGCAGCGACGAGGGGAGAGGCGGGGGCGGCGAGTTCAGAGAAGGCGGATATTAGGCGGGTGAAGAGTGAGAGGTTGGCGTGAAGGGCGCCGCGTCGGAGGAGGAAGGCCTGGATTTCGAGGAGCGAAGAGGCGGTGGCGGTCGTGGCCACAGGTAGAGACGGGATTCGCTGGAGAAGGTGGAAGCAGCGTCTCTCTTCGGGAGTCCAAAGCTCCCCGATGCCTCCACCCGATCCCATTGCGGGTGTCGAGTAGCCATACCACCCGAGGCTGCAGCTTTTGTTTCTCTTAAAACACAGTTGCAGAATAAACTCGGCGCAGGTCACCGTCGTGCATCGGACGCGCGTGCACTGTACCCTCGAACATGCAGAAACCATCGTCATATGTACGCACATATAACTACTGAACTTGTCCTATTTAGTATCACACCATGTCAGTTTAACGCCGCGGCGACAGCTTACAATTCTGAGATTTTATTCAACGGTACCAAAACTTAAAGGAACCTAATGGTACCACAGCGAATAAAAGGGATCAACTATGCTCAGTGTTAAAGAAAATGCATACAGCCAAATAAATTCGCATTCGTCTCCATATATGTGGTACATCGGCAACACCTCAGAAAATAACTGTTAACAAGAGACAAAATTGAATTTTAGCAACTACCAAATGCTGGTAAACCTGCAATGGAGAATCCAACGGTCTCACGGCACGAACCTCGCGTCAAGAAGTGCGCCAACTGGTCCCTGAGCTATTTGCTTTAAGTAGAAGAAGGCTTCTCATTTTCACAGCCTTTCCTGTTACACACGTTCCGGAATGGATAATTGAGATTGTTACATTTGTCACAAGTCCAGCTACCTTCTGGGGCATCTGATACATCCTTGCTGTCTCGCTTTGGGGCATAACCATGAACAGCAAAGAAGTTAGCACACGACAGATAACAGAAGAAAAGGACACCAATAAGAATTCAGTCCTTCAAAATGCATGACAAACAGTATGGTGATGCTTAGCAGATGAACAAACCAATACACCCTTAATAGCTTGTAGCACGAGTTGCACAGACAAAAAGATAAAACCATGGTACAGTGTATTCCACAAGCTCTGTTAGCTTCCCCAGCATTAAAAGTATATGCAAAATGCAACTAGCAACTTTACCCCTTCTCTCACCCATATAAGTTATAATAGCTTCTTTTTTCTTTACACCAAGATAGCCAATTCTGCTAGATTCTTATACCATTTATTACCATGTAAATCTTATTGATCAAGTATTTCTTGACTCAGCTGACAAGCTAAACTTGAAACTCTTAGTCGGACATGAATGTTTAGTTCAAAAGTCATAGTATCGGGCATGTATAGTTGTATTAAATTCAGATCTTTGTGCTATGTAGGTTCACTAAGTATGAAATGTAATTATCATAATACAGAAGGTATGGTTGATGAACCAATATATCCCAAACAAAGGGGAGTATGCAAGGCATGATACTATAACTCATTGCATTGTCTTAAAAACACTCAGCCAATAGTTGATATTCAAGAATATCAAAGAATTTGGGCATCATTGGCCTTAAGCCGGGAGTTCAAGGAGCATTGCTAAGACATGTCTCAGCTCCTAATGCTATGAGAGCTCCAATAATGGATTTTACCTCAGCAACCAATTGATTGAAAAAATCATTGTAGGAACCACTTGTTAATCATTTTGCTGAAATTCTAGATCAATCCTTGACACGGAAGTGTCTAATTTGCTACAATCAACTCTTATGCATCTTGCTAATCCTATAGTATTTTCCATAGTCCAATACAACATTTCAGAGTTTTTAACCCAGTCCACTCAAAAATGACAACTCATGAGCATATTCCTTGGACAAAGTTAAAACTATTACAAGATGTCTTTCTTCATGACCAAGGAATGCATAAAGGGGTTAGTTGGTAGATATGAAGCACTTAATATCATAGTTCCCTATGCATGAAGGGATGTTTCATGCACTAGTACTTATTTTGATATTCTAGGGTTAGAAAAAACTTTTTGATAACTGATTTGTATTGGCATAAGCTCTTTGGAGTCTCCAAAACTCTGTATCTCTTGGATGTGTCCTTGAGTAGTAAGTCCTTTGACCTAGTTTTGTATCTTTGTTTAATTTCCTTGAGGTGGTGAATTTTCTGTATCCTCTTGTGTCATTAAACTTGGAGGTGAACTTTTTATCCATTTTACGCAAGTTCTATTATGAGTTTGTTCATTTTCTACAAATCGTCTTTCAATTTCTCGTTTCTCTTCGAATTTCATTCCTCTTTCTCCCTTCCCGGTATCAGTTTGATATTAGAGCTAAAGGCTAGAGATCATGACAAGGCGGAATAGAAAAGTAGTGGGTGAAGGTAGTGACAATGAAGATGATATTGAATCCTTAAGGTTGCAGCTATAAAGAGTGCTACACAATGTACATGAAAAAAATGAAATCATTGAAGAACTTCGGAGTAAAAAACAATCAGCATGAACATGATACCCAAAAGTTTGGTTATGTTAATGATACACCTCATTACCCAAGGGAGTTGGAAAGAATTCAGTCAAGGCGTAGAGATGAGTGGCAGAACAAATACAACCCGAAGTTGGACATTCTGTAGTTTGAAGGTAGTATTAATGTTGGTGACTTTATTTATTGGCTTAATACTGTGGAAAGAATATTCGATTTTGATGAACCACTAGAACAAAAGAAGGTAAAGCTTGTGGCACTAAAACTCAGATGGAATGCATTCTTTTGGTGAAAAAATCTGAAGAAGCAAAGAGAGCGTGATGGGAAGAGCAAGATCGTGACATGGGAGAAAATGAAAAGAGAATTGAAAAGAAAATACATACCTGACAACTATAGGCAAGAAATCTTTCTGAAAAGCTCTGATATTAAACAAAGAGATGTTAGTGTGAAGAGGCAGCAAAAGTTTGAAAGATACGGTGCGAAAGATTGTTATACGAGAAGAGAAAATTTCAAGTCTACTCTCCAAAGCAAAGTAGTGTTGAAGATACAAGACAAGGGTGAGGGATCATATGGTTTTGGGCATCTTGCTTTAGATTGTCCAAATAGGAGGATTGTTACATTAGTTGAAGAACACAATGACGAAGAAGGAAATGAAGCCAATGACGAACAAAAATCTGATGATGATGAGGAAGAGGTTACTTATGCTGATCGTAGTTTATCTATTGTGTTACAACGTAGCTTACAAGTATCTTATATGGTTGAGGATGAAAGTTAGGTGAAAAAAAATGTGTTTCATACTAAATGTACCTCTAACGGCAAGGTGTGCTTGGTGATCATTGATAGTGGCAGCTTTGAGAATGTGGTATCTTTCAAGATGGTACAGAAGCTAAAGTTAGACACAATCCCTCATCCGCATCCTTACCAATTATGCTGGCTACAAAAAGAAAACGACATCAAGGTAAATAAAAGATTTTTAGTTCCATTTTCTATTGGCAAGTATTATAAATATAAAGTATGGTGTGATTTTGCTCCTATGGATGCTTGTCATTTATTATTGGGCAAACCTTAGCATTATGATAGGAGGGTATTGTATGATGGCTATAAACATACTTATTCTTTTAAGGTGAATGAAAAAAAGATTATTTTAGCTCCATTACAGCCTTCTGAAATTAATACACCAAAGAAGAAAGTTAGCACTTTTATGTCCTATATGAATGCAAGGGTGAACTGGAAAGGGGTAGTCATATCTTGGCTCTAGTAGTCGTAGAAGAGAATGAACATCACAAGGAGTCACCGACAAACATGAAACAAATCCTGGAGGAGTTTCAAGACATTATACTAGAAGAGATTCCACATGGTCTTCCACCATTAAGAGACATCCAGCATCATATTAACTTTATTCCGGGGACTATTCTACCTAATAAGGCAGTTTACAGAATGAGTCCCAAGGAGCATGAAGAACTTCAAAGGCAAGTAGATGAGTTGGTGAAAAAGTGGTTGATTCGGAAGAGTATGAGTCATTGTGCTGTTCTAGCCTTGTTGGTGCCTAAAAAAGATGGTTCTTGGAGAATGTGTGTGGACAGTCATGTCATCAACAAAATCACTATTGACTATCATTTTCTCATTCCAAGGTTAGATAACTTGATCAATTGTATGGTGCTTCTATTTTCTCTAAAATTGATTTGAGGAGTGGCTATCACCAAATAAGAATGAGGCCTGGAGATGAATGGAAAACAACATTTAAAACTAGAGAAGGCTTGTATGAATGGTTGGTTATGCCATTTGGGTTATCTAATGCTCCTAGTACTTTCATGAGATTTATGAATCATATACTTAAGGCATGCATTGGAACTTTTGTTGTGGTTTATTTTGATGACATATTAGTATACAGCAAAAGTGAGGAGGAACATATGAATCATCTTAAGAAGATTTTTCTTGTCTTGATGTAGTAAAAGCTTTATGCTAATCTGAAGAAGTGTGACTTTTTTACTCATAGTGTGGTGTTTCTTGGATATGTTGTTTCAAAAGATGGAATCATAAAAGATCAAAGTATGGTAGAAGCTATTCTTAATTGCCAACACCGACTTCATTGCATGATGTGAGAAGTTTCCATGGTTTAACTTTCTTTTACAGCAGATTCATCAAGGGTTTCAGCTCAATTGTTGCTCCAATCACCGAATGTCTGAAAGGTGATAAATTCAAGTGGACTAATGAGGCTGATGAAGCTTTTCAGTTATTAAAAAGAAAGGTCACCGAATCTCCTATTTTGGTATTGCCCAATTTTGACAATGTTTGAGGTTGAATATGATGCCTCAAATGTGGGAATTGATGCTGTTTTGAGTCAAGAATCAAAGCTCATTATCTTTTTTAGTGAGAAGTTGAATGATACAAGGAGGAAATATTCTACCTATGACAAGGAATTCTATGTCATTTATCGAGCTTTATCTCATTGGAGTCAATATCTTCTTGCCCAAACATTTGTCTTATATTCTGATCACGAGGCATTGAAGTTTATTAATCACCAACATAGCTAAACAAGAGGCATGTAGCTTGGGTGGAGTTCCTATAATCTTATAACTTCACAATCAAGCATAAATCTGGTGTCCAAAATGTAGTTGTTGATGCATTGAGCAGAAAATATTATTTATTGTCTGCCATGGAAGTTAAAGTGGTTGGATTTGAGACATTCAAAGATCTCTATCAGGATGATGTGGATTTCAGCTCAATATGGTAGAATTGCAAATCAAGTTTTTTTCAACAATTTACTATATTTGATGGATTTCTTTTTCGAGCTAATGCCTTGTGTGTTCCATCTTGTTCTTAGAGATATGTAATTCAACTGAAGCTCGTGGTGGTACTTTGGAAGGACATTTTGGTAGGGACAAAACTCTGACTCTTATTCAATCAAATTTCTATTGGCCTAAGATGTTCAGAGATGTGGATAGATTTGTAAAGCAATGCAGAGTGTCACTTGGCAAAAACAAAAAGCCACTCCATTGCCAGTGCTGTGCTTCATGGGAGAATATGAGTCTTGATTTTGTCTTAGGACTGCCTAGAACTCAAAGGAACAAAGATTCTATCATGGTTGTTGTTAACAGATTCTAAAAAATGTCTCATTTTGTTCCTTGCAATAAATCAAATGATGCATCTCATATTGTAGATTTGTACTTCAAGGAAATTGTTAGATTGCATGGCATTCCAAGAACTATAGTGTCTGATCGAGATTCAAAATTTCTTAGCCATTTTTAGAGGACTCTATAGAGGAAACTAGGCATGTCTTTGAATTTCAGTAGCTCTCATCATCCACAAACCGATGGGCAAATAAAGGTAATGAACAGAAGCTTGGGGAACTTGCTTAGAAGCCATATTGGCAAAAACATCAAGCATGGGATCTCATTCTTCCACAAATTGAGTTTGCTTATAATCGTTCCATGCATCATAACATTGGTAAGAGTCCTTTTGAGGTTTTTTATGGTGCTAATCCTACTGGTCCTTTGGACTTAGTCCCTCATTTTACAACTATGCAATTTAATAGAGATGCTGACGAGAGGGCTAAATGGATAAAGAAGTTGCATGACGATGTTAAAGCAACCATTGAGAAGCAAAATGAAAGGTACATGCGAGCAGCTAACAAACACAGAAAACATATGAGATTTAATGAGGGTGATTTGGTCTGGATTCATCTAAGGAATGAGAGGTTTCCAATAGGTAAATTTGGAAAGTTGAAACCAAAGGCTGATGGTCCATTCAAAGTGTTTAAAAGAATTGGAGAGAATGGTTATGAGCAAGGTTTGCAATTTCAACCTATACCGCCCGGTACGGGCGGTACAATACCGGTCCGCCAGGTTATCGGTACGCGGACCACTCGCTACCGAGCGGTTCCGTCAAAAATCGACCGTCGACGGTCGATTTTGAAAGAAATCGACCGTCGGCGGTCGATTGAGTGAGACATCGACCGTCGACGGTCGATTGAGTGAGAAATCAACCGTCGGCGGTCGATTGAGGAATAAAAAGGGAAGAAGAGGAAAAGGAAAAAAAAGAAGAGGGGAAGAAAGAATACCTCGCCAGCACCGTCCTTGCCCGCCTGCCGTCGCCGCCCGCTGGTCGCCCGCGGCCGCGACCACGACCGCTTTTTCTCCCGTGCGAGGAGACAGATCAAGGCGACGTCGCCCCCCTTTTCTTTTTCTTTTTTTAATATTTTCATATTTTTAATATTATATTATATTTTAATACCGGGCGATACGTACTGTGCATACCGCCCGATACGGGTCCCGTACCGGTACCGACAATATGTTGGTACATCGGTACAGATCGATAAGTAAAACCTTGCTTATGAGATTGATCTACCTGAAGATTATGGGATATCATCAACATTCAATGTGGCTGATTTAAGACCTTATCATGGTGATGAAACAAATGAAGGCTTGAGGACAAATCTTTTTCAACCATGGGAGACTGACACGGGAGTGTCTAATTTGCTACAATCAACACTTATGCATCTTACTGAGCATATTCCTTGGACAAAGTTAAAGCTATTTCAAGATGTCTTTCTTCATGACCAAAGAATGCATAAAGGGGTTAGTTGGTAGATGTGAAACACTTAATGTCATAGTTCCCTATGCATGAAGGGATGTTTCATGCACTAACTTATTTTGATATTCTAGGGCTAGAAAGAACTTTTTGATAACTGATTTGTACTGGCAGAAGCTCTCTGGAGTCTTTAAAACTTTGTATCTCTTGGATGCGTCCTTGAGTGGTGAGTCTTTTGACCTAGTTCTGTATCCTTATTTAATTTCCTTGAGGTGGTGAATTTTTTGTATCCTCTTGCGTCATTAAACTTGGTGGTGAACTTTTTATCCATTTTACACAATTTCTGTTCTGAGTTTGTTCATTTTCTACAAATCATCTTTCAATTTCTCGTTTCTCTCCGAATTTCATTCCTCTTTCTCTCTTCTCGGTATCAATCCTAGCCATTCGATCAACACATTGGATAGCAACAGCCATTTTTATTTCCAAAACTAAATCCATGACCACCATAGATGAATATCCATACTTCTAGGAACACAATGTTCTAGAAAATAGTTCAACATAGAAATAAGGTGAGAGGTGAAAATAGGATAAACGAAAAAGAAACAGAAGAAGACAAAGACTTACAGTGGTAGGCTTAGGAGTTCCACATTTCTTCATGTTACAGGTTGTTCTGAAGGCAAAGTTAACATTCTCACATTTAGGACATATCCAATCACCCTCCAATAACCCATCAGGACCTACACAAAATCCAAATAAATGCTATGACTGATCAAGAAAGAACATTAGTTCCAACTAGAATATGATAGATTTAACCAAAAGATACATGACACAAAATAAGACCCCTTAAAAACTACTAGTTTGTAAGAATCCCTCTATAAAATAAGCAAGATCATTAGATACAAATACTAGCAAATGACAGTCGCCATAAACTAACCAATAGCAAAAACTAAAAAATAAAAACCACAAAAAGCCATTTGTCATAAATTTCCCTAATCATAATTACAATGTAATATACAGACGATAGCCAAGAAGAACAACAATGGTTTAAAAGATAACTAGAGAGAGGTTACTTCCAGAGTCTTGCAGATGACATTGAAGAAATAGACTCAACCAACAGTAATTCAATAAATCCTCCAATTGGTTACCATTAGTAAGACAACAAAAGCAATGAATGCTAGAGTACAAAACAAAAGGTTTCCCACAGACAAACACTTCTCCTCATTGAATGGAACAATTTCATGTAAAAGGTGGGCTTCCTACACTCAGTAATCTTCACTTAATTCCAAGGTTTGCAATTTCGACCTGTACCGCCCGGTATGGGCGGTACATACTGGTCCGCCAGGTTACCGGTACGCGGACCGCTCGCTACCGGGCGGTTCAGTCAAAAATCGACCGTCGACGGTCGATTTTGGCCGTCGGCGGCCGATTGAAGAAGAAATCAACCGTCGGCGGTCGATAGAGAGAGAAATCGACCGTCGGCGGTCGATTGAGGAAGAAAAAGGGAAGAAGAGGAAAAGAAAAAAAAAAGAGGGGAAGAAAGAATACCTCGCCCGCGCGCCGTTCTCGCCCACCTGCCGTCGCCGCCCGCGGGTCGCCTGCGCGCCATTGCCACCCGCAGCCGCTTTTTCTCGACGGGGAGACAGATCGAGGCGACGTCGCCCCTTTTCCTTTTTTAATTTTTTAATTTTTAATATTATATTAATATAATATAAAAAATATTATATTCTATTTTAATACCGGGCGGTATGCACTGTGCATACCGCCCGGTATGGGTCCTGTATCAGTACCGACAATATGTTGGTATACCGGTACGAACCGATAAGTCAAACCTTGCTTAATTCAATTATGATTCTCCACGATGCATTCTTTTTCTCACCCATGCTGTTCAACTATAGAACCATACTAGTGAATAGGATATATAGCATTTCCCAAGATATCTATCCCAGCGCCAAGTACGCCTAGCAGTTTCACTATGATGAACCAAGTACAGTTCTTACTAGATTTGAGAATAGACTAATTTTGTAATTCAACGATGTGCTGCAACACTAGGCTTATTTCTACCAATATGCTTAACTGAACACTAGAATGAACCAACATTGAATAAGAAAGATTTTTAAATAGATATATGAAAGTTTCTTCTATGTATCTAATCAAGTGCATTACGATTTTGTTTTATATATACTGATCCTAGTCATGGACAACTATACTTGCCATGTGGCATCTTAACATTTTACATTGCAGTTCATTCTGCAAGCAACAAAAGCGACAAAATTACATTATAATCGCATTCCATTATGATATTTCTATGAAATAACCAATTTAGACACTATCATCAATCAATGAAATTTACGACTTCAGAATGCCTAATAATCCAAGTATTTGAAGAAGATATTAGTTTTACCAATTTTTGATGAATTCTAGAATTGCTTAAACATAAGGTACTACATCTTCTCCTCCAGCTTATATGACTGGGCAAATTTTAATATACTAGATCAATGTGCTTTCTATATGACACCATTACAAGAATGAAGAAACCATATATTTGAAAATGCACTAGTCAAACATGTTGTTCAAAGCTTAGCTGCAATCATTACAGGGCACAATGTTCGTTTATAGCTTATGCATTGGGCTAATGATGATTTGATACTTAAAAAAAGAAGTCAGCATGAATCTTAAATAAAAACAAATTCTCAAAAGATCACACTGAAAATAATGAATTTACCTCCACGACGTTTACGTAAAGTACTACTATCAAACAGCTCTCTAGATGCTGGACCTGATGTCTTTACAATCCAAGTTTCGGTATCATTAGACATACAACAGAATAACTCAGAAACCTAAAATAATATACTTCGAGAAATTAGATTGTACCGGCATTGGAGATCCTCGGTACCCATAGCCATATCTGTCCATGATAGGACCAGGGCCACCATATCCATCCATGACAGGACCAGGGCCACCATATCCATCCATGACAGGACCAGGGCCACCATATGCATCCATGACATGACCAGGGCCATAACCATAAACTGCAGCACCCATAAATGGAAGACAATCACTTGTGTGCATGCAACATATGTCAAACACAGAAAAAATTTCACACCAACATGATGACAACAATAACAATAACAAAACCCAACAGCATGAAAAATTTCCTGAATGTATACAAAGCAAAAGAGCATGCACTCATAATAGGAAACAGAGGATCATCCACACAGATGCACTCACAGAGGGAGAAAGAGAGAGAACCTCCTAGTGGTCCTGTTGGACCATATGGAGAGAGAAGACTGTATGGGCCAGGAGCACCACTTGGTGGTCCATAACCATACTGCATCCGATGAAGTGTAAGGGAGGAAGGATAGCCACTCAACATTCCAAATCGCATGGGTGGTGGACCCCCGACATCACCATAATAACTAGGCCCTGGATGATCAAAAGTACCAGGAACAGGTGTTGTTCTAGTTATCTGCAATGCAATAAAATAAGTCACAAAATCTACTCAAATCTCTAATAAGAACAAAACAAGAATGTGTCATACCGAAGTTAAATTTTGAAGTGTGGTGTGTTTAAACACATCCATCTAATTCCAAGTATATTCCACAAAAGAATCTTCTCATCAAGACAGAGATAGGAACTGAAGAAAATAATGTGGTAAGAATTTTATGTCGAAGTTGCACAAATGCAGCAGAGTGAATCCATTGACTCTTACTTTGTTTCCCGATATAAAATGCTTCACAATTCATGACACAATACAGTAATTGCAAGCAAATAACTCTCTAGTCCAGAACCTGCTCTTACTTGAATATGATACAATGCAAATTGTACAAGATTTTGCAATTAAATGATTATATGGGCTCTTTAATCAGATGCCACGTTCAGTCTACTAAGAATGTTGCATCAGGAATATTCTTATTTCTTTCATCAAGTCATAGCAATCATGGTCAGGCAACCATGATCATGGTATTTAGAAATCATAATCATGTATATCTGTAACAGTCCCATCAACAGAACATATCAAACTGAATAGGCAGCTAAAACAAGCAATTGTACTGATCCTTATGACAGAACTAAACTAAGCTCACTGGACTAGGACTGGCTGATGGCCGGGCAGCACCGCAACTTCCACGATTGCATACTGTCCTAAAACTGAAGTTCACATTTCCACATTGAGGGCAGGTCCAATCTCCATCACGCCTAAAACCTTCAAAAAATTCCAAAAGAATATTCGGACTTAGTATTAATTGCATAAAGTGCTGAAATATGATGCCTTCTTCAACCGCAAGCTGAATACATATGTAGAAATCCTAGAAGCATCCCAGAAAAAGAATAAGAAAGAAGACTATAGATAATGTATCTGCATTCAGTAAAACATAGAGTAGCAAGACAAAGACAATTGAGATTCCGCAAGTATAACATGGAAAAATTCAAGACAATCAACAGTGACAGAGACCATAGGAGAACAGAAATGTCAAAAGGAAATAGCAGTATTACACCTACAGCACGTGATCCATCAAAATTATAGCCATAGAGGTATGAGAGGAGAAAGGTAATTGTTTTGTTTGTCTTCCATACATGATATAACAAACACCCACACGATCAGCAGGACATAAAGAAAACAAGTTAAACAGCACACACGATCAAAAACACAAAAGAAATGAAGAGAAAAAGGAAACCTCTTTGAATGACACATTGTCAATTGGGGAGACATTATACAACAGTTTGAACCAAGGATATACAAGTCACAATATAATATTACTAGCTAAATCATAAATTACAAACATCCAGCTGATGAAGTCTGTTTCTCTTGAAAAGTACTGTTAAAAGCATCATTGGTATGCAGGATATATTGTCTGTTGTGGATAACAACAAAAAATTTTAGTCCTACCAGTGTAGTCAAAAGCACTAGGCGCCAAAAGGCGCTACGGTCCCAAAATGCTCGAGGCTAGGTGCTCGCCTGAGCGAAACGAGGTGCTCCCGGTATTATAATTTAAAAATTATACATCATGATCAATAAAAATAAACAGCTTCTTTTGATTAATAGAAACAGGGCTGCTCAAGCCCCATTACAGAGCTCCCAAGTCAACTTAACCTAGAAGACAGTTGCTGTTCACTACAGCAGGCAATTGCTGTTTTCACAAACTTAGACAAACAGCAAAGCAGGTAGCTGTTCTCACAAACTTGGACAAAAATAATCAACTTTGGTTTTTCTAAAAATTGACAAACAGCAAAGAAGGCAGCGGTGAACGGGGAAGGGGAAAGAGCAAATGGGGAATGGGGGACTACAACAAGGCCTGGGGGGCAGGGGGAGAAACGGGGGACCCAGGCGAGCGCTTGGACCATGGCTGAGAGAAGTCTTCCGCCCAGCCCAATAGGCGAGCGCTCGGGTCTCGTCTCGTCTCACCTCACCTCACTTGGGTGCCCAGTGACTTCACTGAGTCCTACATGACTCACTCGAAAACCATATTGTCCATATAGAAGATATAAATTGAGAGTTAGCTATCTATCCTCTTTCAGATGTTACAAAAACTTGTAACAGTTAAACCAAACACTCTTACAGCGATGTTGCAACTCTTAAGAGACACTGACTTCAACAATAACTCCAAGAGTATGAGAAGCCTTTTTCCTGTACGATAGTCCACAACCAAGGACAGGATTCTCAGGACAAATTCTGTGCTACCACATCTCAAAGTTTGCAGAAACATGGTTTTCCTACAGGCAGTTTCGTACAACCGCAAACTCAATGGATGATCGAAAAATGATTTCACACCATGACATCATGAGATATTCCATTATTGAGTGTAGAAATTTGCCATAGAAATAATTAACTTTCTCCATTTCCAACCAAGAAAAGCATAAACTTACAATATTCACATGAGCCAACCAGATATGATTTGACAAACCTAATACTTTATAGCATTTAGTTACCATCCTTTCTTATCCCTAGCCAAAAGAAGGTCTAGCTCTGTTGCTATTGGTTAATGGCTGCATGCCAACTGCCAACTAGGTTAGGATTTCGAGGCCTAGTCTTATAGTTTTCCAATAATAAAGTCCAGTTTCTATAAGGTTAAAATTCAGATGTTCCATGTGCTCACATTGTACAATTTATTTTTGGTCCAAAAGGACCTGCTCTTATTTCATTAAATGGTTTTCATCCATGTTTTATAAGGTTAAAAAGCATATTCTTAGTTGTCTAGCTTTTTGATAATTCTTAGTTATAAATTCGCTGCTGTTAGTCACTTATTCTAACTTAGCTCACCTTTAATCACTTATTTCTAAGTACACAGTGAATCATGCTAAAACATAATCCCCTTTTTCATCCTTGCTTGGACATCAAGCAAGCATAATTCTGGCGGCGACACCTCCACCCTTCTTTTGAAAAGCCAACGAACAAATAGGAATAATGATGTGCAATATTTGACAGTTCGATTTTCAAAAACGTAAACCAATAGAAAAGAACATGGTAGCAAGAACTCCACCAAGCCTACAGCCATACAAACATCAGACACAAACCAAGAGTAAAAACGACAACAATTGCCTTGATTAAAACCCTACCCTCGCTGCGGGGCCTTTTGGATCCTACTGAGCCTCGATCATCCACCTGAACAGGAAACAACGAGGAGAACCAATCACCACGACGACAAACAGATTTCTTAGCAAGAACAAGAATCAAGAAATCAAAGAACGGAATCGAAACCCTAATGCTCGACTGTCAGATCAGAACCCAATGGATATGGTATGAACTCAAGAGCGAGAGGGAGAGGGAAAGGAAGAAGGGAGATCACCTTGGTGGAAGACATGAGACGAAGGAGGAGAAGAGGAAGGCACGCGGGAGGGGAAAGCGCCGGCTTCCAGCGGGGCGGCGACTCGCGGATGCCGAAACGATGCGGCCACTGCTGGGCAGTCGACTTGTCTTATGATCGAGTTTGATCGGGGCTTGGGAACCGTCTACTCGGCTCGGTCAGGGATTTAACCTGACATGATCGTTACTCTATTAAATTCAAAAATAAATTATATATATATATATATGTTGTGTAATTATGGAAAAGATACCTGGACAGAAATAAATTATATATATATACATATAACGGAATTATAAAGAAAATAAGTTGATGGGATATAAAATTATAAAGACTTTTATATATAAATAAATACTAATATGTCATCACATATAACGAAATTAAATAAAAATCATAATAAAATGAAACATCAAAATTTATATGGAAAACTCCTCCAATCAAAAAGATAAAAATCACATGATAAATCAGATAAAATTTAATATAAAAATAATAAAGGTATAAAACTCAAAACCTCATGCTGAAGCCTAACTAATAAGTAGAAGAGAAAATATGAATACAAGAACTATATTACTATACATAATATTTAAAACCTTCTCAAATGACCACATTAACAATTCACTACATATCATATATAACCTGAGATGAGAATATTGTTTGGATGATTGAGAATAATCTTTTTTCTATCATTGTCTTCTTCAATTTCTTAGATTTCTTGTTTTATACCCTCGACTATCATCAAAATTAAGGTTTTGATTAAAATTAAATAAATTTTTAGACTATAGACTTTACTAAAACTCATTATGAATTGAATCTGGATCATATGCCCAATAAATTTAATAAGCTACTAAAGAAAAAAAATAAGTTGATAATATATAAAAAAATTTAGACAAGAGAAATTCATCCATTATATTAAAATAATATATAAATGATTTGAGATTTCTTTATGATCATAAGCAGTATCGATCGCACAAATCTTATGTCAATTATTTTAAAATTATATTTGATTATTGATTTTTGTTTTGCATCAAAGTAATAAAGTAACTAATTAGCTAACTATCGTCAAATCATCTAAATTCAACAACTTTAGAGATGCGACTGACCTTTCTAACATCGTTTGCCAAAGACAATGGTGACGGCGGCGGCGTGATGGTTGACGTCAGATTTAACCGCCCACCAGTGACAATATCGGCGGATGAAAGACTCGAGCACAATGACTCTGACCACGTGATGCTCGCAAGCACAAGCATCATTGTCCAATACTCAAAACAAAACCAGAGATTGCGAGCATCTCAGCACTCATTTCTTTCATCGTTTTCTTCAGACCATCAACACAGCCTTTTCATCTTCTCGCTCACTATTTTTGATTTCATTCCCTTTGTTGCAACAATTTCATTATCTCCCCTCTTCTTCTTCGTCCTGGTGGGTTGACCATCATGGTCAACGTTGAATTTGTTGTGCTAGAAAGTTCCAACGATTAGACACATGCATGTTTCACCACCCCCGAATGGTCAACCCTCGACACCGCAACGTGACAATACATATCGGACACATCCGGTAAGTTCTATGGCTTCCAAGTCGGTCGTCTAAGTTACGGAACCACCATGATAGCTGCTGCAATGGCATCTGCAGCGAGTGAAGCTTCTGCTTTATCTATTTCTCCCTCTTTTCTTCACGGTGGAAAGAAGGAAGCCACAGGCTAAGTAATTAATGATGTTTAAGATGTTCTCGAAGTACGACGATGACCTATTCCCAGTCCTGCAGAAGCTGAGCTTGAAAGTGATGAATGTTACCTGATGACTACTGTTTTGTCTTCTGTGAACGGCTTTGTATGAAACTTTTTCTTCTCTCAAGAAAAAGACTTCCCTCTCTGTTTAGCTCATATTGATCAATAGAAATGTCAACAGATTGTTCCAGTCTTGAATTCTTAGTCTGATCAGCTAGAATGTTCAAACCACTTAGAAAGCAGATTCTACTTGTAACCAGGTTACATTTAAAATAAATAAAGAAATATGATAACAAGCCTTAGCGTCACTATAAAATTCCTTCTTTGCGACTAAATAATCAATGTTGAGTCGAAGAAGTATTTTTTTTCTTTTATTTTATCGACCCTATCGAAAGCATGTATTGATGGAACCTTAAACATTAGCTTGACGACGACAATATTAACTTTACGTAGATGAAGATATAAATTTGATCAAAAAAATTTATAAGGTGATATATTGAACACCAAGCTATTAACCAAACAAATCCAACCTTGACCTCGTGTAATTCCAGTTATAATCTGGATTCTCTTGGCAGCAAAATAAGGGCTAAAATGCATGCCTCACTGCAACTGCAATGTTAGGGTTAGGGTGAACAATGTTATGGTCCACATTCTATGATTTTGATTTTGTTGCGTGTTCATCTTTTTTTAGAATTCAAGATAATTATATAAAAGAATCATGAAGTTGCGTAGTTGTTTGTGTATTGAACTCTTCCTCAGAGTTTGAGACTGTGACAAAGCTTGTGGCCATCGTGGAGCATTATAGTCGAAACATCCTTGTCTGATGTCTTCTTCTTCATTAAAATATACACACCTCCGCACCCAGCTTGCCTCATGATTCATTTATGGGGGAAGTTGGGAGAAGAAGGAAGGGGAACGAGGGCTTGAGGAACAAGTAATATCCCATCTATAGCTCCGCAAATCCTGACATAATTACACTGTGTGGAGTGTGACTCTCCAGTGCAGCGATGACAGATTCTAATGGAAGGATTCTAAAAATGTTACTGTGTTCTAAGATAACGGTTGAGATGGAAGAGAAAAACTCTAAAAAACTTTAAGAGATCAATAAATAAAGAATATATCTATATAAAAATGGATAATATGGTTCGATCATTTCGTCTATATTTATTAAAAAATTAAATTTCTTATATATGAAAATATAATAATATAAAAAATTAAAATTTCATCTATATTTATGAATATATCCTCATTCAAACACAATCCTCTTATATATCCTTCCTTATATATGAACTCCAAAAAAATTTAGAAAGTATCTTCGTTAAATACTCTAGAGAAAAACTCAGAGATAAAATATTTATATTTTTTATGTCTTTCTCACTCCTATCAAAATCTAAGAATAAAATATTTATTTCGTGAGATGTAATAGGATTCTTTCTGAAAGATACTGACTTCAAAAATTCTAAAATTACCCATCTCAACAACAACAACTTTTTTTGAGCTGATCTGTTTGATTTGGAGGGAACTGCTTCATTCTTCTCCACCACAAATAAAATGTCATCATGGCCCGAGATATGCTTCTTGAGAAACCTAACTAAAAGCCGGTTGATGTCAGTATTAGGATTATTGAAGCATCTCATAGATCCTCCACAAATATCATCACCAATCCATATAAGTTTGTAAGCTTTGGTAGCCTCAGTTTTTCCCTTGTATAAAAACATCCAAAGTTCCCTAAGATGAATACATGATCTCAATAATGTAAAAGGGAAAACATCCAAAGCTGGTAAGTGAGAGATGAGATTGTAGCCTGCCCTTCCAAGTAGTAAAAGGAACAATGAACTCAATGATGTTAACAATTCGGAGATCCTTCAATCTACAGTAGTAGATGATGTACACAAGTTAATGAAACCATATAACATGTCATGTTATGATCCCATGAGGTGTTCATATTTACATCCAATTCTTATATATATATATATATATATTCTCTCTTTTATCTGTCTTCTTCCCCGTTGCCCATTTCGAGCCTCAGCTTACTAGGAGCTGCGCGCACCCCAGCGATGGATGCGGAGACAGCGGCGGCATGTCGAACAACCCCTTCGTGTCCGCCTCCTTGAAGCCCCACACGCTGTCCCAGCTCGAGGGTGACAAGGGGCACCCTGACGGCAGATGCTCCGAGTCGATGACATCGGATTCGGGAGACCTGATCTCCTTCTTGATCTTCCTCACCTCCGCCACCTCCTCCGCGTCCCTCTTTCTCTTCCCCGAGGCCGTCGGCAGAGGGGGCGAGGCCCAGTCGCCGGAGCACCCGATCTCGTTGGGGAAGTTGAGGATGGCCTTGCGGCCGCGCATCTGGAAGGCGGCGCGGTCGTAGGCGCGCGCGGCCTCCACGGCCGTGTCGAAGGTCCCGAGCCAGACCCTCGACCCCCGGCGGTTGGAGTCGCGGATCTCCGCGGCGAACTTCCCCCACGGCCGCTCCCGGACCCCCCGGTATCGCCTGGCGTCGCCCTGACCCGGCGCTGGCCGTTTCTCCTTCGCCGAGGCCTCCGTCCAGCCGAACCGGGGAGCGGGTGGGAGAGCAACGGTGAGGGAGGGCCGGCGGTCGGCGGAGGCGGGGGAAAGAAGAGGCGAGTCGGGGCCGAAGCTGATCATGGTCACGTCCGGTTCGGGGAAGCAGTAGCCGGAGCCGGTGGCGACGGGCGACAGCGGGGAGAAGGCGGAGGAGGGGGGAGTTGGGGGGAGATCGGCGAAGAGGTGCTCGCGGATGAAGTCGAGGGTGGGATCGCCAAAGCCACCAATCCCTGACGCCATGAATCAAGAACAAATCTACCGAAGAGACGAACACGATAGAGGCCCAAGAAGGGAAGTTTTCCGACGGATGGATGAGTGTGGGAGGAATCGATCTTGGTCACCTTATATATAGGGCGCAAGAAAAGGCGACGCTGCTTCCACGAAGGACAGTACCCTCGAGCTCGGTGCGCGATCGTTTCTATTTCCGTTGCCGCTGTCGTATTGATGCCAGGAAAGCGAAAGGCGAAACGAAGAGTTACGGTACGGGGAGAACGTTTGCACATCCCCGACTCGGCCCACAACCGCGCGGCCGCACGTGTGCCACACCCTCAAGTCGTGTGCTCACTCCCGTCCACACAAGTCCGAGGCCGTGGCGCGGTGCACCGCATCCCACATCGACAACGGATAAGGTCGGATCGGGTGCGGTGCGTTCGGATAACACGGCATCCACATCGACAGCCGTGCTTTGTGTCCGAGCTCGGCCCTCATAATTGTGTCGTCGACGCAGATGTGACTGACTCCATATGGGTTCAGTGCTCGGTTTTAAATGAACGGATTGGGTTTAATGAACGCAATCAACGATTCCCAACGGTACTTGGGTTCACATATGTATCCGTAAAGCGCAGTCCTCAACTGCCTTACATGATTTCAAAATGTCAAACTAGAAAGTCAAACTAGAAAGTCAAACTCGTTGCAACATGTCATTCCGGTCAAAGCTTCCGTCTCCTCGGCCTCGCAGTGCTGGCAGTCGCAGAGTTGACATTGATGATGCGGGGTGGGGGTGGGGGTGGGTTGACTCGGTCTTGGTCACTCATCACTGCGGTTGGCTGCATCACCACCGTTGGATTATCCGCGGCTCAGGTGAGCTCATGATATATTCCTATTTGATCTCTTCCTTATATGGGGACTAATCCGGTCAATGCACGAAAAACCTGTCATTTGTAGAGCATGCTTTATACAGAGAAATTTATTACTTTTTTAACAACTTTCATCATTCCGTGACATCTACGGTTGATGATGCATACATATATAGTTAAATATTATATATATATATATATATATATATATCACATAGATATACTGTTTAAAAAGATCTTAAATTTTTAGAAAAGCTTTGAATAGGACACTTATGAACATATGTCATTATTTTTATTTAAAATTTTTAATATTGTTATAAATTTTTTAGCATCGGAATAGGATGTTATTTTTTTTCTATTTTATCCTTAACTTTTCTATTTCTAAAAAATTATAAAGCATTCATGCAATAAATTCTTACATTTGTGTTTCTAAATAGGTCAATAATATATGTAGCAAAATTGGTCTAATTTTTTTTTCTAATAGATGATGCATTGTTATTGAGAAAAAAATAGAAATAGTGCATTGCGTGGATGCATTATTGAAAATGATCTCAATTTTTTTTTTTAAAAATAAAAATTTTATATATCTCAAATGATATATATCCGTATATGTCACCAGTTTTCTATTTTAATTTTTTAGATATTTTTATGGATTTTTAAGTATCCAAATAGTGTATCATTTTTTTTATTTTCTCCTTATTTTTTTCTATTTCTAACAAATTATAATGCATCAATGTAATAATTTTTCATATTTGAGCTTCTAAATGGTCCTCAATATATGTTGAAATTTTAGTTAAAAAATTTCATAATAGGTGATGCACTATTTTTGAGGAAAAATAAAAAATAGCACACTGCATATATGCACTATCGAAAATGATCTAAAAATTATAGACTAGCTTTGAATAGAACACTTATGGACATATGTCATTAGTTTTCTAATTTAGAGATTTTTTTGATATTTTTATAGATTTTTGAGTGTCTAAACAATGTGTTATTTTTTTATTTCTCCATAATTTTGTATTTCTAGCAAATTATTATGCATCCATGTAATGTTTTAATTTCATATTTGAGCTTTAGGTGATGTAGAAAATAGTGTCTGTTTTTTTCATGTCCACAATATATTAGAAAATTTGGTCTTGAAAAAAACTTCCTAATAGGTGATGTACTATTTTTTGAAAAAACATAAAAAATAGTGCATCACATTGATGTACTATTAAAAATGAAATGAAATCTTTAAGAAAGTTTTGAATATAACACTTATAGGCATATGCCACTAATTTTCCATTTTAGAAAAGGTTTTTGATATTTTTATTAATTTTCAAGCATATTAATAGTGTTATTTTTCTATTTTATCATTATTTTATATTTCTAATAAATTATAATGCATATATGCAATGTATTTTCAAATTTGAGCATCTAAATGGGTCAATAGTATATTAAAAATTTTGGTCTAAAAAATTTTATAATAGGTGATACACTATTTTTGAGGAAAAATAAAAAAATAATGCATCACATAAATGCACTATTTAAAATATTTGAAATTTTTAGGAAAGCTTTGATATGATATTTATAGACATATGTCATTGGTTTTCGAATTTAGAATTTTTTATATTTATAGATTTTTTAGCATATGAATAGTGTGTCATTTTTACATGTTCTCCTTGTTTTTTGTAGTTAGATTATTTTTTATTGAAGTATTAACTTTAATCCCTTTTTATCTTAAAAGAAAAATAATCATGTCAAATGCTTATTATATACATGAATGCGTAAAGTCAACTACAAGAATGCTGATATATACCTATGTATGTTTTTGCTTATATAAATTTCTATTTAATTGTTATTGATAATTTTTAAATTTCATCTTTGCAGTTTTATCTGTTAGTACCCGTGATTTAGGTCATTCCAATGATGAAGAGGGGTAGAAAAGCTATTCTGGTTAGATAGTTTCAGGATAAAGCATTGTTGGCTTTTTCGTCACTTAGTTTTTCGCATCTACTAAGCATAGTTGAGTAAAATTAATCTCATTACCACTAAGGTAGTATCACTTGGATATTATAAGGAGTCCTGAATTTGATCATTTTTTGAATATCTTTAATATTTTAGTATCTTACGGATTAATATGGACAATTATAGAATGATAGTCTGAGAACAATAAGTTTCTATGAATGGAGTGAAATTATCCTTTTCTGTGTCCTATGTGTCTCTTCTGCTTAATCTACCCAATATTAGAGTAGTCATCAATCTAAAAGTATTTTGATCCAAGGGTATCTAATATATGAAAAGAGAAAGTAGAATAAAATTTGAATAAGTAAGATAAATCGATAGTCGAATTGTAGAAAAGAAACAAACCCAGTTCAAACTTACATAAAATAGATATAAATACCTCATCATCAATTTTAAAATCACGAGAATATAGAAAATTCACCACCTCAAGGAAATTTAACATGTATACGAATCAAAAGACTCACTACTCAAAGAAGCATACAGGAGATACAAAGTTTTAGAGAGAATCCAAAGAACTTCTTCCAATACAAATCAAGTGCTAAACTTTTTTTCTAATCCTAAAACACCAAAATAAGTACTAATGCATGAAACATCCCTTCATGCATATGAAATTATAAAATTAAGTACTTTACATATGCTAACTAACGCCCTTAATGTATTCCTTGGTCATGAAGGAAAGCACCTTTAAAGAGCTTTTAATTTGTTCAAGAAATATGCTCAGGTGTCATATTTGAGTGAGCTGAGTTTAAAAGTTGTGAGATAAAATTGTGAACTGTAGGGAATCATAGGATCAGTAATTTCCATACGAGTTTATTTTAGCAACTTAGGCACTCCCGTGTTAATCTCTTATGGTTGAAAAAGACTTGTCCTCAAGCCTTAATTTGTTTCGTCACCATAATTAGTAACTTAAATCAGCTATTTCGAATGTTGATGACACCACATAATCTTCAGGTAGCTCGATCTTATAAGCATTCTCGCCAATTCTTTTAACTGTATTGATCGGACTTTTAGTCTTTAGTTTTAATTTTCCAAATTTGTCTAGCGGTAACCTCTCCTTTCTTAGATAGATCCAGATCAAATCACATGTATTAAACTCCATCTTATTTTATTTCTGAATGGTTGCTTTAACTTTCTCATGCAACTTCTTTATCTGTTTAGCCTCATCATCAATATCTCTACTAATTTGCATAGTTACAGAATGAGCAACTAAAGCCAAACGAGGAATAAGATCATCGTGATACCAGATGTCTCTCAAAAGTGTAATGTTATGTTGGATCTCCTTTGGTACAACATCTTGTAACTTCCTTATGATTAGTTTCATGATTGCTGGTGGCTCCTTGTGTTGTTCGTTCTCCTCTATGGCTATCAGAGCCAAAACATGACCATCCCTTTCTAATTCATCCTTGCATTCACTATAGAAAATAAAACACAAACCTTGATCAACATAAGTAACCTCTTCCTCATAATCATCATATTTTAGTTCGTCACTAACTTCATTTCCTTCTCCATCACTATGTTTTTTTAACAAATAAAATGATCATTCTTTTGGACTATCTGAAGCGATATGCCCAAAATCATATGATCCCTCACCCTTGTTTTATGTACCTTCAACATTAATTTACTTTGGAGAGTAGATTTGGAATTTTCTCTTTTTGTATATCAATCTTTTGCACCGTATTGAGAATCCCTTTCAAACTTTTGCTGTCTCTTCACACTAAGATCTCTTTGTTTAAAATCAGAGCTTTTCAGAAATATTTCTTGCTTATAGTTATTAAGTAAGTATTTTCTTTTTAACTCTCTTTTCATTTTCTCCCATGTCACGATCTTGCTCTTCTTCTCATATTCTCTTTGCTTCTTCATATTTTCCCACAAAAAATATGCATTCCTTTTGAGTTTTAGAGCCACAAGCTTTACCTTCTTTTATTCTAGTAGTTCATGAAAATCGAATATTCTTTCCACTGTATTAAGCAATCAATAAAGTCATCAACATTGATTCTACCTTCAAACTCCGAAAAATCCAACTTTGGGTTATGTTTGTTCTGCCACTCATCTTGGTCTCTACGCCTTGACTGAAATCTTCCCAACTCCCTTGGGTAATGAGGTGTATCATCAACATAACCAAACTTCTGAGAATCATTTTTATGCTGATTGTTTTTACTCCGTAGTTCTTCAATGATTTCATTTTTTTCATGTATAATATGTAAGCATTCTTTGTAGCTACAACCTCAAGGATTCAACATCATCTTCATTATCACTACCTTTACCCACTACTCTTCCATTCCGTCATGTCATGATCTCTAGTCTTTAGCTCTGTTACTAAACTGATACCGAGAAGGGAGAAATAGGAATGAAATTCAGAAAAGAAAGAGAAATCGATAGTCGAATTGTAGAAAAAAAATAAACTCAGGTTTTAACTTACATAAAACATATATAAATAACTCACCACCAAGTTTAAATTCACAAGAGGATATAGAAAATTCATCACCTTAATGAAATTAAACAAGGATACAGAACTGAATCAAAAGACTCACCACTTAATGAAGCATCCAAGAAATACATAATTTTAGAGAGACTCAAAAGAGATTTTTCTAATACAAATTAGGTTCTAAACTTCTTTTCTAATCCTAAAACACCAAAATAAGTACTAGTGCATGAAACAACCCTTCATACATAGGGAACTACGAATTAAGTGATTTACATCTACTAACTAACTTAGTTATGAAGGAAATGTATTTCTTAGTTATGAAGGAAAGCACATTGAAAGAGATTTTACTTTGTTTAAGAAATATGCTCATGAGCTGTCATATTTGAGTGAATTGAGTTTAAAAATCGTGAGACGAAATTGTAGACTATAAGGAATCATAGGAACAATAATTTTTATACAAGGTGATTTTAGTAACTTAGGCACTCCTGTGTTAGTATCTTATATATAAATATGTTTTATTTAAAGGATCAACCTGGATTTGAAAAGATTAATGATAAATTTATATAAGTGATAATGAGGAATTAGAGATAGACATTTACCGTTGATGATTAGAAAAATTGAATTAGTATAATTGGCCAGTTTATTCATTTATTTTTTAGAGGATTCCAACAATTGGAGTGAGAATTAAGAGATTAAAAAGAAACAAGATTCCAATTATTAGTTATTTTAAAAGCTACCTACCCGTATTATAGGTAACTTATGTATAGGTATATAATTTACAAATTTCTATACCTTGTATTTTGTATAATATGATTTGATCTTAACATATATTTGATAGGGGTGATTTTATGAGCACGTCTCGTGATTTAAACCGTCACAAGAAGTGAAATCTTTAAGGTTATGGAAATGGTCTATTACATTGAAAAATAATTAATAAAATGATATCAATAATATTATGTAAGTACCTTGTTTTGGAATCAAATTTAGGTTTATTATTATAGCCTCTTTTAGAAAACTATCATAATGATTGGTTTTCAGTATTTTCATTAAAATAATTAATAAAATGATATCAATAATATTATGTAAGTACCTTGTTTTCAGTATTATAACTTCTTTTACAAAACTATCATAGTGAGATATAATTACATTGTTACAAGACACAAAATGTTGAGGTACCAGCAGCCACACCATTTATCGCTTTCTCTAAGATACTAAATAATAAATTTGTTTCTAATTTTGTAGCAAACGATTTAAATCTTTGATACATATATGGATAATACTAGAGAAGAACAACCGAAGTGATGTAAAACTTAACAATTTGAATGTAAAAGCTACAGGATATATCTTGAGACACTTAGAAGGTTCATAGTGTTAACGTGAGAACATGGTTTAGTTGATGAAGTTTGTAAAATGGTGCTCAAGCAACCTAAAGAACATTTACATCGACGATATGAATACATGGCCTATAAACCTGTTTGAGCAAATGGTATACATGTATGTTGTCTCTATAAAATAAGCCCTAGGACCAAGAAAGAGAGATAAGGAGATGCATTTAAAATGATTTATGGATCTTCTTCGTGCTAAAGGTAAAGTGAAAGTCAAACCTCTAAGAAAGAAATTGATTAGTCAAACCTCTAAGAAATAAATTGATTATGAGAAGGAGATGATTGTCATATTGAAGATAAGTTTTCTAAAGTTTTTATATGATAACAAAGATATCAGAGGATGTCTGAATTAAATTTTTTTGATCTGCAATAGTATTAAAAAATATGAAGTTGATTCAGATAAAAGAAAATGCATAATCTTATACAGATTAAAGTTGTAGTCGTGAGTCATTATTATTTTTTACTTACAGCTTCATTTATATTAAATTAGTTTTTTATTTGTCTATTAAATATAAGACAACTGATTATATTATTTAATTTATTTAATATAGTGTTGAATCTTAGATTTTGATAATAAATTAATTGATGAATTTATGGATTAATATACTTTTAAGACAAGTAATACAAGAAAAACTTCGATCACGGACACAAACCATCACATGTAAATTATCAAAACAAGAGAATCATACGTTCGACCAATGGAGTATTATCTTAGAAATTAGACGTCGGGATGAAGGATTGACCTACGTGCTGAATGATGGACTTCGTGCCATAAGTTTGGGCGTCGAGCCAGAAGGATCGGGTATTGCACCAAAACATCAGATGTTGTGGGAAGTCAACATGCCGATAGGTCAGGCGATACGTCGAAGAAAATGACGATGCACTGAAGGTTCGGATGCAGTGCTGGATTATCAAATGATATGTCGGAATGCTATAAACATGCTGCTTGCTTTGTGATTTTGTTAGATATGTGATTAAGTGTTGGTGTTAGGACTGAGTTGGCACTAAGAGAGGGTGGGTGTGCGAATTAATGCAAGTGCAAGAGTACTCGATTTTAAAAATATGCTTGAGGTAAAAATTGAATTAAAAGTATTTTTTTATCAAGATCAAGTTAGAGAGCGATTAAACTTAAGATCGAATGAAGAATCTCGATTTAGCTACGAAATGCTAAAATAAAAGGCACGTAAATAAGGCTCACAGAGTTTATAGTGGTTCAGTCAAAAACTTGACATGCATCTACTTTTAGAGTCCTCCTTCGTTGATCTTCTTTCATGGGTGAAGATCAAAACCCTTTACACTTTTCTCCTTTTCACAGGTTCAGGAGAGGAGAGGAACCTTTACGATTTTTTTTCTCTCTTCCCTTAAACTCACTTTGTACTTTGAATCACTCAAGGAAGCTATCAAATTATACAAAATTTTAACCAAGATTACAATCACTTTTCTTATACTTTCTTGCCTTTCTATGAAAGAATACTTGAGAAATTTATAGACTCTAATTGGCTTCAAAAAATTGGAGCCAAAATTTAACCCTTGTCGAAAAACCCGAGTACGAGTGCCGACGATACCACCGTCGAAAGTGTCCCGAAAATAGGGGCGACAGTGGTATTATCATCGCCTAGGTAGTACCACCACCGCCCACCAGTAGTACTACCACTAGGAATTCCGAAATAATACTTTTTTTGTACTATTTTGTACTCGACTCATATCTCTTATTGACCCCTTTAAGGTCAATGAAATGAGCTCAACCTGAGCCCAAATCTAACCCAGAGTGGACCCGATTGCCTCTCAAAGTGAACCTAGTTCCAAATGTTACTCAATTAGGACTAAAAACACATGATGCTAACTACGACATACTAAGACACAATTACAATCGTTCTTGTTATTTGGTACATCAATCGATCTTCCAAACTCCCAGTAAACTTCCCGGCATCCTCCGATGAACTCCTGACGAGTCTCTCGATCATCTTTAGATGAACTCCCATCGAGCTCCCAATCATCTTCGACAAACTCCTAGCGAACTCTCGGTGAGCTCCCATTGCATTATCCAAACCCCAGCTCAATGCCCGATTCTCGAACTTGACTCTGGCCCAACATCAGATTGTATTACGTTTTCACCGTCGTAGTTATTCCTACACCACTTTCTCTAACACACAAGTTAGATCATAAAATCCATCAATTAATTTCATCATCAAAATCTAATATTTAACAATCTTCCCCCTTTAACTCCGCCTATGTTATGTCATAAGATAATAGAGCAAACTTTAATTCAAAATGACCCATCACTTTTAAATCCAAGTATAACATTTTGACAATATTAAATTTTTCACAAGTTAATCATTCATGATAAAATTTTCAAAGTATTCATCTTCTCGATATCACATGATAAATAATTTCAACTAAAAATATGTTTCACATGATAAACATGTCATTAATCATAATACAACATCCATCTTCTTGGTATCACATAAAAATTTCAAACATTTCAAATATCTCAAAATATTTTTTATGTCATCAATTGTGTCATTTCTCCCCCTTTGTCATCTACAAAAAAGAGAAATACTCAACTTATATTTAATATTTTTAAATATTTATCATAACATTTAGTATATAAAGAAAGAAATCTAGTCCATTTCTCCCCTTTAGTAAAATAAAAAGATGAATAAAAATAAAGTTTAATCCATTTCTCATCAAATTATTTTCTCTCCCTTTATAAATAAAATAAAAGAAGAGAAAGGGGGTTATCAAATATTAAAAAATCAAGTATAAAAAGAAATCAAATATTAAGAGGGGGTTACATATTTATGAATCCAAGAATCAAAACATTGAAAGAAAGCTCAAAAAGTCCAGAAATCCAAAAAATATAAGAGATTCTCATTACATTTAAAATCATCTCATGTAAATTTCAATAAAAGGATCAAAAAATATGAAAAATAGCAAATTATGCATTTGGATGGTTTAACATTCCTAACTCTGATACCGGGAAGGGAGAAAGAGGAATGAAATTCGGAAAGAAATGAGAATACCCGAAAGTTGAGTTATAGGAAACCAACAAACTCAGAACACAACTTGCACAAAATAGTTAAAGATAGTTCACTACCAAGTTTAAAATCGTAAGAGGATACAGAAAGTTTACCACCTCAAGAAAATCAAACAGGGATACAAAACTAAAATCAAAAGACTCACCACTCAAGGATGCATCCAAGAGATACAGAGTTTTAGAGACTCCAAAGAGCTTCTGCAAATACAATCAATTATCAAAAAGTTATTTTTAACCCTAGAATATCAAAATAAGTATTAGAGCATGAAACATCCCTTCATGTATAGAGAACTATAACATTAAATGTTTCACATCTGCCAACTAACTTTAAATGCTTCACATCTGCCAACTAACTCCTTTATGCGTTCCTTGGTCATGAAGAAAGACATCTTGAAATAACTGTAACTTTGTCCAAGGAATATGCTCTTGAGCTGTAAATTGAGTGGGCTGGGTTAAAAATTATGAAAAATTAGATACTCCCGTGCCAATCTCCCTTGGTTGAAAAAGACTTATTCTCAAGTCTTCATTTGTTTGATCACCATAATAAGGAATTAAATCAGCCACATTGAATGTTGATGATATCTCATATTCTTCAGGTAGATCAATCTCATAAGCATTCTCTCCAATTTTTTTAAGCCTTTGGTTTCAACTTTCCAAATTTTCCTGATGGAAACCTCTCCTTCCTTGTATGAATCCAAACCAGATCACCTGCATTAAACCTCATTTGCTTTATATGTTTGTTAGCTGCTTGCATGTACCTTTCATTTTGCTTCTCAATTGTTGCTTTAACATCGTCATGCAGCTTCTTTATCTGTTTAGCCATCTCATTAGCATCTCCACTAAATTGCATATTCGTAGAATGAGGGACTAAGTCCAAAGGACCAGCAGGATTAGCACCATAAACAACCTCAAAAGGACTCTTACCAATAGTATGATGCATAGAACGATTGTAAGCAAACTCAATTTGTGAAAGAATGAGGTCCTATTGCTTAATGTTCTTGCCAACATAGCTTCTAAGCAAGTTTCCCAAGCTTCTATTTGTTACCTTTGTTTGCCCATCGGTTTGTGGATGATGAGAGCTACTGAAATTCAAAGACGTACACAGTTTCCTCCATAGAGTCCTCCAAAAATGGCTAAGAAATTTTGAATCTCGATCAGACACCATAGTTCTTGGAATGCCATGCAATCTAACAATCTCCTTGAAGTACAAATCAACAATATGAGATGCATCATTTGATTTATTTCAGAGAATAAAATGAGACAACTTTGAGAATCTGTCAACAACAACTATGATAGAATCTTTGTTCCTTTGAGTTCTTAGTAGTCCTAAGACAAAATCAAGACTCACATCCTCCCATGGAGCATTAGGCACCAGCAATGGAGTGTACAAACCTGAATTTTGTCCTCTTGTTTTTGCTAAGTGACATACTCTGCATTGCTTCACAAATCTCTCAACATCTCTGAACATCTTAGGCCAATAGAAATTTGATTAAATAAGAGCTAGAGTTTTATCTCTACTAAAATGTCCTCTCAAAGCACCACCATGCACTTCAGCTAAAATTACATGTCTCAAAGAACAAGATGGAACACAAAAGACATTAGCTCGAAAAAGAAATCCATCAAAGATAGTAAATTGTTGAAAAGAACCTGATTTGCAATTCTGCCATATTGAGTTAAAATCCACATCATTCTGATAGAGATATTTGAATGTTTCAAATCCAACTACTTTGACTCCCATGGTTGATAATAAATAATATTTTCGGCTTAATGCATCGACAACTATATTTTTGAACACTAGATTTATGTTTGATTGTGAAGTTATAAGATTGCAAGAACTCCACCCAAGTTGCATGCCTCTTGTTTAGCTTGTCTTGGTGATTAATAAACTTTAATGCCTCATGATCAGAATATAAAATAACTGGCTGGGCAAGAAGATATTGACTCTAATGAAATAAAACTCGATAAATGGCATAGAATTCCTTGTCGTAGGTAGAATATTTCCTCCTTGTATCATTCAGCTTCTCACTAAAAAAAGCAATAGGCTTTGATTCTTGACTCAAAACAGCACCAATTCCCACATTGGAGGCATCACATTCAACCTCAAACACTTTATCAAAATTGGGTAATACCAAAATAGGAGCTTCGGTCACCTTTCTTTTTAATAGCTCAAAAGCTTTATCAGCCTCACTAGTCCATTTGAATTTATTACCTTTAAGTCATTCGGTGATTGGAGCAATAATCGAGCTGAAACCATTGATAAATCTTTTGTAAAAGGAAGTTAAACCATGAAAACTCCTCACATCATGCAATGAAGTCGGTGTTGGCCAGTTAAGAGTAACTTCTACCTTACTTTGATCGATCATGATTCCATCTTTTGAAACAACATATCCAAGAAATACCACACTATGAGTAAAAAAGTCACACTTCTTCATATTCGCATAAAGTTTTTGCTGTCTCAAAATAAGAAAAATCTTCTTAAGTTGAATCATATGTTCTTCCTCACTTTTGCTGTATACCAATATGTCATCAAAATAAACTACAACAAAAGTTTCAATGCATGCCTTAAGTATATGATTCATAAATCTCATGAAAGTACTAGGAGCATTAGATAACCCAAATGGTATAACCAACCATTCATACAAGTCTTCTCTAGTTTTAAATGCTGTTTTCCACTCGTCTCCAGGCCTCATTCTTATTTGATGATAGCCACTCCTCAAGTCAATTTTAGAGAAAATAGAAGCACCATATAATTGATCAAGTAAATCATCTAACCTTGGAATGAGAAAACGATAGTCGATAGTGATTTTGTTGATGACACGACTGTCCACACACATTCTCTAAGAACCATCTTTCTTAGGCACCAACAAGGCTGGAATAGCACAAGGACTCATACTTTCCCGAATCAATCCCTTTTTCACTAATTCATCTACTTGCCTTTGAAGTTCTTCATGCTCCTTGGGACTCATACTATAAGCTGTCTTGTTAGGTAGGATAGCCCCCGGAATAAGATCAATATGATGTTGGATGTCTCGTAATGGTGGAAGACCATATGGAATCTCTTCTAGTGTAATGTCATGAAACTCCTCCAGGATTGGTTTCATGTTTGTCAGTGGCTCATTGTTATGTTCATTCTCTTCTACGACCACTAGAGCCAAAATATCACTATCCCTTTCCAATTCACCCTTACATTCACCATAGGACATAAAAGCACTAACTTCATTCTTAGGTGCATTGATTTCAGAAGGTTGTAATGGAGCTAAAATAATTTTTTTTTCATTCACCTTAAAAGAATAAGTATGTTTATAGCCATCATACAATACCTTCCTATCATAATGCCAAGGTCTGCCCAATAATAAATGACAAGCATCCATAGGAGCAACATCACACCATACTTCATCTTTGTAGTACTTGTCAATAGAAAATAGAACTAAACATCATTTAGTTACTTTGATGTCTTTTTCCTTTTGCAACCAACATAATTGGTAAGGATGTAGATGATGGATTGTCTCCAACTTTAGCTTCTGCACCATCTCGAAAGATACCACATTCTCAAAGCTGCCACTATTAATAATCACCAAGCACACCTTGCCATTAGAGGTACATTTAGTATGGAACACATTCTTTCTCACCCAATTTTCATCCTCAGCCACATAAGATACTTGTAAGCTACGTTGTAACACAATAGATAAACCACAATTAGCATAGGTAACCTCTTCCTCATCATCATCAGATTTTTGTTCATCATTGGCTTCATTTCCTTCTTCGTCACTATGTTCTTCAACTAATGTAACAATCCTCCTATTTGGATAGTCTTAAGCAATATGCCCAAAACCATGACATTTGAAGCATTTTCGACCATTAGGTGTAGAAGACTTAGGTGATAGTTCGCTGCTGATTGATCTTTCACTATTCTCTTGCCCTTTCGGTACTACTTTGCTTTGGGGAGCAGACTTAGAATTTTCTCCTCTCGTATGTAACTATCTTTCACTCTATATCGAGAACCCTTTTAAAACTTTTGTTGTTTCTCCACTTTTAAAGCCAGCTTACTCACATCATTTAAAGTCCAATACGGTTGGAGTTGAACGACTTTGGCAATCTCATATTTCAGACCTCCAAAGTATCTTGCAATGGTCTGTTCTTCTGGTTCCATAAACTCTCCTTTTAATATAAGATTATCGAACTCTGCTGTGTACTCCTCCACACTAAGATTTTTTGCTTAAAATCATGGATTTTTAGAAAAATTTCTTGCTTATAGTTGTCAGATAAGTATTTTCTTTTCAGCTCCCTTTTCATTTTCTCCCATGATTTGATTTTACTCTTTCCCTCACATTTTTTTTTGCTTCTTCAGATTTTCCCACCAAAAAGATGCATTTCTTCTGAGTTTTAGTGCCATGAGCTTTACCATCTTTTGTTCTGGTGGTTCATGAAAATCAAAAAATATTTCCACCATATTAAGCCAATCAATAAAGTCGTCAACATTGATTTTTCCTTCAAACTCTGGAATATCCAACCTTGTGTTGTATTTGTTCTGCCATTCATCTCGGCCTTTGCGTCTTGTCTGAAATCTTTGAAACTTCTTTGGGTAAGATGGCAAATCATTATCAGAATCATACATTTGGCCAACATTTTCATGCTGACTTTTTTGTTTCGAAGTTCTTCAATAATTTCATTTTTTTCTTGTAGACTATGTAACAAATTTTGTAGTTGCAACTTCAATGATTCAACATCATTTTCATGGCCACTACCTTTACCAACTGTATTTTTTCTATTCCGTCTTGCCATGATCTCTAGCCTTAAGCTCTGATACCGGGAAGGGAGAAAGAGGAATGGAATTCGGAAAGAAACGAGAAAACCCGAAAGTTGAGTTGTAGGAAACCAACAAACTCAGAACACAACTTGCATAAAATAGTTAAAGATAGTTCACCACCAAGTTTAAAATCGCAAGAGGATATAGAAAGTTCACCACATCAAGGAAATCAAACATGGATACATAACTAAAATCAAAAGACTCACCACTCAAGGATGCATCCAAGAGATACAGAGTTTTAGAGACTCCAAAGAGCTTATGCAAATATAATCAATTATCCAAAAGTTATTTTCAACCCTAGAATATCAAAATAAGTACTAGAGCATGAAACATCCCTTCATGCATAGAGAACTATAACATTAAATACTTCACATCTGTCAACTAACTTTAAATGCTTCACATCTGCCAACTTACCCCTTTATGCATTCCTTGGTCATGAAGAAAGACATATTGAAATAGCTGTAACTTATCTAAGGAATATGCTCTTGAGCTGTAAATTAAGTGGGCTGGGTTAAAAATTCTGAAAAATTAGACACTCCCGTGTCAAACTCTCTTCTAATAAAGTCAAATTATTTTTCATTTAATAGCTTGGTGAAGATATCAGCTTATTGACACTTTGTATCAATAAATTTCAAAGATACATCATGATTATTTATATAATCTCTAATAAAGTGATGTCTAATGTCAATGTGTTTAGTTTTGAAGTATTAAATGAGATTTTTAGTTAAATATATTACACTAGTATTATCGTATTTAATAAAAATATTTTTTAAAACTGATGTTTGTTCAGCATAAACATCTTTAGAAATGAAACCATTAAAAAAAGAATTTTTTGACATACATTTAAAATAATTTAAAATTCTTAAAAGAAGCAAAGGCAAGGAGTATCCTTATGGCTTCAAGTCTAGCCACAAGAGTGAAGGTTTCTTCATAATCGATCCCTTCTTCTTGGTTGAAACCCTTGGCCACTAATCTAGCATTGTTTCTAATTATGATACCATTTTCATCTTACTTGTTTCTAAAGACCCATTTAGTACCAATCACTAAACGATCACTAGGTCTAGCAATAAGCTCCCACACCTCATTTCTCTCAAATTGGTTCAACTCTTCATATATTGTAATAACCTAAGAATTATCTCTTAGGACTTCATCAATATATTTTGGTTTAATTTGAGATATAAATGCGACGTTAGCATAATTTTTTTTTTAAAAAAGAGCGAGTTTGATGTATCTCCTATTTTAGATAGAAATGAGTTTGAGATATCTCTAATTTGAGATAGAAATACGGCGTTAGCCTTGTTTAAAAGAAGATATACCTTTTGATGTATCTCCTATTATAAGCTCCTTAGGATAAACATTTATATATTTTCATTCCTTGGGTAAGGATTTGAAAGTAGATTCATTCAGTTTGATTTTAAGAGGATCTTCATTCAAATTTAAAGTGCCAAAAATTAAAATCACCATCAAAATTAATTTTCTTAAATTTAAAAATCTCATTAAAAATGACACGACTAGATTCTTCAATGATTAATATTCTTTTATTAAAAATGTAATAAGCTTTTGATGTAGAAGAATAACTAAGAAAAATATATTTATTTGATTTTACATCAAATTTTTCTAAGATATCTTTTTCATTTAAAATGAAGCATTTACAACCAAAAACCTTGAAATATAAAATATTAGGTTTTGTTACCATTTCACAATTCATATAGAGTTTTAGAGAGTAAAAGTCTTACAAGAACCTTATTCAAAATATAGCATGTCACGTTAACGACTTCGACCCAAAAATATTTGAGTAGGCTATATTCATTTAATATGGTTCTAGCTATTTCTTGTAAGCTCCTATTTTTTCTTTCTACTACTCTAATTTGTTCTATATTTTTAGAAGTAGAGAAATTATGATTATACCAATTTGACTCATATAACTTTTGAAATTCATGATTTTGAAACTCACCACCATGATGACTATGTATAGATGAAATCATTAAACCTTTTTTTGTTTTTAACAATATTATAAAATTTTGAAAAATATTTAAATAAATCACTTTTTTGTGCTAAGAAGTAAGTCAAAGTATACCTACTATAATCGTCTACAATAACAAACGCGCATTTGCTACCTCCTAAGCTTGCAGTATCGATTGGTTCAAATAAATCCATATGGATCAATTGTAGTAGCCTAGAGGTGCTTATTTGATTTTTGACTTAAAACTATTTTTAATTTATTTTCCTATTTGGCAAGCATCATAAACTTTGTCTTTTACGAACTTAATACTAGGTAATTGATATGACCCAATTAGTTGATCATAAATATGCCAATGACCCTTTTGTTATTCATGAAGGACCAATAACAACAGCTAAAGTTAAAAAGATGAAAGAACCAATAACTTATTCATTGGAAGACATTTGGAAGGAACAAGCTGGTCAAAGTTTGGTCAAAGTTCTATGGATGCAAGAAGAGCAAAAAAAGTCAACGTGATTCAAATAAATCCATACCGTGAAGAGAAAGTCCAGCCTTGAAGGAATTATGAAATTTAATCAATATTTTAAAGAATAAAGGTCATTCAGCCATGGTGGACCATATTTGAAATTACGGATAATTTTATTTTAGATTTTTCAAGCAGAATTCATGAATGATCTATATTCATGAATTGAGAATATGAATATTATTTAATATATTTAATTAGTTCTTTCTCTTTATATTTTACCTTGCGCTATATAAACAAGGCTGACTCTCTTTGTAAAGAACAACTTAGAGAAACATAATCATCTTCCAAAACCAACGGGTGTTTTATTTTAAGTTCTTGCATGAACTTTGGAACTCATCAAGTTTCTGTTTGTGGCGTTCAAAAATCCTAAATCTTTACTTTCCCTTTTAATTTATTAAATTTTTTATTTTGTGGTTTAGAGGAATCAAAATGTTGTTCTAATCAGTTATCATTTTTTTTCTTGATAAAGTGGTTAGAATAGTTCCTCTTACTTCAATCTTGAACGATCCATCTTATTTTAATTCGTTGGAGGGTGTCAATTTACATTATATATGAATCATAGGTTTTTAGCTATTGGGGTGTATGGTTGCTGAGTTATGATTTCCACCATTTGGTATCAGAGCCCAGCTTAAGTTTGAGGTTTGCATATCTATTTATTTGCTATCTTTTAGTTTATCCTTTTCTCTTCGGCATCATTATTATAATTGGTGTTCTTCCTTCATTATTGTGCTCTTATTATTCTTCTTTGTTAATCCATAGTTTATAGTATAAAAAATAGAAAAAAAGAAAAGAAAAAGAATTAGAAAGTAAAAAAAAGAGAAAAAGAGAGAAAAGAAAAGGACAAAAGAAAAAAAGAGAGAGAGAAAAAATCAAAGGTAAAAAAACTAAGAAGAAAATATCAGAATTGTGGATTCAAGAATTAATTCAATCTTATTCATTTTAATTCTTGTTCTGGTTTGGAAATCTCTCTTCATTCCAATTTTTTTTTTCTATTTATTTGATACTTCAATTCTAATTCTTGAATGATCGAAGTGTAATACGTACACCTTTAAATTGGACACTCTTTCATTTTGTTTTATACCTATCCAATTTCACTATTCTTGCATAATCTGAATTACTTGTTTAGATATCTTAGTTCAACCAAGAACCTAAAGAACAAATAAGAGAGGTAAAATGCAAGAGTGGTGAGATCAGCATCGAGAAAAGCCAAATCTTGAGTGAGACACTTGAGAGAGTATTGATGAGGTTGTTCTAATTATACTTTTTTTTAAAGTTTTAACATATCTAAAGAAAAATAAACGAGTTCTACATCAAATGATCTTTTGGTTTAAGTAATGTAGCAATAATTTGAACATATTTTCAAAATAATGGAAAATTTAAGAGATCATCTAGAAAGGTATGATGATGCAATTAATAGATTACAAGGAGGACTACGGCGTGGGAAACAACCAACCTTTGTCAATGATGAATATGATGGAGTAGAAGACATGGATGATGACCAAGTTACTTTAATTGTTAAAGAAGTTAATCCTAGGAGACAAACTAGGAGAGGACGTTTTGATGCTGTGGACAGAAACATTGGCAACATCAAAATGAAAATTCCTTCTTTTCAAGGGAAGAATAATCTAGATCCCTATTTGGAGTGGGAACAAAAAGTGGAGCTGATCTTTGAATGCGATAACTACTCCGAAGAAAAAAAGGTAAAATTAGCTGCTGTTGAATTTTATGATACTGCTATTATTTGGTGGGATCAATTATGTAAAGACAGACGTAGAAATGGTGAAAGGACCATGGAGACTTAGTTGGAGATGAAACAAATCTTGAGGAGGAGATTTGTCCCTAGCCATTACTATAGGGATTTGCATCAATGGTTGCAAACTTTGACACAAGGTTCCATGAGTGTTGAGGAATATCACAAGGAGATGACGATAATCATGATAAGGACTAATGTGGAGGAAGATCGTGAGGCCACTATGGCTCGATTCTTGAGTGAATTAAACAAGAACATTGCTAATCTTGTAGAGCTGCAACACTATGTGGAGATTGAGGACATGATAAATGTTGCCATGAAGATTGAGAGACAACTCAAAAGAAAAGACACAAGGTATGATTCAAAACCTTATTCGGGTTCTTTTCCTTCTTGGAAATCAAATTGGAGTAAAAAGGAGGATAAACCCATTATTAAGCCTAAAATTGGAGAAACTAAAGACAAAAATGAATTAGATAATAAAGGTAAAGGTGAGAATCAATCGAATAAACTAGAGGCATAAATTATTTTAAGTGCCTTGGGCATGGACATGTGGCACGTGAATATCCTAATAAGAGAGTTATGATCATAAAAGATGAGATTGTGGAATCTAAAAGTATGAGAAAGGATAATAATGACTCTTCATTATTTGAGGATGCTAGTGATGTAGAGTATGCTAAAGGTGAAATTTTAATTATTCAACACACACTTAGTTTGCAAAATAAAAATAATAAACATAATGAACAACGTGAGAATATGTTTCACACTCATTGTTTGATTGCTAACAAATTGTGTAACATGATTGTTGATAGTGGAAGTTGTACAAATATGACAAGTACCTTGCTCGTGGAGAAACTTAAATTACCTACTATCAAACATCCAAAACCTTACAAGTTATAATGGTTGAATGATAGTGGTGTGGTAAAGGTAAAACTACAAGTGTTAGTTTCTTTCTCAATTAGTAGATATAAGGATGAAGTTTGGTGTGACGTGATAACTATGTATGCCGACCACTTGTTGTTGGGGAGACCATGACAATATGATCGAAGGGTAACACATGATGGGTTCAAGAATCGTTATTTTTTGATCATGGATGGACAAAAATATCAACTTGGACTTTTACCTCCAAAGACCATTTTTGAGGACCAGATGCACATAAAACAATAGTATGAGGAGCTTGAATCTTCATTACCAAAACTTTAGGGAGAGAGCAAGAAAGAGAGTACAAAGAAAAATATAAGTTGAGCGGTAAAAACATGAGTGTTGGGAAATACAAGGGGAGAGAAAAAAAGGAAGACCTGAGCGAAAGAAAAATGAGTGCTTATGCCAAAATGAGTGATATAAAGAATATCTTAACCATGAGGCAACCCATACTTGTACCTATGTACAAGGACATTTTGATTGCGTCTAATAAAATTAACAAAATTTGCCTAGTGTTATTGTTGATCTTTTGTAGAAAAATGAGGATCTTTTTCCCGAATAAGTTTCAGATGGTTTACCACCAATTAGAGGAATTGAGCATCAAATAAATTTCATTCTAAGTGCAAGCATACCGAACAAGCCAGCATATAGATGCAACCCTAAGGAGACCAAGGAAATCCAAAAGCAAGTAAGTGAGCTTATGAAAAAGGGTTATGTGAGAGAAAACATGAGTCCACGTGCAGTTTTTGTTTTGTTGGTGCTAAAAAAAAGATGGATCTTGGAGAATGTGTGCTGATTGCAGAGCCATCAACAAAATCACGGTAAAGTATCGACATCCTATTCCTAGGGTAGACGACATATTGGATAAATTGCATGGTTCTTGTGTGTTTTTAAAAATTGATTTGAAATATGGATATCGTTAAATAAGAATGCATGAGGGTGATGAGTAAAAAACTGTTTTCAAAACTAAACATAGTTTATATGAATGGTTGGTGATGCCTTTTGGTCTAACTAGTGCACCTAGTACTTTCATGAGATTGATGAACCATGTTTTGCATGCTTACATTGGAAAGTTTGTCGTCGTTTATTTTGATGATATACTTATGTAGAGTAAAAGTATGGATGAGCATGTAACACATTTAAAAGCTATTTTTGATGTGCTTAGGAAAGAAAAGTTATATGCTAATCTAAAGAAATACACTTTCTGCACTAATGAAATTACTTTTCTTGATTATATTGTTAAGATAAAGGAATACATGTTGATCAAGAAAAAGTGAAAATAATTAGAGAATGTGCAAAACCCACTAGTGTTAGTAATGTTAGAAGTTTTCATGGTCTTGCTAGCTTTTACAGAAGATTCATTAAGGATTTTTTTACAATTATTGCACCATTAACTTAATGCATTAAAAAGAACGTGGGATTTAGGTGGGGTAAAGAAAAAGATGATGCTTTTAATTTGCTTAAAGACAAACTTAGTTCAATACCTTTGCTTGTTTTACCTAACTTTGCTAAAACTTTTGAGATCGAGTGTGATGCAAGTGGGATAGATATTGGAGGAGTCTTAATGCAAGAAGAAAGACCCATTGAGTTCTTTAGTGAGCAGCTAAGTGGAGCAAGTGTACAAAAAATTCATTGTACATACCAATCATGAGTCCTTGATATCTCAAAGGACAAAAAAAGCTAAGTCGTAGGTATACAAAATGGGTGGAGTTTATTGAATCATTTCCATACATTATCAAGTACAAACAAGGTAAGGAAAATAAAGTTGCCAATACTCTTTCTAAAAGGTATGCTCTAATTTCTAAACTTATGCCAAATTATTGGGTTTTGAGTATATTAAAGATTTATATAATTCTGACCATGATTTTGCTAATGTTTATAAAGGGGGTTTTGACAATTTTTTCAAGTATGATGGTTTTCTTTTCAAAGAAAACATGTTTTCCTCAATATTCAATGAGAGAATTACTAGTGAGAGAGGCACATAGTGGATGTTTAATGGGGCATTTTGGGATTAAAAAAACTTTAGATGTGTTAAATGATCTTTTTTTTGGCCATACATGAAAAGAGATATTAGGAGATTGTATGAGAAATGCATTACTTGTAAACAAGTTAAATCTAAAGTAATGCCTCATAGGTTGTATACTCCTCTTTCTATACCTAGTGAGTCTTGGGTTGATGTATCCATGGACTTTGTTTTGGGTTTACTTAGATCAAAAGGAGGGAGAGATTCTATTTTTGTTGTTGTTGATAAGTCTAGCAAAATGACACATTTCATTCCTTGCCACAAAATAGATGATGCAACACATGTTACAGGGTTGTTCTTCAAAGAAATTGTGAGACTACATAGAACTCCAAAGACAATTGTGAGTGATAAGAGATATGAAATTCCTTAGACATTTTTGGAAAACAATTTGGAGCAAGTTGGGTACAAGACTATTGTATTCAACCACTTGTCATCCACAAACAGATGGACAAACGAAGGTAGTAAGTAGAACTTTATCAACACTTTTAAGGGCCATAATTAAGAGGAATTTGAAGAATAGGCTTTAATAGGTTCAATCTATTAAAGCCTATGGATTTGCTACTGCTACCTTTGGAAAAGGGTAATTTGGAAGGTAAGCAAAAAGCTAATTTTGTCAAAGCATTGCATGAAAGAGTCCGAACATAAATTGAAAAGAAAACTCTACAATATGAGAAACAATATAACAAAGGCCGAAAGCAAGTAGTATTTGAACTCGGTGATTGGGTTTGGCTATACTTGAGGAAGTAAATTTTCAAAGGAAGTCTAAACTAATGCCAAGAGGAGATGATCCATTTCGAGTCTTTCAAAGAATCAATGACAATGCATACAAGCTAGAACTACTAGGTGAGTATGATAATATTAGTGCAACCTTCAATGTTTTTGATTTATCTTTATTTGATCAACTAATAGGCAATGAAGACTCTGATTCAAGGACGAATCATTTCGAGGAAAGGGGGAATGATATGACCTGATCATAAATATGCCAAGGACCATTTTTATTATTAATGAAGGACCAATAACAAGAGCTAAAGCTAAAAATATGAAAGAAGCCATAACTTGTTCATTGGAAGGTATTTGGAAGGAATAAGCTGGTCAATATACGATCAAAGTTCTATGGATGCAAGAAGAGCAAAAAAAGGTCAACATGATTCAGGTAAGTCCATACCATGAAGAGAAAATCTAGCCTTGAAGGAATTACAAAATTTAATCTATATTTTGAAGAATAAAGGCTATTCAACCATGGTGGACCATATTTGGAATTATGGATAATTTTATTTTAGATTTTTCAAGCAGAATTTATGAATGATCTACATTCGTAAATTGAGAATATGAATGTTATTTAATGTATTTAATTAATTCATTCTTTTTATACTTTATCTTACTATATATAAACAAGGCTGACTCTCTTTGTAAAGAACAACTTAGAGAAATATAATCATCTTCCAAAACCGGTGAGTGTTTTATTTTAAGTTCTTGCATGAATTTTAGAACTTATCAAATTTTTCTGCTTATGGCGTTCAAGGACCCTAAATCTATACTTTCCCTTTTAACTTATCAAACTTTTTAGTTTGTGACGTTTAGAGGAATCAAAGTGATGTTCTAATCAGTTATCATTTTTTTCTTGATAAAGTGATTAGAATAGTTCATCTTACTTCAATCTTGAACGATCCGTTTTATTTCAATTCGTCGGAGGGTGTCAATTTGTATTTTATATGAATCATAGCTTTTTAGCTATTGGGGTGTATGGTTGCTGAGTTGATGATTTCCACTAGTAATCCTCTTACTAAATCTTCAGTTTAGATTTGATTTAGTAGTTTCATGATAGCATAACCTAGTCTCCTATGCCAAACCTAAGCATCATAATTCAAAGTTGAAAGCACATTTCATCATAGAAATTCTCAATGTCAATGGTATATACATTTTATTTCTTAAGGCTATCATAAATTTATTTTTATATGGTATTTCAATTATATAAGCATTAGATTCAAATTTAATAATATATCTTTTATCATACAATTGGCTAATGATTAGTAGATTATGTTTCAAACCATCAACTAATAGCACATCTTCAGTCAAAAGCTTGATTTGTTACCTATATTTCTTTTCTCAATGATTTTTCCCTTGTTGTTATCTCTGAAAGCGACAACTCCTTCATTTAGGCTAGTGAGCTTATAAAAATAAGTTAGATCTCTAGTCATGTGCCTTGAGCATCTACTATCAATTACTGTTTTGTGCTCCTAGCCTTTATTTGGAGATAAACCTATAAGAAAGGTAGTTTGATTTATGTACCAATTTGACTTTAGGTTCCTCATGAAAAACTCTACCTAATTTAATTTGGGGCATTATGTTGTTTATGATTCATTTAGGAACCCAAATCAACATATGTGGACTATACTTTATAAATGAACACTTATAGGCAAAATGTCCTAATATACCACAAAAATTACATTTGAGTTTGGGTGAATATTGTAATGTAGGTCTTCTAACGAAGATAGTTGGCTTTTATTGAGTGTTACCTACAAAGCCAATACCTTCTTTCCTATGGACATGATCCTTATTGACAATGATTATATTTAGAGATTTATTTCTTATTTTAAATTTTTCTAAAGTTTATTGAAGTATGACATTTTCGTTTCTAATTTTCTCTAGTTTTCACATTTAGTGCAATAATTGTATGATGTTGATGCTTCATGCATGTCTTCAAATTTTACTAACAAGTAATGTGTTTCATCTTAAGTAATTAATAGGTTTTGCTATGATTCTTAAATTCATCATATAGTTCATAAAATGCATTTAACAATTCCTCAAAACTAAAGGAGTCTTTAGAAGATTTACTTACCTCATCGTGGATGGCCATGAGTACATAATTAGCTACTTCTTCATTGCTGTTGTCTTATTCATCTGATGAGCTTGAATCATCCCATATTGCTCAGAAGGCCTTCTTCATGTTTGGCAACTTTTTCTTCAACTTGGGGCATTCACTTTTGAAATGCCTTAGCTTCTTTAATTCAAAATATATTATATTATCATTTTTGGGTTCATTTTTATTTTTATGATTTTTGTTCTATTTCATGATTCCTTGAGTTTTCTTGTTAGTAGTGTAAGATCATTGTCATATGTTGTTCTCAGTGCCAAGTCCTTCATGTTCTTTGGTAGGTATTCATCTTTTGGTTCTCAAGGCAATATCCTACCTGTTCTTTGGAAGGTGTTCTTCAAGTTCATCGTGAGCCTTGCAGCTCATTTCATAAGTTATAAGAAATCTAATTAGTTCTTTAAGAGGCAAGTTGTTAATTTCTTGGGCCTCTTGCTTGTATAACAGTTACTTTCGGGTCCTCACTTTTAGGTAAAGATCTCAAAATTTTATTAATAAGTTCAAGTTTAGAATAAACTTTACTAAGAAATTTTAAACTATTGATGACATCCGTAAAGTGGGTATACATGTCACCAATAGTCTCACTTGGTCTCATTTTAAACAATTAATAGTTATGTACAAGAAGATTTATTTTTGATTCCTTTACCCTACTTGTGCCTTCGTGTGTGCCTTCTAAAGTGTGCCAAATAACATAAGCCGAATTACAAGTGGAAACATGATTAAACTCTTTTTTATCTAAAGTGCAAAATAAAACAATCATAGCTTTGTCATTTAATGAAAACATCTTTTTTTCATGATCATTCCAATCATTCATCGGATTGGATGACTTCTGAAAATCATCTTCGATAATATTCAATAGTTCAAAATCCATCTAAATAAAAAAAATACGTATTCTAGTTTTCTAATATGTATAATTCGTCCTATTGAACATGGGAGGACGTGTGATAAAGTATCCCCTGCTAATGCAAAACGAAGCCATCTACTTGCTTGGGTGTTGATCCAATTGAGAATAATCTGCTTTGATACCAACTATTAGGACTGAGTTGGTATTAGGAGGGGGGGGGGGGGGGGGGGGGGGGGGGGGGGGGGGAGGGGGAGGTCGATAAATTAGTGCAAGTGCAAGGTGTACTCAGTTTAAAAAGTATGCTTAAGGTAAAACCAAAACTAAAAGTGTTTTTCATCAAGATCAAGTTAGAGAGTGATTAAACTCGAATGAAGAATCTTAATTTAGCTATGAAATGCTAAAATAAAAAGTAAGTAAAGAGTCATCCTTCGTCGAGGCTCGTCGGTATCTACTAATGATCTTCTTCCATGGGTGAAGATCAAAACCCTTATACTTTTCTTATTTTCACAGGTTTAGGAGAGGAATTGTTATAATTTTTTTTTTATCTCTTCCCTTTAACTCACTTTGTACTTTCAAGCACTCAAGGGAAGCTCTCAGACTATATATAATTTTAACTAAGATTACGACCATTTTTCTTGTATTTTTTTTAATCTTTTTCTTGCCTTCTCATGCAAGAATATTTGGGATATTTATAGACCCCAATTGAGTTTAAAAAATTGAAGCCAAAATTCAACCCTTGTCGAAAAACCCGAGTACGGGCGGTACTACCATCGCCCACCGACGGTACTACCACTAAGAATCTCGAAATAATACTTTTCCTAAACTATTTCATACCCGACTCATACCTCTTGTTGACCCCTTTCCAGGTCAACGAAATAAGCTCAACCTGAGCTTAAATCTAATCCATAGTGGACCAAGTTGTCTCTTATTGAGTTAATTTGGATTTCTTCAAATCTAACTCAATTAGGACTCAAAACACATGTTACTAACTACGACATATTAAGACATAATTATAAATATTTTTATTGTCTGACACATCAATCGATTTTTTGAACTCCCGACAAACTTCTCGGCATCCTCCGATGAACTCTCGGAGGATCACCTTCGGCGAGCTCCTGGCGAACTCCCACTATATCGTCCGAACCGCAACCCGATGCCCAAACTTGACTCTAGCCCAACATCAGATTGTATTGTCTTTTCACCATCATAGTTAATCTTGTATCACTTTCTTTAACACACAAGTTAAATCATAAAACCCATCAATTGATTTCATCATTAAAATCTGACATTCAACAATTGGGTCTTAATCATGGTCGTTTATAGTTGAATTAAGATGGTATTGGGTCGAAACAATATCAACTTGATTTAGGGCCCATTGGACATAAATTAGGGCTGAGTTGGGCATGATGTAAGGCTAAATCAGCAACTTGAATGTGGCTTGGGTGGTGGTACTGCTAGTCCAGGCGATGGTACCACCCAGACTACGAAAAGCATCTTTTTGTGCTTTTCCAAGATTCCAAGTGGTAGTACGACCCCCTATCGGTGGTGGTATCGCCTAGTCCGATGGTAGTAATGTCAAAACCCAATAATCCGAGCTTTGTTTGATGGTAGTACCGTCCAGTACATCAAAAAAATTAAGAATTTAAAATTTTGACTCTAATTTTAAAGCCATTTGAGATCTATAAATACCCCACCCATTCTTACTTGCTAAAGCACCAAAAAGCACAATTATGAAAAAAAATATGAAAAGGGATAGAATCCTTGAGCTAAAAGTGTTGTAAACTCTTAGTGTTTGAGTATCTTCCTCCTTAAGTTTAGCTGTTATTCTATAGAGGTTTGAGGTCTTATGAGAAAGAGTTTGTAAAGGTTCTCTCTTGAGCTTGGTAAAAGGAGAAAGGGTTATAAGGGTAGTTGATCTTCGTCCGTTAGAAGAAGATCGATAGAAAGCCTGTGGCCCTGAGAGAAGAGGAATCAAGAGTGGACACAGGTTAGGACGATCAAACCATTATAGATCGATTTATATTTCCTTCTTGCTTTTCCTTATCATTTGCTTACTGATTTACTTTATTCACTACTACTCACACTTTCAAGTTAAACAAAATTTTGATTCATATTCTCATCCGAATGATTTTAAATCGATTCTTTTTTCGATAAGCATTAGCTCACCCCCCAACCACCCACACCACACCCCCCTTCCTCCTCCTCCTCCTCATCTTTTAGTGTCATTACGATTCTAACAATTGGTATCAGAGCCATGTACTCTTAATTGGATTAACATCTATGTGAGTTTTAATGGCTTTTTCTAGCAACCCCTAGGGTCACTCTATCACTCGTCCTCCTATGTTTAATGAGACGAACTATACTTACTGAAAAGTACAAATAAGATTTTTTTTTAATTTCTATAGATTTTGATTTATGAAATATTGTTGAAAATGATTTTTAAAAATCTTCCAATACAATGAATGATTAAAATAATTAAAAAAATATTTTCTTTGAAAGCTAAAACTATGAATACTTATTTTATACTTTGGATAAAAATAAGTTTAATCATGTTTCTACGTGTGACATTGTACATAACATTTGGTACTCACTAGAAGTCACTCATGAAGGCACAAGTAGAATAAAAGAGTCAAAAATTAATCTCTTAGTATATTGTTATGAATTGTTTAAAATAAAGTCAAACAAAACCATTGGTGACATGTATACCCATTTTACGGATGTTGTCAATGGTTTGAAAACTCTTAGTAAATATTATACTGACCTTGAACTGGTAAATAAAATTTTAAGATCTCTTTCTAAATGTTGGGATCTAAAAGTTACAGCTATCCAAGAGGCAAAGGACTTGAACAATTTTCCTCTTATAGAACTCATAGGGTCTTTAATGACTTACAAAATGACTTGTAAAACACATGACGAATAAAAGAAAAACCTTCCAAAGAATAGAAAAGATATTACACTAAAAACCTAAGAAGATTCCTTAAGAGAAAGCTCAAGTGATGAGGATAATGACATTGCACTTCTAACAAGATGACTTAAAAAATTTATGATAAGAAACAAAAATTATAAGAATAAAATTGAATCTAAAAAGGATATTATAATATGTTACAAATACAAGAAGTCATGACACTTCAAAAATGAATGTCCCCAACTGAAGAAGAAGTTGCCGACTTAAAAGAAGAAGAAATTATTCAAGGCAACATGGGATGAATTAAGTGCATATGAAGACAGAGCAAATCAATGAAGACGACATGGTGAGCTATGCATTGATGGCCTTTAACGATGAGGTATGTGACTCTCCTGAAATATCTTTTTCTTATGATGAATTACTTAATGCATTTCATGATTTGTTGGATGAAAAATGTTAGTAAGAAATATAAATTGCCAAAAAAAGGGGATCATGTATCTCTCTCTAATGAATTTGATAAATAAAAATAAGTATGACGATTATATGTTAACATCTTGCACTAAATGTGAAGAGTTATTTTTACTAAAGAAAGGGAAAATATGTTATTATAATAAAGTTTAAAAATTTAAAATTGATAACAAATCGAATCTTATGATTAAAGATGCTCTTTTAGTAGATGATTTGAAACATAACTCATTAAACTTTGGTTAATTGTATTGATCTTGATGATTTTCATGACGAAACTTATTTTTTGATTTTTAAATGATGATGCATCGTCTTGACATAAGAAATTACGACATACAAGTACGAAATTAATCTCACAATTTAGAATAAAGAAGTTTAGTTATTTTCTATCCATATTATTTTCAATGAATTTTTTGAAGATAAGAAAAATGATTTTGATAATGATTTTGAATTTGATTATATTTTTCTTTAAAAAGGAATCATTACTTTTCACTTAACTTCTTGATATTCCTAACTTAAGATTTATCTCATATGAATCATGACCTTTACTAATTATGACTCCTTTTGATATTTATTAAGGAGATTTATTCAAACAAATCATGATCTTGACTTATTGATATTTAATATAAGATTTATTTATATGAATCAAGATTTTTTAGTATTTCTTATCCTATAATTTTTTTGCTATTTATTAAAAAGAAGATTTATTCAAACAAATCATGATATTGACTTCTCGATATTTAACTTGAGATTTATTTTATATGAATCAAGATTTGTTTTCTCCTATAATTTTGTTTGCTATTCACTAAAGAGGAGATTTATCTAATCGATCATGATCTTGACTTTTTGATGTTTATAACTTGAGATTTATTTTATATGAATCAAGATCTTTTACTATATATTCTCTTATAATTTTTTGTTTCTTTTACTAAAGATGAGATTTATCTCATTCGATCATTATCTTGATTTCAAATACATGAATGATGTGAGATTTATATCATATGACTTCTTTGTATTAATTTCCTCCACTGGCACATTGATATAAACGAAGAAGTAGTATCATGATAAAATGATATCATTATTTTCCTTTTGATAATAATAAAGAAGGAGAGAAAACTTTATAGAAGTTTTTAAGATAAATAATACAATAGTTATTATAATTTAAAAATTATACTAAAATTTTAACCTTTTACTTAATAATTTCATTTCAAGTCATTTAATGAGATTATTTTTTAGTAACATCTTTAATTAAATATTTTTAGAAAAATAAATCATATTTAGCTCAATAAAATGATCATAATATCTTACTTTCATGTTTTAATTATATTACTATGTAATTTCTAAAATCTAAATTTTAAAATCTAATTGGGTCATCTAATATTTTTATCCTAGGATCTCATATTCCAACAATTTCTCAAAATCATTACCCTGATACCATTAAATTTGTCACATCCCGAATAAAAATAATAAATCATCATTTTATTATTCATAATTTATAGTAAACACTCCTTTTTTTCTTTTTGAGTTCAAATTATTGCCTTTACAATAATAATTATTCTAGAAAAAGATCATCTTCCTGATAGGCTCGTAAGTCTATTGCCACCTAAGCTTTAGATCTATTACAAATATTAATAGGCTTACAAGTCTATTACTCTAAAAATAAATATAAGATAAAAACATATCAGTAACCACACATGCCGATAGGAACCTCAAAAAAATTATAAAAATAATCTTCAATATTCATGAAACATATACAAAGGTCAATAATTTAATAAAAATAATAATATATTAATTCATCATAAAACTTATGTATAAGAAAAATAATGATAATTTCTAACAAAATCATGTATGTATGAAATACATACATACTAATTGTTTTGGGGGTGGTGGTGGGCGGGGCGGGGGAGGGGTTTGGTCGTGGAAAACCTTGGTTTAATAATTTTGTTCGTTTTCAATTTTCAATCATAAAGCAATATTAATGAAGAGCATAAAAGAAAATGTACATCGAGTTTAGAGTGATTCGGTCGACGTGACCTACGTCCACTTCTAATTCCTCCTCCGTTGAGGTCACCGGCTTCCACTATTGATGTTCTTTCAATGAGTAAAGATTAACCACCCTCTTACAGCTCTATTCTCCTTTTCATAGGTTTAGAATATTTCTCTTTTTCAGTATTTGGTACCAGAGTCGACCTATTATTCAGGTATGGTGAGAGGACTCGAGTCGGAAAGGGCTACTTGTGAATGGACACAGCTTGGAGCCACCACTGGGCTAAACCTCATATACACTATGCTAGAGTTCGATTTCGGATATGTTCGACCTTGACGAGGACGTCAAGTATATGGGTTGGGGAGAGTATAACACCCGTTAGTCCCACATTGGAAAAGTGAAAGCATATGAATGTCTTATAAGAGTTGATGAGTGTATTATTAATAACTTTCGGCTCGAGCATTTTGGTCCGTGGTTGAGCTAAACTAAAGCCATCATAATAGGTAGCTCATCAACCCGAGTTGTAACATTAATGGTGAAAATTATCAATTCAGCAACCATACACCTCAATAGATAAAGAGAGAGTCAAGCTTGTTTATATAGAATAAGACAAAGTACAAAGAGAATGAACTAATTAAATATATTCATATTCTTAATTCATGAATGTAGATCAATCATGTTGAGCTTTTTTTGTTTTTATTACATCCATAGAACTTTGGTCAAATCCAATGACCAAGTTATGGCTTTGGTCCTTCATAAATAACAAAATGGTCCTTGACAGATTTATGATCAACTAATTGGTTCATATCATTCCTCCTTTCCTTGAAAGGATTCATCCTCGAATCAGTGCCTTCATTGCCTACATCAAATAAAGATAAATGAGAAACACTGAATGTTGCATTACTATTGCCATACTCACCTAGTAGTTCTAGCTTGTATGCATTGTTATTGATTATTTGAAGGACTCTAAATGGACCATCTCCTCTTGGCATTAGTTTTGGCTTCCTTTGGCTAGGAAATCTTTCCTTCCTCAAATGTAGCCAAACCCAATCATCGGGTTCAAATACTACTTATTTTTTACCTTTGTTATATTATTTCTCATATTGTAGAGTTTTCTTTTCAATTTGTGTCTGGAATCTTTCATGTAATACTTGATAAAATCAGCTTTTTGCTTACCCTCCAAACCCATAGGAGTTAATGGATTGAACCCGTACACAACTTCAAATGGGGAATGGTTAGTTGTAGCATACACACTTCTGTTATAAGCAAACTCGACATGTGACAAACATTCCTCCCAATACTTCAAATTCCTTTGAATTATGGCCCTCAAAGTGTTGATAAAGTTCTATTTACTACCTCCATTTGTCCATCTGTTTGTGGATGACAAGTGGTTGAATACAATAGTCTTGTACCCAACTTGCTCCAAATTATTTTTTAAAAGTGGCTAAGAAATTTTACATCTCTATCACTCACAATTGTCTTTGGAATTCCATGTAATCTCACAATTTCTTTGAAGAACAACCCTGCAACATGTGTTGCATCATCTGTTTTGTGTCAAGGAATGAATTGTGTCATCTTGCTAAACTTATCAACAACAATAAAAATAGAATCTCACCCTCCTTTTGACTAGGTAAACTCATAACAAAGTCCATGGATATATCAACCCAAGGCTCACTAGGTATAGGAAGAGGAGTATACAACCCATGAGGCATTACTTTATATTTAGCTTGTTTACAAGTAATGCATTTCTCACACAATCTCTCAACATCTCTTTTCATCTATGACAAAAAAATGATCATTTAACACATCTAAAGTTTTTCTGATCCCAAAATGCCCCATTAAACCTCCACTATATGCCTCTCTCCAAGTAATTCTCTAATTGAACATTGAGGAATACACAACTTATTTTCTTTGAAAAGAAAATCGTCATACTTGAATAAATTGTCAAAACCACCTTTCTCACATACCCCAAAAACATTAGCAAAATCATGGTCATAATTATATAAATATTTAATATACTCAAAACCCAATAATTTTACATCAAGTTCAGAAATTAGAGCATATCTTCTAGAAAGAGTATCGACAACTATATATTTTTTACCTTGTTTGTACTTGATGATGTATGAAAAAGATTCAATAAACTCCACCCATTTTGCCTGCGACTTAACTTTCCTTGTCCTTTGAGATATTTCAAGGACTCGTGATCGGTATGTATAATAAATTTCTTGTACCAAAGATAGTACTGTCATGTCTTTAACACTCTTACCAAAGAGTAAAACTCCTTGTCATATGTCGGGTAGTTAAGACTTGCTCCACTTAGTTTCTCACTAAAGAACGCAATGGGTCTACCTATCCCACTTGCGTCACACTCGATCTCAAAAGTTTTAGCAAAGTTAAGCAAGCAAAGGTGTTGAACTAAATTTGTCTTTAAGAAAAAGCATCATCTTGTTCTTTGCCCCACCTAAATCCTATATTCTTTTTTATTCATTAAGTTAATGGTCCACCAATTATAGAAAAATCATTAATGAATCTTCTATGAAAACTTCTAACATCACTAACACTAGTATGTTTTGGCCATTCCCTAATTATTTTCACTTTTTCTTGATCAACATGTATTCCTTTATCATTAACAATATAACTAAGAAAAGTAATTTCATTAGTGCAGAAATTGAATTTTTTAGATTAGCATATAACTTTTCTTTCTTAAGTACATCAAAAACGGCTTTTAAATGTATTACATGCTCATCCAAACTTTTGCTATATACAAGTATATCATTAAAATAAATGACGATAAACTTTTGAATGTAAGCACGTAAAACGTGGTTCATCAATCTTATGAAAGTACTAGGTGCATTAGTTAGGCCAAAAGGCATCACCAACCATTCATATAAATTATGTTTAGTTTTGAAAGCAGTTTTTTATTCATCACCCTTATGCATTCTTATTTGATGATATCCAGATTTCAAATCAATTTTTGAAAACACACAAGAACCATGCAATTCATCTAACATGTCATCTAACCTAGGAATAGGATGTTGATACTTTACCGTGATTTTGTTGATGGCTCTATAATCAGCACACATTCTTCAAGATCCCTCTTTTTTTGGCACCAACAAAATAGGAACTGCACATGGACTCATGCTTTCTCGCACATAGCCCTTTTTCATAAACTCACTTACTTGCTTTTGGATTTTCGTAGTCTCTTCGGGGTTGCATCTATATGTTGGCTTGTTTGGTATGCTTGCACCCGGAATCAAATATATTTGATGTTCTATTCCTCCAATTCATGGTAAACCATTTGGAACTTCTTCGAGAAAGATATCCTCATTTTCCTGCAAAAGATCAACAATTACACTAGGCAAAGTTTTGTTAATTTTGTTAGGCATAATCAAAATGTCCTGGTACATAAGTACAAGTATGGTCTGCCTCATGGTTAAGGCTTTCTTTACATCATTCATTTTGGCATAAGCACTCATTTTTCTTTCGCTCAGGTCTTCTTTGTTTTCTCTCCCCTTGTGTTTCCCAACACTCTTATTTTTACCACTCAACTCATATTTTTCCTTTTTCTCTCTTTCTTGCTCCCTCCCCAAAGTTTTGGTTAATGAAGATTCAAGCTCCTCATACTGTTATTTTATGTGCATCTGGTCTTCAAAAATGGTCTTTGGAGGTAAAGGTCCAAGTTGATATTTTTGTCCATCCATGATCAAAGAAGAACGATTTTTGAACCCATCATGTGTTACCTTTCAATCATATTGCCATGGTCTCCCCAACAAGTGACCAGTATACATAAGTACCACATCACACCAAACTTCATCCTTATATCTACCAATTAAGAAAGAAACTAACACTTGCCGATTTACCTTCATCACACCACTATCATTCAACTATCGTAACTTCTAAGGTTTTGGATGTTTGATTGTAGGTAATTTCAGTTTCTCCACGAGCGAGGTACTTACCACATTTGTACAACTTCCACTATAAACAATCATGTTACACATCTTGTTAGCAATCAAACAATGAGTGTGAAACATATTCTCATGTTATTCACCATGTTCATCATTTTTATTTTATAAACTAAGTGTGCGTTGAACAACTAAAATTTCACCTTTAGCATACTCTACATCACTAGCATCCTTTAATGATGGAGGGTCATCATCATCATCTCTCTCACTTTCAGATTCCATAATCTCATTCTTCATGATCATAACTCTCTTATTAGGACATTCATGTGCCACATGTCCATGCTAAGGCACTTAAAACACTTAACGTCTCTAGTTTGATTCAGTTGATTCTCACCTTTACCCTTGTTGCCTAATTCATTTTTGCCTTTGGTTTCACCAAATTTAGGTTTAACAATGGGTTTGTCATCATTTTTACTCCAATTTGATTTCCGAGAAGAAGAAAAAACCAAATAAGGCTTTGAATCATACCTTGTGCCTTTTCTTTTGAGTTGTCTTTCAATCTTTATAGCCACATTTACCATGTTCTCAATCTCCACATAGTGTTGCAACTCCATAAGATCAACAATATTCTTGTTTAATCCACTCAAGAATCGAGCCATGGTGGCCTCACGATCTTCCTCCACATTAGCCCTTATCATGGTTATCTCCATCTTCTTGTGATATTTCTCAACGCTCATGAAACCTTGTGTCAATGTTTGTAGCCGTTGTGCAAATCCCTATAGTAATGGCTAGGGATAAATCTTCTCCTTAAGATTTGTTTCATCTCCAACTAAGTCTTCACAGGCCTTTCACCATTTCTTCACATGTCTTTACATAATTGATCCCACCAAACAATAGTATAATCACAAAATTCAATAGCGGCTAATTTTACATTTTTTTTTCTTCGGAGTAGTTGTGGCATTCAAAGATCAACTCCACTTTTCATTCCCACTCCAAATAGGCATCTGGATTATTCTTCCCTTGAAAAGAAGGAATTTTCATTTTGATGTTGTTAATGTTTCTGTCCACACCATTAAAATGTCCTCTCCTAGTTTGTCTCATAAGATTAACTTCTTGAGCAAGTAGAGTAACTTGGTCATCATCTATGTCTTCTACTCCATCATAATTGAAAAAGGTTGGTTGTCTCCCACGCCGTGGTCCTCATTGTAATCTATTAACATGCCTTTCTAGATGATCTCTTACATTTTCCATTATTCTGAACATACGTTTAAATTTTTGTTGCATTGCTTGAACCAAAAGATCATTTGATGTAGAACTCGCTATTTTTTTTCTTTAGACATGTTAAAATCTGAAAAACAAAATTAGAACAACCTCACCAATACTCTCTCAAGTGTCTCACTCAAGATTTGACTTTTCTCGATACTGATCTCACCACTTTTGTCTTTTGCCTCTCTTGTTTTGTTCTTTGAGTTCTTAGATGAACTAAGGTACATAAATAAACAATTCAGAGTATGACAATTCAAGGATAGTGAAATTAGATAGGTATAAAAGTAAAAAAAAAAAAGAGGTCAATTTTAAGGTATACGTATTAGACTTGAAATATCAAATGAACAGAAGAAAAAAATTATGGAATGAAAAGAGATTTCCAAATCAGAACAAGAATTAAATAAACAAGATTGAATTCTATAACTTGCAAGAATTTTTTGAATCCAAAATTTTGATCTTTTACTTACAAAGAAAAAAGATTTTTTTAACCTTTGATATTCTATCTTTTTTTGTCTTTTTTGTTTGTCCTTTAGTTTTCTCTCTTTTTTGATTTTCTGATTTTTCTTTCTTTTCTTCCCTTTTCTTTTCTTTTTTTCTTTTTTATACTATAAATTATGGATAAACAAAGAAGAATAATAAGAACACAACAATGAAGGAAGAACAACAATTATACCTATGATGCTGATGAGAAAAGGAAAAGCTAAAAGATAGCAAATAAATGGATATGCAAACCTCAAACTTGAGCCAAGCTCTGATACCAAATAGTGAAAATAATCAACTCAGCAACCATACACCCCAATAGATAAAGAGTTACGATACATATGAAATGCAAATTGACACCCTCCAACGAATTGAAACAAAATAGATCGTTCAAAATTGAAGTAAGAAGAACTATTCTAATCACTTTATTAAAGAGAAAAATAATAAAAGATTAGAACAGCACTTTGATTCCTCTAATTGCCACAAACTAAAAAGTTTGATAAGTTAAAAAGGGAAAGCAAAGATTTATGAGTTTTTTTAATGCCACAAGTAGAAAAGCTTGATAAGTTCCAAAGTTCATGCAAGAACTTAAAACAAAACACTCACCGCGGTTATAAGATGATTATATTTCTCTAAGCTGTTCTTTACAAAGGGAGTCAACATTGTTTATATAAGTCAAGGCAAAGTATAAATAAAATTAACCAATTAAATATATTCAGATTCCCAATTCATGAATATAGATCATTCATGAATTCTGCCTTGAAAAATCCAAAATAGAACTGCCCACAATTCCAAATATGGTCCACCATAGCTAAATGACCTTTATTCTTCAGAAAATGGATTAAATTTTGTAATTCCCTCAAGGCTAAACTTTCTCTTCATAGTATGGACTTATCTGGACCATGTTGACCTTTTTTGGCTCTTCTTGCATCTATAGAATTTTGATCAAATCTCGACTAGCTTGTTCTTTCCAAATATCTTCCAATGAACAAGTTATGACTTTTTTCATCCTTTTAGCTTTAGCTCTTATTATTGGTCCTTCATGAATAACAAAAAAGTCCTTGGTAGATTTATGATAAACTAATTGGTTCATATCAACCCTCTTACAGCTCTATTCTCCTTTTCACAGGTTTAGGAGATAACCTTTATAATTTTTTCAGCTCTCCCTTAAACAGAAATCACGCTTAGAGAAGAGGAAGGAAACTCTCAAGAAATTATAACAGAGTTTTTTTATAAGTTTTCATTCATTCAACTTTCTTGTTGTCTGAAGCAAGAATACCTGGGGTATTTATAGACCCAATTTGCTTAAAAAATTAGAGCAAAAAATTCAAACACCTCGAGATTTTGGTGTACGAGCAGTACCATCACCGAACAGAGCCCGAGATTCTAGGCTCTGGTAGTACCACTACCACAGAAAGATGGTACTACCATCGACTAGTGGTATCACTACTGGTAGCTGACAATGCCACCACCTAGAAATCCCGAAAAAGTACTTTTTAGTACTTTTCATACCTTGAGCTATACCATCTCTTGACCTAGCTGTACCTCCTTCCAGGTCAACAAAATGAGCATTCGAATGGGCTCAAATTAGTCTCCATTATGACCTAATTAAGGCCCGATGAGCCCTTAATTGAGTTAGCATGGTTACACCCAAAACTAACTTAATTAAGACTTAGACTACGATGATCATGACATAAACAATTACAAAGCTCTAATCTTATGTTGTCCGACATGTCATTGGTTCATCTGAACCCTCGGTGTATCATTTTCTCCTTTGTTGTATTTCTTGATTCATCGGTATGTTGACTCCTCCAACATTCGATCTTGACACAATATCCGAATTTTTTTGACCCGATGCCCGATCTTTGACTCCGGCCCAATGTATGATTTTACTGCTTCAATTGTTTTGCCTTTTCATGATCAAAGATAGTCCTACATCATTTATCTTGAACATAGATTAGATCATTACTTCATCAATTGATTTCATCATCAACATATGAGATTTAACAATCTCCCCCTTTTTGATAATGACAACATTTTTTTTTTGGTAAGTAAAGATAATGTATTATGTATAAGGTTTGTACAAAATAGCTTTGTTTACACAAGCCATAGACTAAAGCATGAAGCCTCTTAGAGCGATTGAGAAGATTGCACCCCACCTAAAAAAGGTAGAATGTGCTCACTTCATCTAACTCATCTCCAAGAGTAGCCAAACTAAAATGTAGACATACCTACATATACTGTAGACAATGACACCATACTGTAGTCAATAACTAATAAAATACAATATCTAGACCATCCTGGACTAGTGAACACATCACAAAATGAAAGCTTTGCACCACATAATAAATACATTACAATTTTCATCATCATTCCTGAGATTATTACCTAATGGAGAATTTGAATCTTATGAAGATCCCTTTCTCTCTTCTTGTTAAGTGCTCCATGTTAAGTTCCTGCTCCACACATGATCGTGAGTCCTAAAGAATCTCTATCAGAATTTGAGCTTTATTCATGTTGTGACACTTAAAGATTCTATCACACCTCTCCTTCCAAATCCACTAAATAGCACATCTGAATGTAATCCTTGCTAGTTGTGTAAAAGGACCCTTTCTTGAGAAGTTTTGCATGAGCATTTCTAATTCATGATGTAAGTTTGGCTGCGGTAGCCTATGAAGATCAAATCACTTTAAGATCTCCTTCCATATCCAAGAAGTATAGTCACAAGCAAAATAGAGATGGTCTACACTTTCTTCCTTTTGCATACATAGAGAGCACCAATTTATAATATAAATACCTCTTCGCTGCATATTGTCTGTTGTAGAAAGTTTGTCAAAAAGGGTCTGTCATATACATAAAGAATGTCTTTGTGAGCATGGTCTATCCCATGTCCAATTGTTTGGAATCCACTTGTTGTTTTGTTGTCTAACTTGGTTCCATGCAGAAGTAACACTAAATTTACCATTATTATGAAGTCAAATAAGCATATCTAAAGAGTTGTTCTTGATCGGAATAACCATATTAGTCGGCCAAAGTGATAAAATGTCAAGGGAGGTTGGGTTGGGAAGACACCAGGTACCATTGTCAATGAATTCAGAAACTTTCCAATCTTGGGGAGCCCCTAGATCATGTCGTACTCTATTATCAAATAATTGAAATATACTTTTTTCATTCACCTAAGGGTCAAACCACATATTAATGTTAGTTCCAAAAGAGATCACATAAAAAATATTATTACTTAGCCACCTCCTTGCCTTCAAAATTTCTTTTCAAGTAGCAGAATGAGATGTTTTTGCGGATGCTTCCCAGATTGATTCATTGATTAAGTACCTTGCAGAAACCCATTGTGACTATAAGGAAGTTTTATTTTATAAAATATCCTATAATTAGTTTACCAAACAAGCTTTATTCTAATCTCTAATATTTCATAGATTCAACCCCCCTTCATCCTTCGGCTTTCAAATGTTGCACCAATTTACCATGTGCATTACCTTACTATCTGTGTCATTCCAGAAGAAGTTCATAAGTAATTTATCAATATTGTGGAGAAGCCCAACAAGTAAAAGAAATGCATGAGACCAGTAAATAGAGTAAGATCAACACAGATCGAATAAGTTCAAGTCGTCCTGCTTTAGAAAGAAGCCTATTTTTCTAAGAGAAAATTCTATTCTTAATTTTTTGTAGGATAGGCTGACAGTAGACTTTGTTGATTCCAGTGGATATGAGTAGGAGACCCATGTAAGGAACTGGTAAACTTCCTTCAGCAACCCCCAAAGTTTAAGCTATATAGTCATTATCTTCAATGCAAGCACCCACATATACTTTGCTCTTTGCATGGTCTAGCTTAAGACCAGAAAGTATACCAAATTCATTGAGGATAACTGCTAGATTACTCACAAAAATTGGATCATCTCGAAGGAAGATAATAAAGTCATCAGCAAATGTTATGTGAGAGATATGAACATAACCATAATATGATACCTTAATTTAGCCAATGAAAGCTGCCTCTTCCAACATACAATTGAGTCCTTCCATTGTAATGGTAAAAAGATAAGGAGATAGTGGATCTCCTTGCCGGATGTCATTCTTACTCCCAAAGAAACTAATAGGTGAACCATTGAAGAGAATAAAATTTTTTGAAGTTTTCAAGCAACATTGAATCCAATTAACCCAGTGCTGAGGGAAGCCCATATTGTAGAGAATCTTGTAAATAAAATACCTATTAACTGAGTCAAAAGCCTTTGGTAAATCAACTTTAAAATAGATTTTTTTTCCTCTTATTTTTTAGTGCAGATCCTTAACCAAATCATTAGCAAGAATGACATTATGGTGAATACTGTTAGGCTGCTCCTCCTGATTGAGTTGGGAATAAAAGAATTATTCTGTGCATTTTTTAACCTCATCCAAATCCTCAATAAGATTGCCATTTGTGTCTTTGCATTTTTTTGATATGATTAATAACCCTTCTGGTAGCAATAATAGCTAGAAAAACTTAGTATTGGAATCCCCTAGAGTAAGTCAATGCTGTCAAGACTTCTATTTCAGAAAGAATTCCTCCTGCTTTAAAGCTTGCATAAAGTTATATCGAGCTTTAGCCTCTTTGCATATAAGATTCACATCAAGAGGCTAAAGATTTAGCTCACGTTGCACTGCCATATGTTCTTTCTTGCATAACTAGACCATGTTGGTGATATTTTCAAAGATAGTTGTATTCCACTCCTTAAGTGCTGCTTTGCATGCTTTTAGCTTTTGACATAAGATATAAGGGGGGAGAACTAAACACGTTAATGTTCCAAGCTACCTAATAAATTCAAGGAATTGAGGATGAGTACTCCACATACTAAAAAATCGAAAAGGTTTCTTGACGCTGGGTATTTCTTTATCTACGTGTATATGCATAATAGAATGATATGAAAATAGCTGAGCACCATACTCAAGAAGTGAATCTGGGTAAGCTACTAACAATTCTTGATTAATCAAACATCTGTCAAGTCAAGCCATAATTTTTCTGTCGGCAACACTTTGATTATTCCATGAGAACCAAATCACCTATAGATTTCATGTCAATCATTGCAGTAGTATCTATACAATCATTAAAACTTTGAAGTTGATATTCTGAAAGCACTCTACCAACCCACTTTCTCATTTGTGTATCTGACAGTATTAAAGTCATCGAGAATAATCCAAGGCACTATAGAATAACTATTTGCGATGCTAACCAGATCACACCATAGAGCATTCCTATCAGACATACTATTAGTAGCATAAATACCAATAATATTGAATTGACATCTGATCTGTTTGTCCTCTACCTTAAGATGAATGAATTGATCAGTAGTAGAAATAAACTAAGCATTAACAAAGTTAGGATGCCATAAGACTCAAACTCGACAATAAGTATCATGAGAATCATTAGTAAAAAGTTTTACCTGAGACCATATTAAATTCTTCTAAACACGAACATAATGAGTTTTAATTTTTGCTTCCACAAGAAAAACAATATCATATACAGCAAATCAGATTATTCTATTGAGCTCCTGACATTTCTCAGACTTATTAAGTCCACAAACATTCCAACAGATTATTTTTAAAACTAGATAGAAGGAAGAACGTGTGACTTCAGGAGGACAGTACCATCCTTTTTTTTATCATTTGATTTTGCATGTTCCTCCCACATAATATCTTTGCCTTTTAAACATTTATTTCTATATTTATCCACCTCATCCACACCTTGCAAATGTTTAAACTTTTGAGTACATTGAATTGAGAGTCCTGAATCGCGAGTTATGTTGGAGTGCGATGAGATTGATGAGGTGCAATATCCTAGTTCAGAGGAGGTTGTTGAGATGCAATTTCCTTATTAGCCAAAGGAATGGTTCTTGAAGCCGAGGTTGTTGTTGAGGTATAAGTACTATGAGAAACTCCTACTGTGGAAGGCTCAAACATAATAGGAAGAGATGAAACTTCTGACTTGTCCTCCTATTCGTATCGCTGCCCCCAGTGAGTTGGAGTGTATACTTATCTTTTCCACCACCATCATTGTTGGCACTATAGGAGACTTGCCTTGAGTATTAGTGCTCGTAATGACCCCATGCTGAGGCTCTTGACGTGGTCGGTAGACTTGTGTGATTTTTTTTAAGGTTGTTGGCAAGCACCATTAACATGACCAAAAGATAGACAAACCTTGCATCATTGTGGCTTTCAAGAATATGAAACATATACCTTTCGGATACTCCTAGTAAGATCACAGTAATAAACCTTATCAGGTAGATCCCCATCAGAAGAAATCATTACGCAGGCTCTTGCAAAAAGTAATCTCGTTTGTATAGTTGTTGCTTTGTCTATATATAATGGCTCTCTGAGGGTGCTGCATAATTTTGCAATAAAATGACAACTCTAGAGATGTAACGGAAGGCCATGAAATGATACCCATAAGGGAATAGACTGTGGACTATCTAACTCTAGTTGTACATCAAGCGCCCAACATCGTAGGATCATTAGGTGGCCGTGAATAGTCTAAAATCCGTCAAGTATCCATTGTAAATCTTCTTCAGAGTATAGCTTACACATAAAGAAACCATTCTCTAATATATGAAGGTCAAATATCGATGTTTCTCATTGAGTTTTGATGAAAGAGGATAGTGAAAAAAAAATGTTTTGAGTCCGACACATAGCCAACAATCGCCATGGACCATGTCTCAATCAATTCCTTAGAATTAATAGTTTCATAAACAGCAATCTTCTGATCAACCTGTACTTTTGGAGCAAAGAAATCTAAATGAAGATCCGGACTACCAACTAGAGCCTTGAAGAGGCTATTCCAAGGTTGAGGATCTCAGGAAATGGGAGCAGAAGGTCATGATCTAGAGCGTGAGCGACCTCTGGGCTGGTTCATTAGAGGAGCATCCCATTGGGAAGAACCCAACAGAGGGGCATATCGTTGGGAAGAAACCACGTAGGGGCATCTTGTTGGGAAGGAACCAACGAAGGCCACTGGGAAGGAACCAGTGAAGGGGTATCCCGCTGCAAAGGAACCAGCAGAGAGGCATCCCTTTTGGAAGGAACCAGAGGCCACTGGGAAGAAACCAATGGGGGAGTATCCCATTAGAATAAAGGAGTGGATTGGGAAGCAGAGTACAACGCCTCCTGTTCGCTCGCATCCATGGTGAGGAGGGCCTGTCGCCACCTTCTTTTACCCTAGAATTCGTCAGCCATGCCTAGGGTAGGAGCAACTACTGCCCTTCCACACTTGAAATCACTAATCGCAAAAGCCAAAAGCAGCCATTGTCCTTCCAATCGCTCGATCACTGAAGCAGCCACCCCCTAACCGTGGACCCAACACCGATCTCAGCCGCCCTAGATTGAGGCAGTCATTGCCCTTCCTTCAGGAAGTAAAAAGCCGCCTTCCCTAATGTCGATCATAGTCACGAGCGCCAGGGAATGCCCGAAGGAAGAAGCTTGAGGCAGCGGGAGAATTGATGATGGAGTTTAAACTCAACTCCCCCTATCTATATGTTATATTGAAATAAACTTGAATTCATAGAATGATAGCTTTCTAATCATAATATTTTTACATTCAAGTCATAGCAATTTTCATGAAGGTGACTTTGGCACTTTTTACCATATGAGTATAGCATGCATAATATCAACTCATCAAGTTTTGTTATAACACCGTACTTCCAAGTTATCAAAACATCAAAGTACATCGCAATGTCATAATATCAAAAGTGAGCATGCATAATATCAACTCATCAAGTTTTGTTATAACACGCATACTTCCAAATCATCATATTATCAAAACATCAAAGTGTGATTGAGCATTAGTTCACATCATCATTACTTCTCCCCCTTTGTCATCAACAAAAAGGACAGGAGTGCAACTAACATTATTACTTCTTTTTTCTCCCCTTTGTTATTATCAAAATAGGATAGAGCAGAGAAGGATTCAATGGTGTAAAAAATTACATCAATGTTATCACATGAAAGATCAAGCCATGAATCATTTTGACAAATCTTTTTTTTTTGTAAATAACAAGAAGGGATCATAAAAAATGATCTTGATTCAAAAGAAAAACTTAAATCATAAAAATCAAGAAATCAAGATAATGATCAAAAAGGAGTTCATGCATTTGGTAGATTCAACATGCCTAATTCTCTTCTTATGAAATCAAATTGTTCTTCACTTAATAGTTTAGTGAATATAGCAGCTAACTAATTTTTAGTATCAATAAATTCCAAAGATATATTATGATTGTTTATATGGTCTCTAATAAAATGATGCCTAATGTCAATATGCTTAGTTCGTGAATGTTGAATAGAATTTTTTGATAAATATATTACACTTATGTTGTCACACTTTATACTGATGTCTTTAAAACAAAGTCTATAATCTTCTAAAGTATTTCATGTGTATAACATGCACCCGTCGCTACATATTCAACCTCGGTGGTGGATAATGCGATAGAGTTTTATTTTTTGGAAAACCAAGAAACAAGTGCATGACTTAGAAATTGATAGGTTCAGGAGGTACTTTTTCTATCTATTCTACATCCTCTAATGTCAGCATCAGCATAAGCAATCAAATCAAAATTTTTATATTTCGAATACTATAGTCCTAGATTTAGAGTTCCTTTTAAGTATCTAAATATTCTTTTAATTGTCTTGTAATGAGATTATCTAAGATTGGACTGAAATCTTGTACATAAGCCCTAAGAGCTTGCTTCAATCCATAGAGAACCTTAGATAACTTAAAAACATGATTTTGAAAAAGATCATTTTCTAATCCGGGTGATTATTCAACATAAATTTCTTTGGAAATGAAACCATTAAGAAATTCACTTTTAATATCTTTTTGAAATAGTTTAAAATTTTTAAAAGAAGCATAGGCAAGGAGCATCCTTATAGCTTCAAGTCTAGCCATAGGAGCGAAGGTTTATTCATAATCAATACATTCTTCTTGGTTGAAACCTTTGACCTTTAATCTAGATTTGTTTCAAACCATGATACCAAATTCATCTTTCTTGTTTATAAAAACTCTTTTAGTACCAATTACAAGATGGTCTCTAGGTCTAGGAACAAGTATCTGTACCTTATTATCTAAAATTGATTTAACTCCTTATACATTGCAAGAACCTATTATTCATCTTTAGAGCATCATCAATTTATTTTGGTTCAATTTGAGATAGAATTAACACAAAAATTTTAAATGGTGAATGAGTTTGAACACCTTTTGATGTGTCTCCAATTATTAACTCATTGGGATGAGCATCTACATAATTACATTCCTTGGGTAAGGATTCCTTGGAAGTAGATGCACTTTGGTTCAATTTGAGATAAAAAGATGGCATTAGCATAAAAAAATTTAAATGGTAAATGAGTTTGAACATCTTTTGATGTGTCCTCAGTTATTAATTCCTTAGGATGAACATCTACATACTTTCATTCCTTGGGTAAGGATTCGTTGGAAGTATATGCATCCAAATTATTTTTGGAGAGTAGAATTTTCTTTTAAATTTAAAGTACTAAAATCAAAATCATCATCAAAATTAATTTTTTTCAATTCACAAACCTCATTAAAAAATAATATGGATGAATTTCTTAATAACTAAAGTTCTTTTATTAAAGAAACATAAGCTTTTGAACTTGAGGAATAACCAAGAAATATGCCTTCATCGGATTTTGGATCAAACTTTCATAAAACATCCTTTTCATTCAAAATAAAACATTTACAATCAAAAATTTTAAAATATAAAATATTATATTTTTATTATTCTATAATTTATAGGGAGTTTTAGAAAGTAATGGTCTTATGTTCATGATATAACATGTCGTGTTAATGGCTTTAGCTCAAAAATATTTGGGTAGGTTATGTTTATTTAAATGGTTCTTATCATCTCTTGTAAACTCCTACTTTTTCTCTCAACAAATCCATTTTGTTGTGGATTTCTCGGAGTAGAAAAATTATGGTCATACCCATTTAACTTACAAAAATCTTGAAAATCATGGTTTTCAAATTTACCACAATTATCACTTCGAATAGATAAAATAATAAAACTCTTTTCATTTTGAACTAGTTTACAAAATTTTAAAAAAATTAAAGCAATCACTTTTGTGTGCCAAAAAATATGCCCAAGTAAATCAACTATAGTTATCTACGATTGCAAAAGCATATTTGCCACCTCTTAGACTTGTGGTGTTTATTGGTCCAAATAAGTCCATGTGTATTAATTGTAGTAGTCTGGAGGTGCTTACTTGATTATTAGATTTAAAACTACTTTTCATTATTTACCTAGTTGGCATACATCATAAACTTTATCTTTTACAAACTTAATTCTAGGTATGCCTCTTACAAGTTCTTTAGTTGTTATTTGTGTAATCAGTTTCATACTTGCATGACTTAAGGCAATGTTTGATTTATTATGGTGAAACTTAATCTTCTATGCCAAAACCATACATCATCAATTAAAGTTAAAAAATAAGTTTCATTATAGAAGTCATCAAGATCAATAATGTACATGTTATTGGTTCTTAAGGCAATGTTTGATTTATTATGGTGAGGTATTTCTATAACACAAGCATTAGATTCAAATCCCATACTATAACCTCTATCACATAATTGATTAATGCTTGGTAGATTATGTTTTAAGTCATCTACTAGTAAGACATCTTCAATTAAAAGGTTAGATTTATTACCTATATTTCCTTTCCCAATAATTTTTCCTTTATAGTTATTAGTTATCTCCGAAGGTGACAAACCCTCCCATCTCAGCTAGTGAGCTTTAAAAATTATGATGAATCTTCAGTCATATGCCGTGAGCATCCATTATCAAGATACCGTTTTTTGCTCTTAGCTTTTGTTTGGGGACATACCTACACAAAAAAAATGTTTTACTTTAGGTTCCCATTTAACTTTGGGTCCTTGATGGTTGGATTTATCTCTTTTGATCTTGATTGTTCCTTTAGGAACTAAAACTAATTTATGAAATCTCTAATTTTTGTAAGAACATGTATAAGCATAATGATCAAATCTTCCATAAAAGATACATTTATCTTTGTGAGAAATATGTAGTGTGGAGCTTTTTACAAATTTTATTATCTGTGGTTGAGTATTACTACCTACATAACTGATTTCTTTCTTTTTATAGACACTACCTTGGTTGGCAAGAATAATGTTTAAGGATTTATTTCTAATTTTAAACTTTTTTAAGGTTTATTGTAATAATATTTTTTTTCTTTTTATTGCATCTAACTTTTTACATTTAGAGCAAGGAGTACATGATATTGATGTTTCATGCAAAGTTTCAAATTTCTAGTAAGTAATGCATGATCCTTTTTAAGTGATTCATCAAAAGTAAAAGAAGCTTCGGGTGAGTCATATACCTCGTCATTAAAAGCCATTAGCACGTAGTTTGCCACTTCATCTTTGTTGTGCTCTTCATCTTCTAATGAGCTCGAATCATCCCAAGTTGTCTTGAATGTCTTCTTCTTTTGAGTTGGCAAATTCTTCTTCAATTATGGGCATTTATTTTTGAAGTGCCCTAGCTTTTTGCATTCGTAACAAATTATAGTGTCCTTTTTTATTTATTTTTATTTTTATGATTTTTTTATTTTAATGAATTTCTTAAGTCTTCTTGTTAGAAGTGTAATATCCTTTATGTTCTTTAGAAGGTTTTCTCTTGTTCGTCATGAGCTTTACAAGTCATTTCGTAGGTCATCAATGACCCTGTAAGTTCTTCGAGAGGAAAATTATTCAAATCCTTTGCCTCTTGTATGGTAGTTACTTTTGGAATTCAGCATTTAGGTAAAGATCTTAAAATTTTATTTACAAGTTTAAGGTTAGTATAATATTTAGCAAGAGACTTCAAACCATTTATGACATCCATAAATCGGGTGTATATGTCACCAATAGTTTTACGTGGCTTCATTTGAAATAGTTCATAATTATGTACTAAGAGATTAATTTTTGACTCTTTTACTCTACTTGTACCTTCATGTGTGACATCTACTGTATGTCATATATCATATACAAAATCACACGTAGAAACACGGTTAAATTCATTTTTATCCAAGGCACAAAACAAAGCGTTCATAGCTTTAGCATTCAAATAAAATATTTTTCTTTCAAAATCATTCCAATCATTCATTGGATTGAAAGATTTTTTAAAGTCATTTTCAACAATGTTCCATAACTTTAAATCTATAAAAAATAAAAAAATTCTCATTCTTATTTTTCAGTAAGTGTAGTCTATCCCATTAAACATAGAAGGACGAGTGATTGAGTGACCCTCGATAATGCTAAAAAAAGTTATTAAAACTCACTTAGGTGTTAATCCAATTGAGTGAACATGGCTTTGATACTAACTATTAGGATCCAGTTGGCACTAAGAGAGGGGGGGTTGAATTAGTGCTTTCGTGAAAAACCTCAGTTTTAAAATTTTATTCGATGAAAACAATATTGAAAGTGTGCATTGACTTGGAAAGAGTTAAAAGCTGATAAATCAGAAAGCAATAATAATGAAGAGTATAAAAGGAAATGCACACCAAGTTCAGAATAGTTCGATCAACGTGACCTATGTCCACTTCTGATTGCTCCTCTGTCGAGGTTACTGGCTTCCATTATTGATCTTCTTTTAACAGGTAAAGATCAACCACCCTCTTACAATACTATTCTCCTTTTTACAGGTTTAGGAGATAACCTTTATAATTTTTCAGCCCTCCCTTAAACAGAAATCACACTTGGAGAAAAAGAGTGGAACTCTCAAGGAATTACAATAGAGTTTTCATTCAACTTTCTTGTAGTCCCAAATAAGAATATCTAGGGTATTTATAGACCCCAATTGACTTCAAAAATTAGAGCCAAAAATTCAAACATCCCGAGATTTTGGGGTACTGGTGGTACCACCGTCAGCATCGACGGTACCACCACTGAATAAAGCCTGAGATTCTAGACTCTAGCAGTACCACCGTCGAGAAAGGCAGTACTACCACCGCCCAGGAATCCTAAAAAAAGTATTTTTCAATACTTTTTGTACCTTGAGTTGTATCATCTCTTGACCTGGTTGTACCTTTTTTTGGGTCAATGAAATGAGCATTTAATGGACTCAAATCAATCTCTATTAAGGCCCAATGGGCCCTTAATTGAGTTAGCATGGTTACACCTAAAACTAACTCAATTAAGACAGACTATGACGATCATGATATAAACTATTAAATCCTGAATTTTGATGATGAGATTAATTGATGAGTGTTTAATCTAACATATGTTGTTAGAGGAAGGTGATGTAGGTTTCACTATGACAGTGAAAAGGAATTACACATCAGACATGGATCCGGATCAAGCTTATACATCGAGCCAAGGATTGGACGATGCGGTGGGAGCTCGTCAGGAGTTCGCTAGGACTTCACCGAAGGTATCGAGAAAATCGCTACGAACACGCAAGGAGATTGCTAGAGAAAAACCGTGAGACTCACCACAGGGAATACCGGTGGTTACCGGATTGTGAGAGTGAGGCCGTAAGCTTGGTGGTCATGTTTGATTGTAATCTTTAAGTCATATGTTAAAATTTTGTCCGAAATGAGTGTGATTTGGAAGGAATCCAAATCAACTCAATGAGATGTCCACTAAAAGAGTTTGATTGTGCTCGAGTTGAGCTCAATTGATTGACCAGAGAATTGGTCAACATGTGGTTCAATTCAGGATTGGAAAAGTGAAGGGAATCACTTTTTTGAGATTCTCGACGGATGAACCACCGGTAAGCGACGGTTTGAACCGACCGTACCTTGGAAACAGGGCGACTGATGGCGGTTAAACCACTCAGGACCGATGGGTAAATCGGTTGTACCAGGTTTTCGGGCGGCTGCATCACTGATGCCGGTGGGTGAACAACCCGTACTCAGATTTTTCGGGTGAGTTTGAATTTTAGCTCCAAATTCTGAAGCATTTAGAGCCTATAAATATCCTAAGTTTTCTTGCATTATATACAATAATTTTGAGGATTATATTCTGTAAAAAAAATTATGTGTGAATTATAAGAAAAAGAAAAGGGGAAGGGAGTAAGCTTAGAGTTAGAAAAATTCTTGAAGTCTCCTTTGTAAGCTCAAGTTGTATGGGTTTGGTCTTCACCCAAAGAAGATCGGTAGTGAATGCCAATGTGCCTCAAGGAGGAGGACTTTAGAGTGGACGTAAGCTGGTTAGTGCAAAACCATTATAATTGTAAGTGTTCCTTACTTATCTAATTTACTACTTACAATTATCGGGTTCTTAATTGTCTTTAATAAAATATCAAATGATGCTTCCAATTTTATTTATTCCTTAAAAGCAAGGTTTCAAGTCAAGCACTTTAAAAAACTTAGCATTTTATTTTGAATTATTCACTTATTTTACTTGAACAAAAAGCTACTGATTTTCCTATCTTACTTCAAGCGAAAAGTTTTCATTAAAAAGAAAAATTTACACTTGCATTACTTCGCACCCCCCCCCCCCCCCTCCCTTCCTTCGTGCCAATTGATCCTAACATAAACGATTACAAAGCTTTAATCTTGTGTTGTTTGGTATATCTCTAGTTCATCTGAACCTTTAGTGCATCATTCTCTCCTTCAGCCTATTACTCGATTTATCAGCATGTTGACTTCCGCAATATCCGATCTTGATGCAATGTTTGAATTTTTTGGCTCGATGCCCAATCTTTAACTCTAGCCCAACGTATGATTTTACTGCTTCAATCATTTTTCCTTTTCCTGATCGAAGATAGTCCTGCATCACTTATTTTGAACATAGATTAGATTATAACTTCATCAATTGATTTCATCATCAAAATCTGAGACTCAACATTGATCATATAGCAAAGGCGTACATCACTCCCGATTGTACACTCTCCCAACAGCGAATGGAGAGGCATGTTCCATGGGGTAGATTCCTCCCAACAGCAGACAGAGGTAACTCATATCGCACTCTCAATAATGGATGGAGTGGTATCCCTCGTCCGCCCAAGTGGGGATACGTTTCTCCCAACAGTAGATGGAGGGACCATCTAGTTGTCATGTCTAGCGACCCGCTAATCCCCGAAGGGAATCACCATACCTACCCTTGGCAGGGATACATAACCATCCATGATCATTCTTTTACATTCATCCATTCATTCATGCATGCATCTAAGAAATAGTATAATCAAATATAAAAATTATCATGTTTGATGTATGATCTACTAGACTATATCCATTAGTGGTTATGTATTATGATGGATGTGTAGCTCCTTTCACATGTTGCACTTCCAATATGCACTGCTAGCATAATCACACGTACTATATGGAAACAACTATATCATTATCATAAACTTAAAAAAATAAAAAATTAATAATTATTTTTAAATGATATTTTTAGATATAACTTTTAAGTTTGTCAAATTATAAAGACATGAAATATCAATCACTCAATAATCCTCAATCAACTAAAAACCCTAATTGAAATAGCTCAATTGACTTAAATCAAGCTTAATTCGATTATGACCTAATAGAACCAATCTCAAATCCTTATACAACTTGTATGGAATATCCCTAGACTAGTCTAATTTAGATTTGATTGATCTCGATTATGTCAAGTAGGTTTGAACTAGTCAAGTTAGCCTAGAATCATCTTAAATCGACTTGAACTGATCAACCTGTCAAATTCATTCAATTAATGAGCTCAAACCAGGGTTACGTGCGTCGAACATGCCTGTCGTAATTATTTGGTTGGGCTAAGGTATAATGGGTTGTGGAGAGGAGCGACGATGTGTTTAGTGCCAATCGTATAGCTATGCAGGCTTAACTTCACGAACTAGGTTAAGCCTCACTCATAAGTTGGGCTGAGCCTTACTATTAAACTGGGTCATGCTTGTCTCGTGGGTTTGGTTGTGCCTAGACACATGAGTTGGGGTTGTGTCCAATCACATGAATTAGGTCATACCTAACCACATGAGCTAAACCATACCTAGCCATATGGGTTGGGTCGTACCTAGGCACTATTAAAAACCATCAGAGCATCACATGCACAACGAAAGAACGAAAACAAAACTTGTTTCCCACGTTTATCATGTCGTCGTGCAAAGATTAGTGCGTAAAAAATCATAAAAACTAAAACCTAGGGAGATCATATATGCCTGAAATCCCAGATCCAGATGGAGTGGGTGAAGGAGGTCAAATGTCCTCCTCTCTAGCGGTATCCAAATAATGGATCATTGCAGCGATGCTCCTCCAATCGTAGCCTAATAACCCACAACTTTTGCACACCTTCTCACAGCACTCATGGAAAAAGATCTGATATCTTCTTCGCTACTCTCTCATAATAGGGAACTGGTCGGCTGAGACGATGAGGGAGGGAGGAGAATAGGAGGAGGGGGTAGGCAAAGGTGCAGCCTATCACTATTGTGCCACCCTACTTCCTATTTATAGAGAGCCACCAAAAACTCCAATGGATCCTGCCTTAGTGGGTATTGGATCTCTATCCAATTACTCACTTCTCTTGGATTATTGGATCTTTATCCAATAATCTCAATTGGCCTCTAATTGAGCCTCATGCAAGGAGCCTATTAACGTTGGGTCTCATCTAATGAGAATAGGGCTAATTGGATAACTCATATCTAATTCTCTACTCGTTGAAACATCCACCATATGTGTATGATCCTCTAGGCCCAATACTAAGCTGGCCATGAGTTCTTCCTTTCCGAACTCCTTCTAACTTAGTGAATTATTAGCTCATAACAATTTACTCAACTCATCGACCATGGACGTACTAGGCCACTGTGCCATAGTCCCCAAATGGAATAGGAGATCTAATTAATTGAACCAGTCTATCCTTAGTTATCGTGTATCTATAGTCCCTTATCCAACTAATATCCTAGAGATCGTATATTATGCATGGTACTGTTAGGCCATATATGGAATACATCCGAGTCTCACTCTAATCAAATTCTCTTAGAGAACTCCTTCTCTCTCAATCTGAACGACCATGGCCAGGGATTTATCCGAGCAAGAACACATAGGATATTATTCTCGTGATATCGAGAGTGGATGTTCCTCTATTGACACTTACCTTCATAAGGTTGGCTACTAATCCTGATAATCGGCTGTACCAGATCTAGAACTTTCCAAATCGATAAGTCTAGTGTCAAAGAAATGAGTACTCAAATAAAAGATCTTTAGTGTCTCAAGTCTAAGGACTAGACACATAACTGGGACTATGAAATTACTATCTAATGTTATATCTCATTAACCATACAGGATTCCATAAGCGGATCAATATTGAACTCATTCTTTAATGAGCACCTGTATTGTATCCTTAGTATCTTCACATAAGTGGCTATAAGACTAATCCCCTCCATCAAATGGATGGGTATACAGTACACCAGTCTATCCAATTATCTCGATGTTCCTCTTGAGTAACATATGATCGAGATTATTTAGGATCTGTGTTTAAAGGCAAATCGGTCTCATTATCGTGATCTCATCACGATTTGATTCTCATTGCATAAAACTAAGGACATCATAATATATGTGAAAATATGTCATAGTAATAATGTAAAAAGACTGTGCAGTATGTCGCACATGACATCACTCATATGATTGGCTTGCAGGGCACCTATAACTAGTAATCTCCCATTTGACATAAAGCTAATCACCTATGTATCTGATCTCCATCAGACCATATGATGCTCAAAGATAGTATGAGCCAGCGACTTTGTTATTGGATCTACAATGTTATCTTTGGATGAAACACTTTCCATTGCTACAACTTTACAAGCTATGATCTATCTAATTATGTGGAACCTTCTCAAAATGTTTTTGATGAGACCTGGGATCCCTTACTAGAGCTGCTCGGTACAACTCCCAAATCCCTGATGAACTTTTTCAACCGCACCCATTCCTTTACTGCTTTTACTATAGTAATATACTCCGTCTCTATAGTATCTTGCTTGGAACTCTTCCAGTTTACTAATCCTCCATTCAGGGTGAAGATATACCCTGAGTTAAACTTGCTATAATCAATATTAGACTGAAAACTTGAGTTTGTGTAGTCCTCAACCTAGAGGCTACCTCCTCTGTATACCAGTAAAAGATCCTTAGTCTTTCTCATGTACTTAATGATGCACTTTACTATCTTTCAGTGTTCTAAACCTGGATCCACCTGATACCTACTCGTGACACTCAAAGTATGTGCTATATCAGGTTTGGTACATAACATAACATACATGACAAACCTTATCATGGAGGCATAGGGTATCTTATCTATGGCTGGTCTTTCTTTAGGAGTCTTTGTAGACATACTCCTAGAAAGTGATATTTCATGCCTCTCTTCGAATTCTCCATGACAAACCTTTTGATAATGTAGTCTACTTACCTGGATTGAGATAAGCCAAGCATCCTCTTGGATCTACCTTTAAGATTCGAATCCCCAAAATATAGGATGCTTCCCTAAAGTCTTTTATGGAGAAGTTTATGAATAGCCAAGCCTTAACTATATAGAGCATTCATATATCATTTCCAATGATCAGGATATCATCCATATACAACACCAAGAAGGTGATAGCCCTCCCACTTACATTCCTATACATACAAGGCTCATCTTCATTTTTAACAAAGTCATAAGATCTTATCACCTCATCAAATCTTATGTTTCAATTTCGAGAAGCTTGCTTTAGTCCACAGATGCACCAGAGCAACATGCATACATTGTTTGGACTCTCTCTAAATATGAATCTCTATGGTTGTTTCATATACACTCTCTCCTCAAGGTTGTCATTGAGGAATACAGTTTTTACATGCATCTGTCATATCTCATAGTCATATTGTATTGTAATGGTCAAAAAAAATTTAATTGATTTTTGCATAGCTACAGGTGAGAATGTCTCGTCATAGCCAACTTTTTACCTTTAATGATATCTTTTGGTTACTAGTCTTGCCTTATAGGTCTTTATCTTTTCATCTACTCTGGTCTTCTTCTTAAAGATCCACTTGCAACTGATGGGTATGATACCCTCAGGTGCATCCACAAGGTTACAAACCTTGTCGGAGTACTAAGAATTCATCTCAGAATTCATGACTTATTGTCACTTCCCAGAGTCTATACTCATAATAGTCTCCTCATAGGTCTGAGGATCAATATCCTGGGTGTCATCTCCATAATATATCCCACATATCTATTAGGAAGGTAAGACTACTAGTTACAAGTGCCCTACAAGCCAATCACATGAGTGATGGCACGGTGACACGTTGTGTGATCTTTTTTCTTATGATTAATATTGGCATATTCTCACATTATATTATATGTAGTATATATACTGTGATATCTTTGGTTCTGTGCAATGAGAATCAGATCGCGATTGAGATCATGATAATGATATCGATTCACCTTTAAACACAAATCCTACATAATCCCGGTTATAGGTTACTCGAGAGGGACATCGAGATAACCGGACATACCAGTGTACTATATACCAGTCCATATGATGGAGGTGGCTAGTCTCATAGCCACTTGTATGGAGGCACTAAGGATATAGTATAGGTTTGGAAAGTTCCAGATCTGATACAACTAGTTATCGGGATTGGTAGCCAACCTTACAAAGGCAATTGAGTCTCAATAGAGGATCATCCACTCTCGGTAGCATGAGAGGAATATCCCATATGTGCTTGCTCAGATAAATCTCTAGCCAAGGTCATTCGGATTGAGAGAGAAAGAGTTCTTTGGGAGAATCCAATTAGAGTGAGACTATGACAGATTCCATATGTGACCTGATAGTACCATGTCTAATATACGGTCTCTGGGATATTAGTTAGATGAGAGATTATAAATACACAGTAATTATGGACAAACAGGTCTGATAAATTTGATCCCCTGTACCATCTAGGGACTATGGTGTAGTGGCCTAGTATGTCCATAGTCGGTGAGTCGAGTGAATTATTATGGGGATAATAATTCACTATATCAGAAGGAGTTCTGATGGGAGTGACTCACGACTAGCTCGGTATCGGGCCTAGAGGGTCACACACATACGGTGGATGCTTCAACGAATAGAGGATTGGATGGAGATCCAATTATCCCATATTCTTATTAGATTAGACCCTATGCTGATGGGCTCATTGATTAAGGCCCAATTAGAGACATAAGGATATTATTGGATAGAGATCTAATAACGCAAGGTTAGTGGATAATTGGATGGAGATCCAATACCCACTAAGGAAGGAGCCCTAGGATTTTTGGTGGCTCTCTATAAATAGTAGGGGAGACTCATGGTTGATAGGCTGCAGCTTTGGCCTCCCCCTCCTATTCTCCTCCCTCCCTCTACGCAAGAGTTGCAAGATCAGATTGGAGGAGTTTCACTACAGAGATTCATCGTGTGGATACTGCTAGAGAGGAGGACGCTTGGCCTCCTTCATCCTCTCCATCCGGATCTAGAAATACAGGGATATATGATCTCCCTAGGTAAAATCAATTTCTCACACATCACGATTTTATCGGTTTTTATGGTTTTCTCACGACCCCAATCTTTTGCACGACGATTTGATTTACGTGGGAACCAGTTTTTGTTTTGATTTCCGTTACGCATGTGATGCACCTGCTGAGGTTTCCTAACAAAGACACTCTACTAGACCTGGGAAAAGTTGAAACTTGTGTGCTAGGTACCTAAACAGACTCAGACTCTTGAATGATGCTTAAGCCAGGTTCTTCAATCTTTTTCAACTCTATCTCTCTTCCACTATTTCCACCAAGAATGCATTCCTTCTCTAGGAACATATCTATCTTGGCAACAAAGACCTTTTGGTCCTCGGGATAATAGAAATAATACTCCTAAATTTCCTTGCGGTATCCCACTAACTTGTATCGTTCTATCATTGATTTTAACTTGTCGGGGTTGTGTCTTCTAACGTGGGCAGGATAGCCCCAAATCTTAACAACCTTAAGATTGAGCTTCTTCCTTTTCCATATCTCATATGGTATAGACACTACTACCCTAGATGGAACTATGTTCAGAAGGTAAGTTGCGATCTCTAGGATATATCCCCAAAATGAGATGTGTAGGTCACCGAAACTCATCATAGACCGCATAATTTCTAATAGCATGCTATTCTTCCTTTCTGATATACTATTGAGCGGTGATGTATAAGGAGATGTTAACTAGGATAGAATCCTATGGTCCTTGAGAAAATTGGTGAACTCTATACTCAAGTACTCTCCTTCTCGATCCAATCGAAGTCTTAATACTATTTTTAATCTGGTGCTCTATTTCATTATTATATTCCCTGAATTTCTTAAAAGTCTCAGACTTGTACTTCATCAACTATATGTGTCCATACCTAAAGAAATCGTCAGTGCTATAATGAAGTATGAGTAACCACCTATAGGTTAAGTGGATATATGACCACATATATTATTAGTATAAGTTTCAACAACTCGGTGGCTCTCTCTCCAATTCCATTAAAAGGAGAGTTTATCAACTTTCCATAAAGGCAAGATTCACAAGTTACACATTACTTATAGTCGAATGGATTTAAGTATCCATCTTTCAATAACTTTTGAATCATTCCCTCATGGATCTGTCCTAGCTTATAATGTCATAGATATGCATTGTTCACCTCATCTCATTTTCTCTTAGACGTACTTACATTCATGATGTGTGGAGAAATGTCTAGCACATATAAGCCATTAATCAAAGTCTCTCTTGTGATGATCTCATCATGCAAAATTATTGAACAACTGTTGTTCTCATAAACTAGTTTATATCCACTAACTATCAAACAAGAAATGAAAATAATATTTTTGATAATAGAGGGAACATAATAGCATGCATCTAATATAATGTAGCTCTACCAAGTAGATATTGGGTAATCTCGCCAATAGCAACTACAGCAACTCTTACTCTATTGCCTATCTTAAGATCTGTCTTGCCTCTCACTAGTCTTCTAGGCTTTACCAGAATTTGTAATGAATAGCAGATATGATAAGTACTCCCGGTCTCCAATACCCATGTGTTATCATAAAAATATGACAAACAGAGATTGATTATAAATATACATGAAGCTTCTCCAAGCTTCTATTTCACCTTCTCTGTAAGGTAATCCTTGTAGTTCCTCTTCTAGTACCCGTCTTTACCGTAGTAGAAGTACTGGCCATTGTCCTTGGTCGGATCTTTCTTGGCAACCTTTGTCTTACCTAGTATGCCCTTGCCCTTGCACTTCTTATGGGTTTTATCAGCCTTCCTTTTTTTCTTGGTCTCACCAATATAGAGAATTAGCTTCTCTTTCTTGGGCAAAGTTGTGTTAAGGATATTGACGATTTTATTCATCATCAGATCAATTCTCAAATTGAGGACTAATCTATGTAGTTTAGACCAGTGAGGCGGTTGGTATCAAGTATGTCATGTAGAGCGTTTGTAAGTGATATGTTTCTAATATACAAGATAAATAACATGTAGATTTTATAAAAAATAATTAATTAAGATATAAACTTCTTAATCTACTCCCACTATTTTTCTAGCGAATCGTGCAACATCCTCGGCACGTGAAATGAAAGTCTATACCAGACTTCTAGTGGGGATCGGGATCTAATCGACGTCTTAGTGTAACCTCGAGAGACTCGACCAATCACACTAAACCCAAAAACTTAGGCAACTCTTGCCAATTATAACCCCTTATAATTCTCATCCTATTTAGCCTCTGAACCATCATGGTCTCGAGGGACTTGATCAACCATGATGTTGAGTTAAGCCATCGCTATGTAGATAGGTGAGCCTCGAGGTACTCGACCAATTCAACCTATGTCGTGATTCAATTTCTTCCTATAATGATAGAAAGCCACTTGGGTCAATCTTATTGTCTCACGCTCACCGACTTAATATTATTATAGGAGGGGTTTTTGTTTTGTATCGGTCTCCTAATATATCATGTCGCACACAAACATATTAATATATATTTACATAATATGTAAATATATATATATATATATATATATAATAGGTGTATAATCATATATCAGATATGCATGACACACCAGATGATCATGAACCATCACCTAATGTTATTAGGCTCGAGCCAATAGGCCTAATCACTTACAATATGATCTATATATGTATTGGCGCATCTTCATTCCTTGTGATCATCCTTCTCATCATTATCAGTTCCGTCAGATCCTCGACGCATCATCATGAGTCGTGATCGCCCGTCATGACATTGTGGGTCCCGTTGGCACCTCTACGCTCTCGTTGCACGTCTTCTTATAACTACAACATAATCACAAGCATTAGGGCCAACAATAAATGATAAAAATATAGGCTCGCAAGCATCAATAATAATAATAATAATCACATCTACACACATCATAATATATGGCTCATGATCATCCATCTGCATCATATATCACATGTACACACATCATCATACAGGACTACTAGATAAATAATAATTAATTAAATTATTTAATTAATTATTTTTTAAAATTTAGGACACGTTAGAAATTTATAGAATTATTAAGGTATTTTTAGAATTTTGGATAGAAGGACAGAACTATAAATTTCTTAAATTTTGAAGGGCAAAATCATTATTTTACCAAGAAAAACCATAACCCTTTTTACCCCTTCCAATTGGCCACTGCCGCCCCTGCGAAGGTGGCAGCACTATGGGCTGCTTGCAGCACCACTACCGTAGGTCATGGTCCATGGTTCGTGCCCTCTGTCGGTCGACCCTATGGGTGGCCATCAATTATGCCCACTGGCAGCCTATCGCTGGTGGTTGCTGCTTCCTGCGGATGGCCACCCACCCCGTAGGCGGCCGCTATGTTTGCGCGCATTACTTGCTCGCAAGCGATCACCCTTGCAGGTGGCCTGCTCGCAGGTGGCCGCTCCCCACCTACAAGCAGTTTGCCCGTGGGCGCAACCTTCGTAACCAAAGCACTGCAAGAACAAGAATGCAGTTTAAAAGCCAAATCATTGCACGAGCAACCTAGTTCTAATACCACTATTAGGAAACTATCAAAGCATCACATGTATAGCGGAAGAATGAAAACAAAATTGACACATTTATTATGTCATCGTGCAACGATTAGGTTATGAAAAATCATAAAAAATAAAAACTATGATACGTGAGAGATTGATTACCTAGGGAGATCATATATCCCTGAAATCCCAAATCTAGATGGAGAGGATAAAGGAGGTCAAATGTCCTCCTCTCTAGCAGTATCCACATGATGGATCATTGTAGTAATGCTCCTCTAATTGTAGCCAAATAACCGGCACCTCTTGCACATATTCTCATTGCACTTATGGAATAAGATCTGCTATCTTTTTCGCTGCTCTCTCACAGCAGGGAAGGGCTAGTTAGGTGAGAAGATGAGGGAGGGAGGTGAGTAGGAGGGGACAACTAAAGATGTAGTCTATCATTATTGTGCCACCCCTATCTCCTACTTATATAGAGTCACCAAAAACCCTAATGGATCCTGCCCTAGTGGGTATTGGATCTATATGTAATTATCCACTCCTCTTGGATTATTGGATCTCTATCCAATAATCTAAATTGACCTATAATTGAGCCTCATGCAAGGAGCTTATTAATGCTAGGTCTCATCCAATGAGAACATGGGCTAATTGGATAACTCATATCTAATCCTCTACTCGCTGAAACATTCATCATATGTGTATGACCCTCTAGGTCGAAGACCGAGCTGGCTATGAGTTCACTCAACTCATCGACTATAGACGTACTCGGCCACTACGCCAAAGTCCTAGACAGTATAGAGGATCTAATCCATTGGACCTATCTGTCCTCAGTTATCATGTATCTGTAGTCCCTCATCCATCTAATATCCTAGAGATCATATATTGGGCATGGTACTATCATGCCACATACGGAATTCATCTAAATCTCACTATAATCAAATTCTCCCGAAAAACTCCTCTCTCAATCCGGATGACCCTGGCTAGGGATTTGTCCGAGCAAGAACACACGGTATATTCCTCTTGTGATACCAAGAATGGATGATCCTCCATTGATACTCAATTATCTTTGTAAGGTTAGCTACCAATCTCGATAACCGGTTGTACCATATTTGGAACTTTCCAAACCTATAAGTCCGGTGTCAAAGAAAGAAGTACTTAAACAAGGCATCTTTGGTATCTCAAGTTTAAAGATCAGACACATAACTGGGACTACGGAATCAGTGTCTAACATTAGGTATTATTAAATATATATGATTTCTTAAGCGAATCAATTAATAAACTCATTATCCAATAAGTATGTATATTGTATCCTTAGACACAAGTGGCTATGAGACCAACTGCCTTCATCAAATGGACAGGTTATCTCGATATCCCTCTCGATAACCTATGATGAAGATTATATATATATATATATATATATATATATGTGTGTGTATATATATCTCGATATCCCTCTCAAGTAACTTATAACGAAGATTATATATATATATATATATATATATATATATACAACATATAATAATATGAGAATATGTTAATAATAATAATGTAAAAAAACTATGCAGCGTATCACATATGTCATCACTCACATGATTGACTTATAGGGCACATGTAACCAGCAGGCACATAGCCTTGGTCATGCCGGATGCATGAGTTGGGTCGTACCTTGTCACATAGTTATGTCATTCATGGCCACATGAGTTGGATTGTACTTAGCCACTTGGGTTAGGTTATACCTTACTGCTCGGGTTGACTCTTACCTGACCGTTTGGGTCAAGCCATGCCATATCATATGGGTTGAGTCGATCTGATTTAACATATCAACCCGACTCAAGTCTATAATCTTATCAAATTAGATTTTAATATATTAAATTATTAAAGAATAAATTCAATCCATAAATAAAAATAATTTAAGTTCATGATCTTAAATCTGAAACTAATTAAATCATATGAATATGTATATATATATACATGATTCTTGAAACATAAATATATCTAATTAACTATATCAAAACTATTAATCCAAAATTAAGAATTTTAATAATTAAAATAAATTTAAAAATTTACTGAAGCTTAAGAAACCAGTATAAATCAAATAATCATTCTAACATTACAAATTAATTATTATTATTTATTAATCATAAAATTTTGAAATTAAAATATTATTTTGCATCATAAAATTATAACAATCCTAATATCAAGATTTCAAAATATAAAAGATAACTGATAAAGTAAAATAAAGGATCTTACCTCTCTTTGGCTATCCTTTCATCACGATTATCTCCTGAGGAAGTTCTCTCATCAATCCTCTTATTGTTAGACATGATGAGGAATCAGAGAGGAGGAGCCCCTTTAGGAGAAGATGAGATCTTCCCGAAAAGATAAGTTATAATTTAATTTTTATTTTTAATTTGTATTTATTATGCACTCACACACAAAGATATAAATATAATATTTATTTCTTATGGTTCACAAATAAAATATAAACTATTTACTTTCTAAAGATCATATCACTCAAAAAAAAATAATTAATAATTTAATTGATTAGTAAAATTTTCTAATTAGTTCATAGAGGAAATCAATTTAAGTATTTTTTTAACTATAGTACATAAATATGAAAGTTAATAATAAAATAATATATTATTTATAGTAATTAATTTATGTTATGAAAGAAATTATTAGTGATTACATCATCGATCATAATTTCAAATAAAGTGTGAAATTATACGATAAGTTGTTGTGAAATAGTCAAATGGTATGGCTTTAGCGAATCCAAAAGCACATTAAAAGGGTGATGTGGAAGCTACATCAAGCAACACGTTACAGTCCATCCGAAACGTCAAAAAATAGGGTGATCAAACCTCATATCGCGTGCCATGCACGAAGTTTTGTTTGATTAGAGTTTCCAAATAATATAAAAATAGGAATAATACCAACACTCAAAAAATTTTACATGGATGCCAAGTGGACAGAGGAATTATATGAGATTGGATGAATCTAACGAATAACACTGCACCATAAAAATTATTAGAATTAAATGATTGTTTTGGTCCTATTTATTGTGCTCCTCCTTCATTGTAATCGGAAGTAATGGTAAGTTTCACTGCACAGGTGAGATTGGTAAGTATTATTATAATAAAGGATAACCTATTTCTTACGTATATGTATCCACAAGAATCGAAGAATTAGACTAGCAAGGAAATAGATAGGTTAATTAAAGATCAAAATGGCCACAAAACATGGCGTTTATCTGCTGCTTAGAACTTTTAAGCACTCTTGACTTGGCTCAAGAACAAACAAGGAGGTGGAGCTTGTCTTGATGCATGCTATCTAACCCAACGAAGCCTTCCTTGGAAGATGTCAGCTGAGTTTATGAAGAAGATGATGCGTAGGTGATCGGTTTCTCAGTTCATCTGCCTTCTAGATGAGAACAAAACCAAGACGGCAATGGAGAGAGAGGTGCGGTAGCATTATATCTCAGAATCGATATCCCTACAAGAGGAAGCTGACATGAGTTTGCCGTCTCTCTCTCTCTCTCTCTCTCTCAAGGGTTCACAGTTGTGGCCAGAAACATAGTCGTATCGTAAGGTTTGATTCAAGTTATGAATGGCAGTCTTTGGTTAGAGTTTTCACACATAGGTTAATTATGGGGTTAAGGATCGTCTCAGCTCTCGAGTCCATGCTGTTTCTTCATCACATCCCACTCATCCATTGGTTCTTTGAACTTGTGAAGTGGTGATGCATGCAATTTTGGGATGGAAACCCCAGTTTCTTTTTCAACTACATAGAACCAACTTTGCATTAGTTAATCCTTCAACTCTTTGGTCATGTGCAATTACACGGGTTTTCTTACGATATATCTCCTCTCAAATTTTTTGTTAGGCATAAGCAAAGGAAAAACTCATACAAAATCAACGATATCAGACATAATAATATCATATTGATATCGATATTTGATCCTATGAGGTCTATCAAAATATTTAGATTTATGTCTTCTAACAAAGAAATCAACAAAGGAAACTGAGGGCAGAAGGTGTTTGAATGGAGTGCATGGGAGCCATCAGTTCGTGGGGTGGCAGAATGTATGGATATAGTGGCATATTTGTTTTTGTTTGGGTCGACCGAGACAATGCCAAAGATGTCGTGTTATACGAGATGAACCCTCTTGTTCGATGCAATGCATTTGAGCAACCCAGCGTTCCACCGAGATGATCTCCAAGGTGGCACAACAATGGGGTCGAACAATTTGACTATGCCCCGAAACCACATCCATGTCACGTGGGGTCACATAGTGTTACGAAAAAAAAATATAAACAATGTGTTATATGAAATGCTTATGTTTGTTCATGTCTTTCGATTTGTATACATACCTTATACAGTAAGTAGCGGGCTTGCAGCAGACTTGATAGCCCTACTTTGATTTATTTTATGATCAATTTTGGCTTGTAAATACGAGTGTGTCTTATAAGCACTTGTGGGGACTTCGGTCTGTAATAGACCATTATCCTTTGTGTGTAACCTTTCTGAGTTTGTAATATCCATGGGTATAATTTGTATTGATTTTATAAAGTGTTTACTTGAGCAGTTGCTTGTGAATTCCGTTGGAATTGTTTCTTTTGGCCCGTTTTCTCTTTTGTAAGTCTAAGGGACCCTAGGATCTTGGGGAAAGCTGACCTTTGCGGACGGACACGCATGGGTGCCGCACGGTTTAGGCAAAATCAGCTAAGCCCGTGACATTATGGTATCAGAGCGGGACAAGCATACGTAGAAACACTCGCCATACAAATGTGGGGGACCTAGTTGGGTTGTATGGAGGACAACCAGCACGCGTAACCGTTTGGGGGAAACAGACATTGAGATGTAGGGAAAGGAGTTGCTCAGAGGAGCGGGTATCTAGACTTGGCACTCAAAGGAATGGCCAACCATTTGCACGAGAGGCACCACGAGAACAAGCAAGCGAAGAAGAATGCATAGCGTACAAAAATTGGGATGGCTGAGTTCGAGATATGGCTCGACGTTGGCAACCAAACTTGATGGTGCTCAAGGCAAGCGGGGTGCTTGGTGAGAGATAAGACCGTGCAAAGTGGAATGTGTTACGTAATGACCGAAAGAGTTGTACAAAGCTCACAGAGGTGAGGGGAATTGCTAACTCGAAGGATTCGATACTCATGCAAGGGCTTGTACACAGACGACGGAGTGTTCGTGGCCATCCCAAGACGTGATCGGAACTCAGCGCCATGGAGCATTAGAACTTTCTCTTCGACATGAAAAAGATACGTCCGTAGGTGGCTAAAATGTGCAACAAGTTCGGCACGTTACTATACCTTGAAGGGTGCAGTGAGGACTATATTGGCGAAGGGTCGCAATCTAACAAGTGCATTTGCGGGGGAAGAACAAGGCACAAGTTGTTCAGCAAGACGGAGTAGTCCAAAGGGGGTGGTGGTCTCCGTAACTTCCAGTGGGAAGAATGCAAAGATGAAAGTTGCTCCAACAGGACTTATATCTAAGAGAGATAAGTCCTAGTTCTCCAAAGGGAGAATCATGTGCAACGGACTGTACATATTGAGGAAGAGTTCCTCAAGGTAATATCTCCACAAAGCTCAACGGACTGAGCGAGTGACGAAAAGTCGTCGGATGATCTCGAATGAGGTAATGCATTGGTGGATGCATTTCAAGATCAAGTGGGGGAGCAATCCAAGACAACATCATATAAAGGCACACTTAGAGTCAATGTGGAAATCGAACTCAACGGATGACTAACTCGTGGAATGGTGGACGCGAGGGCCACTATCAACTCAATGCAAATCGAGGAGCGGAGCGACTTGGGTGTAGAAGATGGAATATGGAGCGGAGACACGGAGCTTTCATTGGATAGAGGTCAAGGGCATGAACTCTTATAGAGGCAAGAGTGGGATCATGTCGTTCCATGGGTTCTTCATTCCGATGGGGCGAACTTATCTTGCATGGTGCCAAAGACGAAAGGAGCTTCGAGACATATGCACCTTACCTCGAAGATGCATTTGACAGAGTAACTAAGGTGATTCAACTTATGGAGGTAAAGTTGGGTTCGGAAGACCTTAGCACGGGGCAAGAGGATGCAGAGGCATGCACTCTTGAAGAATATGCCACCATTTGAGTTGTGAAGAACAAGTGGTGCATAGTTGTGTTGGTAGGGGATAGAGGCCCAGGATCTAGACAATGGTGCACCAATTCTAGCGAAGTCAAGGGATTCAGGAGCTACTAGACGACGGACTATCCTAGAGCTATGCTTCGTCCGAGTGTGACCCAAGAGTGGGTGGACGAAGGTGAATTGCCAAGGGAGCGAACCAAAAATCGAAGATGGTGGAGACCCTACGAGGTGTTGGCAGGGGCCACATATGGAGAAGTCGTATGAGTTCATCACACGAGAATCTATATGCAATGGAGATGCCACTAGGAGGTGATATGGTGTAGCAGATCATGGTGGAATAGTTCGTGGCAGTGAAACACATGCAGTCATATCTCGTGAGGGACATGATCATCCGGATGTATGATTAGGAGCTACTGGGAGCTCCACTTTGGTGTATGACACAACAAGAAGAAGGGTTATAGATTCAAGGAGTGAATGTCATGGTACCGCAGAGGCAGGTCTTCGTGTGTGCATCAGAGTTTACATTGGATGAAAGCCTTAGTTACCAGCATATGAGGGCTGTATATCACCGAGGAAGATGTCCAAGTGTAAGTACCAGTGAGTCCCATGGAGAGGGACGTGATCATGTGAGTGATCAGGAGCTATTGGGAGCTCCACTTCGGTGAATAATGCAACGGCAATAAGGGTTGTGGATTCAAGGACTGAATGCTATGGTACCACAGAGGCAGGTCTTTCATGTGTGCGCATCGAAGCTTGCACCAGATGAAAGCCTTGGTCATCAGCATATGAAGGCTGTGTACCACCGAGGGAGAAGTCAGATTGCAAGTACTAGTTAGTCCCATGGAGGAGACTTGAGGTATGGTTAGAGTGACTGAAGAGTTGGACTGCTTCGGTGCTCACATTTGCTTAAGGGAGCCCGACAAGTCAGAGGACAAGGTCGAGTAAGCGAACGTTGCTACCAAGGAAGCTAAGGAGATTAGAATCAGCATGAGCCCTGCAACAAGATGGCGGAGGCCATGCATGAGAGTTACAATCTGTCTTTCCATCGCAAGGAGAACTAGTTGGAGGACATAGTGGTGTTGAAGCAGGTGATCGAAAGGGGCGAGAAAGTGACGACGAGTCCAGAGGGGCTCAATTACCCAAAAGCAAAGTGTCGGTTAGAAAGAAGGTGGACTCGGAGAAGCGCCACATTGTCGCAGAGGCAGATCTACCGATCGCAAAGGAATGGATACAGATGCAAGGCAACAGATAGTAGGGCCATGGGCTTGGTAGTACCATGGTACCACAGAGGCGGGACTTCCATGGAGTCATCGATCCCTTACTCTCATGGAGGGAGAGCATTGGTCGTAAAAAGGGCCGAGGATATAGAGAATGCAGAGGTAAACTCCAAGTACCAAGACAGGGTGGAAGGGCAGAAGCTAAGAAACTTCATAAGATCGATGTCAATGGGCTTCTCATCAAGATAGCCGAAAGCAAGGGACTTCAGGTTGATGCAGGAGTGCTCGACCAAGGAATAAAGTAGGCAGTATATGGTGGTACTATACCTTTTCTACTCAGAGGAGTATGCGACAAATGGAGAAGACGGTATAATCCCAAAGGCGACAAAAAATATCAAAGATTTACTCCAAGTTAGGGGACTCCAAGTTGGGGTAAACTTTTTTGCTCTTTTCGGGCAAAATTTCTTGAAGTTCAATGGCAGTGGGAAGGCGAATCACAGTAGCTAACTCAACGCAAGGAGTGCAAACACTTCAAGTGCTTTAGAAGTATGAGTAAAGAGCGGGCGAATGTTAGTAACCAGTTCAATGCATGAAGTACAAACTCGAGGAGGCAGGCGAAATCGAGTAACCTTTGTCTTCTCAACTCAGGAGAATGGGCGAAACTGAGTACCCCAATTCTCTTAACTCGAGGAGGTGAGCGAAGCCAAGTAATCTTGCCTTCTCAACTACTAAGAGAATAGGTGAAGTCGAGTATCCCAGTTCTCTTACTTATCCAGCAGAGGAGCTCTGCATAAGTTCAATGACCCTTCGAAGAAAGCTTATAGAAGATAATAGTTGTCAAATTCTCACCATTGGTGATCAATACTACCGAGAGTAGATTGTTTGCTTCATTTCCCAATTGAATGCCAATCGAAAGCGGGAGTGATGTGAACCTACTTGGAAGTGACAACTAAACGTGGAAGAATGATCAATGTGCAAACATTATATAGGAAGGACCTCAAAAACTTTAAAGTTTACGAGACAATGCTCGTTAAAGTTTCAACAAGCATCCATCTAGTTCAAGCAACATGAGTATACTGTGATACTGGCGTATAATAAGGCAGGTCTTTTCCTTCATCAAAAGGATCTGCGAGATTCAACAAGGATCAGCACAACTCAGCCAACCCTATACCATATTCAGTCATTGGTGAGTTGAAGCAGTATGACGAATCAGAGTTCAACTACTCAACAACAGCGGTTGGGAGCCAAAGGGGCGGGGCGTGTTGCAGCCAAAGCAGAAGATTGAAGATTCAACAAAATACGAGGAGATGCAGTGTCTACAGTGGTTTCGATGTGGATGTCGAAGGAATAAGTGGGGGAGAATGTCACGGACAAAAATGTAAACAAAGTGTTTGATGAAATGCTCATGTTTGTTTGTATCCTTCGGTTTATGTACATACCTTGTATAGCAAGTAGCGGGCTTGCAGTAGGCTTGACAACCCTAGTTTGGCTTACTTTTTGATCGATTTTGGCTTGTAAATACGAGTGTGTCTTGTAAGCACTTGTGGGGACTTCGGTCTGTAATAGACCATTATCCTTTCTACAACCTTTTTGAGTTTGTAATATCCATGGGTGTAATTTGCATTGGCTTTATAAAGTGTTTGCTTGAGCAGTTGCTTGTGGATCCCGTTGGAATTGTTTATTCTGACCCGTTTTCTCTTTGATAAGTCTAAGGGACCCTATGAGATCTCGAGGAAGGTTGACCTTTGCGGACGGACACGCATGGGTGCCGCACGTTTTAAGCAAAATCAACTAAGTCCATGACAATATGGTATCCTACCTAGTATGAGATGGGTCGGAAGAAAGATATTTAGGCATGAAAGACTTATCCATTTGCAAAAAAGATTACTTTTATTCAACTTCTTTCTTTCTATATTTTCTTTTTAATTAATTATTTATTGTATTCAAATAATAATAACATCTTAATGTCATTTTTTATTTTCTGACACTCAGTATATATCAAAGAGTATCTAATTCAATATCGGTCTCTATCACAAGATCAATATGACGATGAGAAGCATACTTACTTGAATGGCCTCTCAAACTAAATCAGAAAAATACCCTATAAAATCCATCTAATACTTAAGTTGTAATAGTGCTTTAGTTTGCTAGCATATAGTAAATGAAAATACCTTTAACGAGCATACTTAATATTTTTTATAAATAAATTAAGTAATAATTAAAATTTAATTAATAATTACTTCGTAATCAATAATTTGGTAGGTTCGTCAAACATTACTTGAACGTCAACAATCATTTGAAATATCATGGGTTTGAGGTGATAACTCATGGTGACATAGCATTAAGATGTTCATGTGTATTTTTTTCGTTATCGACAACAAAATATAATGTTGGGATTTGGCTATATAGATTACTCTATTTTTACATGTCAAACCTAAAATAGAAATACTAAAACTTATAAATGTATTTGATACTTTTTGACAACTTAAGAAGGAGAAGAAACAAAAATACATCCTCACATATATCTGTATATCTCTCGCTCTCTCTCTAAGCAAATCTTGCAGCTTCTTTATCCAAACGTTGTAATCTCGCCTCGTGATCGAATCAAGGAAACCACGTGGAAACTACCCCAAGCAAGATGGGCAGTGAGGTCAATGGTCAAAGTCAAATATGCCCAAGACCTTTCCTTGCTCCACCAACCCCCCCTCCTCCCTACCTCCTCGACGACCCCGAGCCTGACCCCTACGAGCTCACCTCTTCGGCGGCCAGCTTACCACGCGCGCCGATCTGGCACCGGAGCTCCAGCATCTACGGTCAGCGGAACTACGGATGGACGCCCTCGTCTGTCGAGCCCTTAGCGGCGGAGGAGAGGAATTACCCGGGAGTGAGGCGGCGGCCCTGGGGGAAGTTCGCGGCGGAGATACGCGACCCGGCCAAGAACGGGGCCAGGGTGTGGCTGGGGACGTTCGACACCGCCGTGGACACCGGCCTCGCCTACGACCGCGCCGACTACCGGATGCGCGGCTCCCGCGCGCTGCTCAATTTCCCGTTACGGATCGGGTCGGAGGAGACCTCGGAACCGATGTCCCCAGCGGTGGTGGCGCCGTCGAAGCGGTCTGCGCCGGAGCCTGCTTCACCTTCTTCATCACTATCCTCCTCCTCCTCTCCTCGCTCTCCTTCAGAGAAGGCCTCGTCCAAGAGGAGGAAGAAAGAGACGGGGGCGGCCGTCACATCGTCTTCTCTCCCACCCGCGGCTCCCGGATCGGTGTCGGAATCAGTTCAGGCGCAGGCCGGTTCGTAATTCGTGAACCGAACCGGAATTCTCTCGGTTGGTCCGGTCGGACAACGAGCCGTTGTCACGCATGTCTTCGTGAGTTGAAAGAAGAATGGCAGGCAGTAAGAAAAATAATGGAAGAGGAGGTACTGTTACTTTCTCGAACAGGAAAATGTATGTTGGAGCGGAGGATGTGTGCGTGTGTGTGTGTGTGTGTGTGTGTGAGAGAGAGAGAGAGAGAGAGAGAGAGGTGTTCTTGTCATTTTGTATAAAACAAGCTTCCGAGATTGGATTTGATGTCCATCGACTAAATGACAGTATGCTGCTGTTATCTATATACTGTTTTTGTTCCCATCATATTTGTATTCAGTAACTTGCAACCCTTCAAATCATGCAAGGGTTGAGTAAGCACCGATGCAGAGACGAAAGCTACTGGATAACATCCGCCCATGGTGTTATGAACTTTGGTTTGATCTCTGCCACCTGTCTTCACTCTGAGGTTCATGGACTGACTCATGGATTGATGCCGACCCAACATGTATATTACTATAATCCCAAGATCTGAGTAGAATCCATGTCATATTCATCCTTAGCTAAGATTTAGGTATATATAATCAGGATCCTAACTCGATTATAAGAATTTTGCTCTACATTGGTGATGTGGTATGAGTCGTTGACTTTGAAATGATGTTATCGTCATCATATCGATATCTCCGAGAGATAATTATGCTTAATGGTAATAATTAGACTAATATTTGTTAACTATATACAGAGCGTTGGCATATCGTGGGTCAAAGTTGAAATTTGCTATGTACCTTTCAGTTGGATCTAAATTTGAAAACTTTAATTCTTTATAAAATTTATATTAGGATGATAAATATGTAGTTATGGTCCAACCCAATAGGCCTTTTTTTAAGTTGAACACAATTCTTAACGTGAGTTTTGGTTATCAGTTTGATCGATTAATGCAACTAAATGTATTTGATCCTGGATTACATTTGATTGGAATAATTTTTGATCAATATCAGCTCATTCACCATGAAAACTGACATCTAAGTAGGGCTCTATATCATCAACTCCCAAAGAATATCGTAACGCATCCCCCGCACCAATGATTGATAATAATCATCCTATCTTATTAGGATCAGTTGTCAGAATAATCAGGTTGTATGATGATCTCATCCCAGACTAGCCAATAAGTAAAGCCTGTAGGTATAAAATGAATCCCCTAGCTCACGCTGAGGGGAGGACCGATATTGACCATACATCTACTCACTCTCTATTTACAGCTTATGTCATTTTCTTCTCCCCCTCTTTGACTTATTGAGATTATGTCGGGCAACCCCTAGCGTCGGCCTAACATGTAGGGTCATCAATTACTTGAGGATACTCGAATGATCCAACTTTCAGAGAAGAAACTTTATAGCCTGGAGGATCCCAGTCCATTTACCTATACGTCCCAAGCAGAAGGACTAGCAATAGAATGATCTTCGATTAGACGACCTACACCACCTCACCTCTGCCAAGATAGATTGGGTTGACTTTCATCATAACAATAATGTTGGATGAATTAGAATGTGTTATACTAGTGTTTGGGACTATTGGTGAATTAATTAATTGACTTGTAAAACTAAGGTTGATAGTGTACCTACAAGATCATCCAACGCTTAAGCCAGATAATAAACTATATTTAATAATTTTCTATATAGCGTAAGTGGATGTGCCATGAGGTATTTTATGGTCGAGATGTATAACCCCACTCACTCACGCTTAGTGCATAATTTTATCAAATCGTAGGATGTTGTCGGAATATGAAGGGTCACCAAAATCATCAAAGGTTATTGTCATTGACATGTGTTGATTGAACATTCCCTTAGACGACGGTTAGGTTTAACATATGATATAGAGACCATGACATATTTATGATTACCAACACCTCATCATCTTATAGGTGATAGATACCTCATCGTTATAAGCAATTACATTACATTAAAGCACGAAGACAAATATATTAAAAGTAGTAATTACAATGAAAGAAACTCACGGGACTTTTTCGCATGAGTAACTTGTTCTTTTGTTGGATTCTCGATAGCAACGCAATGGGACTGATACTATGTTGTATAATTAATTGTGCGGTTTCCTAAATATTTTTGGCATGATAAGCCCAAGCCACCAATGTAGCAGACACAGTTATAGTGATCGGAATAATCACCTTCTTTATAGATGTGAATCATTTAACTCTTTAAAATACAGAATCACATTGTCGTATAAATCTTTATAACCCTCTTTTCTGTGCTGATAACAGCATCTGCAATAGATTCACGAGCACCATCCAGTGTAGTAGCTATCCAATCATTTTACACAGCATCAATATTTCCATCCTACGATGCTTTTGGTTCAATATAATATTTTCAAGGGCACTTTGCCTCCGGAATGGGGAGATTGTTAAATTTTGCATTTAAGGCACCATGGAGATAAAAGTACGCCCAAAGCTTTACATATTTGTGATTGATTAGATGTTAATTGGAAGTGTAGTTGAATTTGTTCTGCCATTAGTTCCAAGTAAACAATTTGGCTTGAAATAGTTTCTATATGTTGCCGAGGCCATTATTCTGGTACACTATATTTGTCAAGTGGATAAGGAATGACTTAGGAGATAGATATTATTATCTTGAAGAAAAATCAATGGGATTGTAGAAGAAGACCTGGTGAATATTGTTCTAACTCGAGCCATCATTACCTGTATTCAAGATCAACTTTAGAGCTCAGACTCTCCAAGATATTGACTATATAGTCTAATAGGTCTTCTAAAAATTGGCTTCCTAATTTGCTCTAAAATTAAATAAGAAAAAAAAAAAGAAATTAAAAATTTTGTAGGATATTGAAAATGATAGGACGTGATCAATAATAATAAATTAAAAAAAGATATGTAAATCTTTAACTAATGATTGGATCTCTTCGAAACATTAGTTGTTCGGAACTCGTTATAAGGATGTAATTTAACACAAACTTCTTGAGATCGTTCTTTATCGCGAAACCTCAAAAAAAAAAAAAAAAGGAAAAACCAGGTCCTGTTGGCATTTGTGCAATTAGGATCCATTAGACTCCAATAAATTTTTATTAAAATCATATCATTATTTTCATTCATTTAATGACCCATAAATTCAAGAAAACAAGAAAAACAGTTGAAAAGACTGGAGGAAAAAAAAAGAGAGGGGGAGAATAGAACCGACCATCATAAGAAATTGGGACACCAAATTCATTTATTCTAGTCAAACATTACATCACTCGAACATTTATGAAACTCAAAACCAACTTAACAGATATTAGCCACACTTATGATTCATCAACAAAAGAATCTATACAATCACCAAATTAACTATTTACCACAAATTCACTTCACCGTAGACAACACCCAGCATTTCTAAATTAACTCCACATAAAATATACTTATACAAAAATCATAATAAATCATCCGATAATATTTGCTAACAATCAATTGAATTATATCAAGATGAATACAAAGATTGAGATGCTAATACAAAAGGATTGAGACATTTGTAAGGTTATAATAGCTCAATTTATCGTATCAAGACACAATCAAAGATAGAGAGTGCAATAGGAAAGATTAGGACACTTGCAAGATCATAATAATTCAATCGATCATAACAAAATAAAAGCAAGACTAGGACACTTGTGACTCTTTCGACAAAGATTCTTACAATGAATTTTTATATGGGTTTGTGGTTCATTATTCTTCAAGTTGCGAGAGACCATTTGATATTGTGAATAGACTTTACAAGGATTCGACTTGGGTTGTGTTGAATAGAGCTCCATATAAAATTAAAATAGGTGGAGCTAGGTTAGTTTGAATTAATTCTAATCTGAATTCTAATTATGAAGCCAATATACCCCTATATTTCTAGTTAGATCTTAAATTCGGATTGGAAAGCTTCTAAGCTTATGCTTCAATATCTAAACTCTTGGGTTAGTAATCTAATAAGCTTTCACTCCACAAGCTTATGCATCAACATTAATAGAATAATACAAGATATATAATTACTCATTTATTGATGATTTAGAGAGAAAATCTAAAATATTTTATTCAAATCTAATAATACCCCCTATGCAATCAATAATAACAATAGATTAGAATGAAACCAACTGGCTTAGTAAATCCCATTACTCCAAGTACAATTAATCCTATGGATGGTAACTTTGATGACTTTGGTTGTCAAAATCCTAATAAAGAAGTAGATTTTTTATTTATTAAGAAACTAGATGAAAGAAAGAATAACAACATCAATACAATAACACAAGACATATAAATGCTACTGACAGAATATTAATAGTTTAGGGAGAAAACAAAGCATTTTATCCAAATCTAATCATACCTCCTATACCACCAATAGTAATAATAAATTACAATGGAACAGCTATTAATAATACATTAGCAAAGTTTATAACTCTTAGCATAATTAATTCACACTAATAATAAATTATCATATTCCAATAGTTTGTGTCAATCAAGCCCTCTGATTGGATTTCTTCTTGATTGAACAAGAAATCTCAATCCTCCTAATTTGTTGTAACAGTAAATAAGGACAAGAAAGAAATTAAAATTTTGTAGGATATAGAAATGATATGACATAATGAATAGGAATAAAATTAAAAAAAATGATGCACAAATCCTTACTACTATAGGATTTCTTCATGAGATGTTAGGAGCAAGATACAAGAATATAATGCCAACGTAGGCGACATCTTGAGATCCTTCTTTATACATAAACCTCGGAAAAAAAAAAGGAACCATATCTTGTTGGCGTTCGTGCAATTAGAATCTGGAACATTGCTTCATTATAATCCAATAAATATTTCATTAAGACTTCATCATTATTTTTATTCATTTTACAACTCTAAAAATCAAGAAATCAAGAGAAGTGGATTGGATTTCATCTTGAGTGAACAAAATCCTAACACTCCTAATTCATAAAAAAAATAAATTAGAACAAGAAAGAAATTCAAATTTTGAAGAATATTGAAAATGGTAAGACATAATTGATAAGAATAAATTTTAAAGAAAAATATATAAATCTTTAACTAATCTGATTGGATTACTTCGCAAAATTGGTTATTCAGAAAAAGGATATAAAGATATAATGTCGATGTCCGTGACTTCTTGATATTGTTCTTTGCCCTAAAAGTCTAAATAAGAGGGGGAAAATTGATCTTATCAGCGTTCTTGCAATTAGGATCCAAAAGATTGATGTGGTCAAATTCAAATAAATGCTTGATTAAATCCTCGCCATTATTTTCATTCATGTTATGACTACAAAAAGCGAGAATTCAAAAAGAAAGTGGATTGGAGTTCTACTTGATTGAACAAGAAATTCAAAAAGAATTCAAATTAATTTTAATTTGCTATAAAATTAAACAAGAATAAGAAAAATTAAAATATTATAGATATTAAAAATGATAGGACATAGTTAATAAGAATAAATTTAAAAGAAAGATGTACAAATCTTTAAATAATCCAATTGGATTTCTCATAAGGAACTTGTTCTTTAGTTGAGTTCCCTACGAACAAAGCAATAAATTTTTATTTTCTTTCTTAAAAGCCTAAAAAAAGGGGGAAACCAAATATTGTTAGTGTTCATGCAATTAGAAAAAAAGAGAAATCAATAATCAAGTTGTAGAAAAAAATAACAGGATGCAGAGTTATATTTACTGAAAATTTTTTGAATTGAAAAAAAAACAAACGTATAATATAACTTGTATAAAATAGATAAAAATAGTTCATCATCAAGTTTAATGTCATAAGAGGATATAAAAAATTCACCATCTCAAACAAATTAAATAAAAATACATAACTGAATAAAAAGAGATTCCAAAAAGCTTATGCCAATGCAAATTAGGTTATTCAAGAACTTCTTTTCTAATCCTAAAGTATCAAAATAATTACTAGTGCATAAAACAATCTTTCATGCATAGAAAACTATAAAATTAAGTGCTTTAAATCAGCTAACTAACACCTTTAATACATTTCTTGGCTATAAATAAAAACATCTTGAAATAGCTTTAACTTTCTACTTCAAATCAATTATTAATGAAGCGACTTTAAATTTCTTTAATGAAAATACTCATGAGCTATCATATTTGAGAGGTTTGGATAAAAGGCTATGAGATAAACATTGTGAGTTGTATAGGATTCAATAAGATTTACTTGAGCTGACTATAGCAAAGTAGGCACTCCAACCACATGATAATGACTAAAATAAACCATGTTAAATGTTAAAACACTCCAAAACATTATGCTATCTTGATCTCAAAAGCATTCTTGTTAATTCTCTTAAGTATATTCATCGAAGCCTTTGGTTTTAATTTTCTAAATTTATTTGGTGGTAACCTCTCTCTTTAGATAAATTCAGATCAAATCACCTATATTAAACTTTATACGCTTTTTGTGTTTATTGGTAGCTTGCATGTGGCTCTTATTTTATTTTCCAATGGTTGCTCTAACTTTCTCATGCAACCTTTTTATCTGCTTAGCCTTCTCATCTACATTTTTACTAAATTGCTTAGTTGTAAAATAAGAAACTAAAATCTAAAGGATATGTAGGATTGACCTTTGGAATAAGATTAATGTGATGCTGGATGTCTCTCAAAGGTGGAAGGTTATGTGGGATTCTAGTATAACTTCTTGAAATTCCTTTAGTATTGGTTTCATGATTGTTGATGGCTCATTGTGTTGTTCATTCTCCTCTACTACTAGAGTCAAAACATGACCACCCCTTTTTAATTCACCCTTGCATTCATCGTAGGATATGAAAGACAAACCATGATTAGCATAAGTAACATCTTCTTCATCATCATCATATTTTTGTTTGTCATTGGCTTCATTTCTTTTTCTATCATTATGTTTTTCCATAAATATAATAAAATCCTCCTATTTGGACAATATAAAGAAATATTCCCAAAACTATGACATTCGAAGTATTTTTAGCTACTTAGTGTAGAAGAATTAGGTGGTTGTTTGTTGTCAGCTGATCTTTTACCCTTGTCTTGCACCTTCAATACACTTTGCTTTGGAGAGTAGTCTTAGAATTTTCTCCTCTCGTATAGCCATCTTTCACCCTGTATCGAGAACCCTTTTTAAACTTTTGATGTTTCTTCACTTTTAATGCCAGCTTACTCACATCATATAAAGACCAATGCATTTAGAGTTGAACTACCTTGGCAATCTCATATTTTAGACCTCATAAATATCTTGCAATGGTCTATTCTTTTAGTTCCATAAGCTCCCCTTTTAATATAAGATTGTCGAACTCTGTTGTGTACTCCTCCACACTAAGATTTTTTTGCTTAAAATCAAAGATTTTTAGAAATATTTATTGCTTATAGTTGTTAGGTAAATATTTTCTTTTTAGCTCACTTTTCATTTTATCTCATGTTATGATTTTACTCTTCCCCTCATGTTCCCTTTACTTTAGATTTTTCCACAAAAAAGATGCATTCCTTCTTAGTTGAGTGCTACAAGCTTAACCTTCTTTTATTCTGATGGTTTATGAAAATTAAATATTCTTTCAACTGTATTAAGCTAATCAATAAAGTTAATATTGATTTTACATTCAAACCCCATAATATCTAACCTTGGGTTGTATTTATTTTGTCATTCATCTTGGTCTCTACGTCTTGCTTGAAGTCTTCAAAACTCCCTTGTATAAGAAGTGTATCATCATCAAAACCATACATTTGGGCAACATTTTCATGTAGACTATGTAACAATCTTTGTAACTGCAACCTCAAGGATTTAACGTCATCTTCATAGCCAATACCTTCATCAACTACTTCTTTCCACTCCGCCTTGCCATAATCTCTAGCCTTTAGCTCTAATACCAAACTGATACCGGAAAGAGAGGAAGATGAATAAAATTTGAAAAAAAAAAAGAGAAATCGATAGTCAAGTTGTAGAAAAGAAACAATAGGATGTAGAATTATGTTTGCTAAAATTTCTTTGTATTGAAAAAGAATAAACATAGGATATAACTTACATAAAATAGATAATAATAGCTCACCACCAAGTTTAATGTCACAAGAGGATATAGAAAATTCACCACCTCAAGAAAATTAAACAAGGATACAGAATTGAATCAAAAGACTCACCACTTAAGAAAACATCAAAGAGATATAACATTTTAGAGAGATTTCAAAGAGCTTTTCCCAATACAAATCATGTGCCAGGATCAATTGGCACTAAGAGGGGGGATGAATTAGTGCAAGAGTGAAAGTACATGAGTTTAAAACCTTGCTTACGAAAAGTGAAGAAAGAAAATCGAAAGCGCCTTTTAGTAGAGCAATAGAAAGTAGCAAGTCAAGCAAATAAGGAACACTCACAATTATAGTGGTTCGGCCTCAACCTAGCCTACGTCCATTCCCGAGTCCTCTTCTCCAAGGTCCACCAGTGTCCACTATCAATCTTTTTTAAGTAAAGATCAAACTCTTATACCTTTCTCTCTCCTTTTCACAGGCTTAGGAGATGAACCTTATAACCTTACAAGCTTACAAGGGAGACAAGAGTTATAATTCTTTCCCTCACTCCCTTGCCCTTTTTTTTTTCTTACAATTTTACCACACTATTTTTTCATAGAATTTCTAGCACAAAGTATTATGCTAAGTGCAAGAAATCTTGGGGTATTTATAGACCCCAATTGGCTTCAGAAATGGAGCCGAAAATTCATATCTTTCTGTAAATTCTATGTACGGGGGGTACTACCACCGTCAATAGCCCAAAAACAGGGCTATGGCGGTACTACCATCGCTTGGGTAGTACCAGTACTGGCTTGGGCGGTACCACCGTCGCCCACTGGCGGTACTACAATTGGGAATCTAATAAAAGCTCATTTTTTCCATACTTTTATGGACCTGATTCATGTCTCCTATTGACCCCTTTCCAGGTCAACCAATTGAGCTCAAACCGAGCTTAATCCATCCCCAAAGTGGACTCGGTTTGCCTTACTTGAGTTAATTTGGATTGCTTCCAAATCTAACTCAATTAGAACTCAAACCCAAACCGATGCTAACTACGACTTAATCAATTACAATCATGTGACCGTTAAGGTCAACAAGACCCTCCTGACTCCCGGCAAGATTTTCGGCAACCCTCGATAATCTTCCAGTGAGTCTCTTGGTTTTCTTCCAGTGAACTCCCGATGCCATCCTAGCAAGCTCGGCAAGCTATTGGCGAACTCCCAACAAGCTTCTGGTACCTTCGACAAGCTTATGGTGCTCCCGGCAAGCCTTTGTTCCCTTCGGTGAGCTCTCGGTAAACTTCCGACAAGTTTCCGATACCTTCGGCAAACTTCCGACGAGTCTCTTGGCGGGTTCCCATTGCATCGTCCAAACCTTGGCCCGATGCCCGGACTTGACTCTAGCCCATATCTGATTGTAATTGTCTCTCTGTCGTAGTTAATCCTGCATCAATTATCTCTAGTACACATATTAGATTAAAAATCCATCAATTGATTTCATCATCAAAATATGAGATTCAACATCAGGTTCTTCAAAAACTTCCTTCCTAAAATGAAGGTTCTTCAAAAACTTCCTTTATAGTCCCCAATTGGCTTCAAAAAATGAAGCAAAAAATTCAAACGTATCCGAAAAATCTAGGTACGGGCGATACAACCACCGACGCCAGTGGTACTACCCCCAAATACTACCTTGAAAATAGGGCGATGATGGTGCAACTATCGTCAACCGACAGTACAACCATCGGGAATCTTGAAAAAGTGTTTTCTCTACTTTTCTATTCCTGACTTGTACATTTAGTTGACCCCTTTCCAGGTTAACCAAATCAGCTCAACCTGAGCTCAATCCAAACCCAAATATAGACCCGGTTTGCCTCACTTGAGTTAATTTGGATTCCTTCTAAATCTAACTCAAATTAGACTCAAATCTAATTACGATTCACTTGATTACAACCATACATGACTATCAAGTTTAAAAATGATCTAACTCCCGGTAACCTCTGGTAATCCTCTAACGAGTCTTACGGTCTTCTTCTAGCGATCTCCCGATATGTTCCTAACGAGCTTCCCGATTCCTTCGACAAACTCCTAGTGAACTCCCGATGAACTCCCATCGTATTGTCCGAACCTTGGTCTGATACCCGAACTTGATTCTAGCCCAACATCTAGTTATAATTTTTTTTTCTCTGTCATAGTTAATCTTATATTTTTTTCTCTAATACACATGTTAGATCATCGAACCATCAATTGATTTATTATTAAAATCCAATATTCAACATAAAGCACATAACTCCTAATAATATTAATCCCACATATTACAACTTCTCCCATGTCAACAATTTGTCTTATCAAGCCGTTCAGATCAAATTTCTTCTTGATTAAATAAGAAATATCAATCCTCCTATTTTGCTATAAAATTAATCAAGAACTAGAAAGAAATTGGAATTTTGTATGATATAGAAAATGATAGGACATAATGAATAAGAATAAAATTAAAAGAGAGATGAGCAAACCTTTAACTACTAGTGTAGGATTTCTTCATGAAATTGGTTGTTCAAAACAAGATCTAAAAATATAACGTCAACGTAGATGACATCCATTCTTTACACTTAAACCTCGAAAAAAGAGGAGAAAATCGGATCTTGTTAGCGTTCGTGCAATTAGAATCCATAAGGTCGATGCAATCGGATTCCAACAAATGTTACATTAAACTCATGTTATTATTTCCATTTATTTTATGAATCAAAACATTAAAACAAAAGAAAAAGTGGATTGGATTTCATCACGATTGAACAAGAAATCCCAACCCTACTAATTTACTGAAAATTTAACAGAAACTGAGGATGAGAAGACATAATCAATAAGAATAAATCCAAAAGAAAGATGTACAAATCTTTAACTACTCGGACAGGATTATTGATTACTGATGGCATTTAATTTAAATATTGTGAAGTAATCTTTAACTACTCGGACAGGATTACTTCACAATCTTTAACTCCTCGCCATTGTTTTCATTCATTTGACAACTTGAAAAATCGAGAATTAAAAAAAAAAGACAGATTGGATTACTTCTTCATTAAACAAGAAATCTCAATCTCAACCCTCCTAATTTGCTATAAAATTAAATAAGAACAATAAAAAGTTAGACTTTTGTAGGATAATGAAAATGGTAGGGCATAATCAATAAAAATAAATCTAAAAGAAAGATGTGCAATTCTTTAAATAATCTGGTTGGATTTCTCATAAGGAACTTGTTCTGTAGTTGAATTCCCTGATAACAAAGCAATTAGGATGTTCTTGGCCTTGAAACCCCAAAAAAAGGGAAACCAAATCTTGCTAGCATTAGTGCAATTAGATCCAAAGGATTGGTGTCATTAGATTCCAATAAATGTTTGATTAAATCCTCATTGTTATTTTCATTCATTTCATGACTCGAAAAATCAAGAAATCAAGAAAAAAATGGATTGGATTTTTTCTCCATTGAATAAGAAACCCTAACCCTCCTAATATACTAAAAAATTAAACAAGAGTAAGAACAAAATTATAAATTGGTAGGATTGTGAGAATGATAAGATGTAATCAATAATAATAAATACAAAAGAAATGTGCAAATCTTTAACTAATTTGATTGGATTACTTCACAACATTGGTTATTCAAAAAATGATATAAGAATATCAATGTCACAAACGATCATTGTGCACCCACAACAACTTCATCAATAAGTCATTCATCATTTTTGCATGCTTGTACAGATGCATGACAATATATTTTACCTTAGTTTTGTGTATTTTTGCATGAAAATTATAAGTAAGAACACTTCACAACGTTGCAGAACAATGACTCGCCAAACTAGGAAAACTGTCCTAAAATGGCTCTATTTTCGTGTGCCACAACTTGTTTTCTACAGACCACGATGTGATTCAAAACGTCAGCCAGCTCATATCCCTGGAACCCCCTAGGTGATATAGGGTTGGATGGGAACAATCTTCACAAGTTTGCAAGTTAAATTGATGGGAACTTGCCATTGCGTTCGACACCCGTTGAGTAGTCGTTTGTGGACTTACGACTATTCATTTTACCTTCTAAAGTTCTTGTTTCCTCATTCCTCTCTTTTTTTCTCTTGCACACTATGTGATTATTAAATTGCTTGTAAAGCTGCCTTCTTCAAAAGATGTGGGGACTTGTATGTCACTCGCTTTCGAACTAATCAACTTGCTCTTATTACAGGTCCTTCGAGACCTAAGCAAGGTTACAACTAGGCTAGCCCTTTGTAGATGAATAATGCAATGGTACCTTATGACTTAGGTAATCCCAGTTAAGTTCGAAACATTGGAGCAAAGGTGCTTCACGACTTAGGCAACTCAGCTAAGTCTGTGACTTTGTTACAATGGTGTCTCATGACTTAGGCACTTTTAGTTAAGTCTGTAACATTGTGGTATTATAGCTTGCAATCAATTCAAGCAAAGCGAAGAAGTTTCACAATCTCGCTATGCCAAAGTATCATGACAAATCGAGCAAGATGGGACAAGCCGAACCATTGCCTTAAGCAATTGCAGGTGGGCTACAAGTGCAAACTTGCTCTCAAGCTGTTGGAGCTATTCATGAGGAGCGCAACAACGAACAATATGAGCGAGAAGGAATATTCTCTGTGAGTGGAGGAGGCACAATCTAGAGCGCCAACCGAGAAAAGAAACCACAAGGAGAGACTTATAGCAGTAGAAACCTACCTTGATGTTCTTGAAGCAAGTTTAGATGAATTCTACCAAGGCCAACGAAGGTTCATCGAGGTAGAGAGCTCATAAGAAGAAGAAGTTTAATCTTGGATCAGTAAGGTTGAGTCCCTAATCAATCGACTAATGGAAGACACCAATGACTCCGTGCAACATCTACATGAAGTTGTGGCAGAACTTATGTCTAGGGTGACATTGCTCACAAGGGCTCTTAATGTGGGAGGGAGCAATACTTGTGTCGCTCTATCACAAAATTTGAGGGCACCCAAGCCGCATTGCTATGGGGGTGCCAAGGATGTCAAAGAGCTCGAAAATTTTCTATTTGACATTGAACAATACTTCCGAGCTACGAGGCTCGACTCTGAAGAAACCAAAATTTCAATAGCAATCATGTATTTAAATAGGAATATAAAACTTTGATGGTGAATATGCTGGAAAGAAATCCAATAAGGTCGGTGTCGAGTGGACACATGGGAGGAATTAAAGCGGGAGTTGATGACTTAGTTCCTCCTTAAAAATATGGAGTTCATTACAAGAAGGAAGCTGAGACAAGGGGCAGCTGCCCGTGGCACGCCTGTAAGGGGCGACTGCCCGCGGTGCGCCCGCAAGGGGCGGCTGCCCGTGGCACGCCTGTAAGGGGGCGGTCACCAGCGGCCTGCCCGCGACCAGCCTTGTCGCCTGCGCAGGGGCAGCGACCGCGACAGCGCAGAGGGGGGCAAAGAGAGGGCTAGGGCATCCTTTTGAGAAAAGGATGGTCCTGTCCCTTTGAATTTTGAAAATTCTAAGGACTATCCTCATGTACAGAATTTCAAAAATTTCCTCAACGATTCTAGAAATTTCGATGACTGTCCTCATGTATAGAATTCTAAAAATACCCTTGATAATTCTGAAAATTCTAAGGACTGTCCTCTTATCCAAAATTATGAAAATACCCTTGACAATTCTAAAAATTTCGAGCATATCCTGATTTTCAAAAAAATAATTAATTAAATATTTTAATTAATTATTATATATATCTAGTAATCCTATATATGATGTGATGTACATGTGATGTATGATGTAGATGGATGATCATGAGTCATGTGTTGTGATGTGTGTAATTATGATTATTATTATTATTGGGGCCTGCGTGCTTGCGTTTTTCTCGTTTCTTGTTGGGCTTGCATGTCTGCATTTTTCTCATTTATTGTTGGGCCTGCGTGCCTGTGATTATTTGTAATTACATGGAGAGGCACAGCGGGAGCGTGGAGGTGACAGCGGGACCCACGATGCCATGGCGGGAGATTACGACGCATGGTGATGCGACGATCCGACGGAACCAATGATGACGAGATCAACAATCACAAGGCATGGAGATGCACCAATGCACACATAGATCCTATTGTGAGTGATTAGGCCCATTGGCTCGGGCTTAATCATATTAGGTGACCGCTCATGATCATCTGGTGTGGTTTGCATATGTGATGTGTTATACACCTACTAGATATATGTATATATATATTTGCTTGCGATGTAGATATATATTAAATATGTATGTGTGTGACTTGACATATTAGGAGACCGATACGAAATAAAAATCCCTCATACGATAATATTAAGTTGGTAACCGTGAGGCAATAAGATTGACCCATGTGACCTTCCATCGTTATATGAAGAAATTGAATCACGACATAGGTTGAGTTGGTCGAGTCCCTCGAGGCTCACCTATCTGCGTGATCGAGTTCTTACCTACGACATAGAGATGTCAACGGTGACCTAAGGACATGGTATGCTTGATCGAGTCCCTCGAGGGCATATCATCAAATCAGACTCATCTTGTAACGATGGTGATGACTTAACTGGATATCATGGTCGGTCGAGTCCCTCGAGACCATGATGATTCGGAGGCTGAACGTGACGGGAATCACAAGGAGTTGTGATTGGCAAGAGTTGTCTACCTTTTGGGCTTAGTGTAATTGGTCGAGTCCCTCGAGGTTGTACTAAGATGCCAATTGGATCCCGATCCCCATTAGAAGTTTGCCGGAGACTTCCGTCTCACGTGTCGAGGGTGTCGCGTGATTCGCTAAGAAAATAGTGGGAGTATATTAAGATAGAAGTCCATTTCTTAATTAGTATTTTTTATAAAATCTGCATGTTATTTAATTTACGCTATATCTTACTTGTCACTTGCAAAACCCCTACATGACATATTTGATGCCAACCGCCTCATTAGTCCAAAAGCTTCGTAATTTGAAAATTATTCTCACGGAGGAGAAAATCATATGTCTTTGATATAATTCTGCCCACGCCGGAAGAAGGGGCAAGCAAGGATGAGATCGCTCGTTATGTGAAGTATATAGATGATTCCATATTGGCAAAATGTTACATGTTGGCCCCCATGACTCCTGAGTTACAAAGGCAACATGAGAGCATGGATGCAGATTTCATCCTTCTTCATCTCCGCTAGCTGTTTGAGAAACAGGGAAGAACTCAAAAATATAAGATATCTAAGAAACGCTTCCAAGCCAGGATGACAGAAGGGACATCAGTTGAGAACCATGTCCTAAAGATGATAGAGTGGATCGAAAAACTCATAGGTTTAGGAATAGTCCTAGAGGATCTATGCATTGATCTTATGCTTCAGTCCCTACCAGATTCCTTTTCTCACTTCTTCATGAATTTTAACATGAGCAAGTTTGAGGTGACTCTCCCTAAGCTCCTCAATATGTTGAGGGAAGCTGAGAGTGCCATCAAGAAGGAGAAGCCAATTCTCTATATTGGTGAGACCAAAAAGAAAAGGAATGCTAGCAAGACCCTTAAGAAGGGCAAGGGCAAAGAAAGACCAGGTAAGGCAAAGGCTACCAAGAAATACCCGAGAAAGGATAAAGGACAGTGCTTCCACTATGGCCAAGATGGGCATTGGAAGAGGAACTGTAAGGACTACCTTACAGAGAAGGCGAGACGGAAGGTTGAAGAAGCTTCAGGTATATTCATGATCAGTCTCCACTTTTCAGATTTTCATGATAACACATAGGCATTAGATACCGGGAGTGTTTATCATATCTGTAATTCATTGTAGGTTCTGGCAAGACCTGGGAGATTGTCTAGAGGCGAGATGGACCTCAAGATGGGCAATAGAGCAATAATTGCTGCAGTGGCTATTAGAGAGGTCACCCTATCTGCCTAGTGGAGCTATTATTGCATTAGATGCATACTATTTTATTTTCTCTATTATCAAAAATATTATTTATATCTCTTGTTTGACAATTAGTGGATATAAAAATCAGTTTTTGAGAATAATAGTTGTTCAATAATTATGGATGATGAGATCATCACTAGAGGGACCCTTATAAATGGCTTATATGTATTAGACATTTCTCCACATATCATGAATATAAATATGTCTAAGAGGAAAAGAGATGAGGTAAATAATGCATACCTATGACATTATAAGCTAGGTCATATACATGAGTGTAGGATTCAAAAGTTGCTGAAAGATGGATACTTAGATCCATTTGACTATAAGTCATATGTAACTTGCGAACCTTGCCTTCGTGAGAAAATGATCAACTCTCCTTTTTAGTGGAACTGGAGAGAGAGCCACTGAGTTATTGAAACTCGTACATAGTTATGTATGTGGTCCCATGTCAACTCAAGCTATAGGTGGTTACTCATACTTCATTGCATTCACTGATGATTTCTCTAGGTATGGACACGTGTACTTAATGAAGTACAAATCTGAGGCCTTTGAGAAATTCAAAAAATATAAGAATGAGGTAGAGAACTAAATTGGAAAGAGTATTAAGACTCTTTGATTAGATCGAGGAGAGTACTTGAGTACGGAGTTCACCTATTTCCTCAGGGACAATGAGATTCTATCCCAATGGACACCTCCTTATACACCTTAGCTCAATGGTGTATCAGAAAGGAGGAATCACACACTGTTAGACATGGAGCGGTCCATGATGAGTTTCGCTGACCTACCCGTTTCATTCTGGGGGTACGCCCTAGAGACTGCAGCTTACCTTCTGAACAGAGTTCCATCAAAGTTAGTAGTATCTACACCATATGAGATATGGAAAGGAAAGAAGCTCGATCTTAAGATTGTTAAGATTTGGGGCTGTCCTGCCCACGTTAGAAGACACAACCCCGATAAGTTGGAATCAATGACAGAATTGTGCACATTCGTGGGATACCCAAAGAAAACTTGTGGGTATTATTTCTATCATCCCGAGGATCGAAAGATCTTTGTTGCCAAGAGAGCTGTGTTTCTTGAGAACGAACACATTCTTGGTGAAAACAGTGGGAGTGAGAGAATTGAGCGAGGTTAGAGAACCTAGCTCAAACACCATTCCAAAGCCCAAGCTTATTCAGGTACCTAACACACAAGTTCCAACTTTAAGTAGGTATAATAGATTATCTCACCCTCTTGAAAGATATGTGGGACATATCAGTGGATATGACTCTCAGGATGTTAATCCTTAGACCTACGAGGAGGCTATTATGAGTATAGACTCCGGGAAGTGACAAGAAGCCATGAATTCTGTGATGGATTCCATGTACTCTAACAAGGTTTAGAACCTTATAGATGCACCTGAGGGTATCGTACCCATCGGTTGTAAATGGATCTTCAAGAAGAAGATCGGAGTAGATGGAAATATAGAGACCTATAAAGCAAGGCTGGTAGCTAAAGGATATCGTCAAAGACAATGAGTTGACTATGACGAAACCTTTTTACTTATAGTCATACTTAAGTCCATTATAATTATTTTGGTTATTGCAGCACACTATGACTATGAGATCTGACAGATGGATGTCAAAATGACATTCCTCAATGGCAACCTCGAGGAAGAGATGTATATGATACAACTAGAGGGATTCCTATCCAAAGAGAGTCCAGATAAAGTGTGCAAGTTGCTTAGATCCATTTCTGGATTGAAGCAAGCTTCCTAAAGTTGGAACATAAGATTTGATGAGATGATTAGATCTTTTGACTTCGTTAAGAACGAAGATGAGCCTTGTGTGTACAGGAAGGTAAGTGGAAGCGCTATCACCTTCTTGGTGCTATATATAGATGACATCTAATCATTGGGAATGATATAGGAATGCTCTCCACAATAAAGGCTTGGCTATCTAGAAACTTCTCCATGAAAGACTTAAGTTTTTAGTCTGACATTGATGATAGTAAATCAAATTCAAGGTATATTTTTATCATGAATAGAGGAGCAGTAAGTTGGAAGAGTTCTCAGTAAGATACTACTGTTGACTCGACCATAGAGGCAGAATACATTGCTGCAGCAGAAGCAGTAAAGGAAGGGGTTTGGATGAAGAAGTTCATCAAGGATTTGGGAGTCATACCAAGCAGTGTGGAGCTGACTCCCATATATTATGATAGCGACAGGGTGGTAACTCTAACAAAGGAACTCAGGTCTCAACAGAATTATTCTGATGAGGTTCCATCGGATTAGAGCGATCATGACGCGAAAAGATATAGCAATGGAAATAGTTCCATCCGAAGATAACATTGTAGATCCACTGATGAAGCCACTAGCTTAGATTATATTTGAGCGTCACAAGGGTCTGATGGGGATCAGACACATAGGTGATTGATTTTTGGTCAAGTGGAGATTGCCGGTTATAGGTGCCCTATAAGCTAATCACGTGAGTGATGGCATATGTGACACACTGTGTGATCTTTTTACTTATGATTAATATTGGCATATTCTTACATTATATTATTTGTTACATATATATTGTGATGTCATTGGTTCTGTGCAATGAGAATCAGATCGTGATGAGATCACGATAATAAGATTGATTCACCTTTAAACACAGATCCTAAATAATCTCAGTCATATGTTACTCAAGAGGGACATTGAGATAATCGAATAAATCAGTGTACTATATACCCATCCATATGATAGTGGCGGCTGGTCTCATAGCCACTTATGTGGAGACACTAAGGATATAGTACATGTGCTCATTAGAGAACGAGTTCACTGATTGATCCGCTTATGGAATGCTATATGGTTAATGATACCTAATGTCAAATAGCGATTCCATAGTCTCAGACACTAAGGATGTCTTGTATGAGTACTCCTTTCTTTGACACCAGACTTACAGGTTTGGAAAGCTCCAGATCTGGTACAGCTGGTTATCGGGATTGATAACTAACCTTACAAAGGTAATTGAGTGTCAATAGATGATCATCCACTCTCGGTATCACGAGAGAAATATCTCATATGTGCTTGCTCAGACAAATCCCTAGCTAGGGTCATTCGGATTGAGAGAGGAGTTCTCCGGTAGAATCCGATTAGAACAAGACAAACTGATTCCGTATGTGACCTAACAGTACTATATGCAATATACGGTCTCTGAGATATTATTTGGATGAGGGATTATAGATACATGGTAACTATGGATTGACAGGTCCGATGGATTTGATCTCCCCTATACCGTCTGGGGACTATAGCGTAGTGGCATAGTACGTCCATAGTCGATGAGTCGAGTGAATTATTATGAGGATAATAATTCACTATATCAGAAGAAGTTCTGATGGGAGTGACTCACGGCTAGCTCGGTATCGGGCTTAGAGGGTCACACACATATGGTAGATACTTCAGCGAATAGAGGATTGAATGAAGATCCAATTAGCCCTTATTCTCATTAGATGAGACCCTATGCTAATGGGCTCCTTGCTTAAGACTCAATTAGAGGCCTAAGGAGATTATTGGATAGAGATCCAATAATACAAAGTTAGTCAGTTATTGGATGAAGATCTAATACTCACTAAGGCAGGAGCCTTAGGGTTTCTTGGTGGCTCTCTATAAATAGGAGGGGAGACTCATAGTTGATAGGCTGCAGCTTTAGCCACCACCTCCTATTCTCCTCCCTCCCTCTAAGCAAGAGTTGCAAGATCAGATTGGAGGAGTTTCGCTGTAAAGATCCATCGTGTGGATACCGCTAGAGAGGACGCTTGACCTCCTTCATCTTCTCCATCCGGATCTGGAATACAGAGATATACGATCTCTCTAGGTAAAATCAATCTCTCACACATTGTGATTTTTTTTATTTTTGTTATTTTTCTCGCGACCCCAATCTTTTACACGATGATTTGATCTGCATGGGAAACTGATTTTTGTTTTGATTTTTGCTGCGCATGTGATGCACCTGCTGAGGTTTCCTAACATTGGGAGCTCGCTGGGAGTCACCGAGATTTTGTCGAAGATGATCGAGAGCTCGATGGGAGTTTAGCGGAAGATGATCGGGAGCTCGCTAGAGTTCACCGGAGGGATGCCGGGAAGTTCAACGAGAGTTTGAAAGATCGATTGACATGCCAGACACAAGATCGATTATAATTATTTATCATAGTGTGTCGTAGTTAGCATCTTGATTTGAGTCCTAATTTGAGTTAGTTATGGAGAAATCATACTAACTCAAATTAGAGGCCAACCGGGTCTAATTTGGGTTTGATTTGAGCTTATGATAGAGCTTATTTCATTGATCTGGAAGGAGGTCAAAATGAGGTACAACTCGGGTATGAAATAGTATTGAAAAGTACTATTTTCTAGTTTTCTGATAGTAGAACCACTAGTGGATGATGATAGTACTGGACAGGTAGCGGTGGTACCACCTAGGTGGCAGTAGTACTATCATCACCCACAATCTCTGGGCTCTTTCGATAGTAGTATCGCCCACACCCAGATTTTCTGGAGAAGGTTTAAATTTTAACTTCAATTTTTTAAGCCAATTGGAGTCTATAAATATCCTAAGTATTTTTGCATGGGAAAGCAAAAAATTAAACAAAATCTTTGAAAAAATGATGTAAAAATTAATTGAGAGCTTCCCTTGTGTCCTTTAAGTGTAAAGGTTAAAGGTGAAATATTGTAAAGGTTCATCTCTTGAACTTGTGAAAGGAGAAAAGTGTGTAAGGGGTAGTTGATCTTTGGCCTTCAAAAAAGATCATTAGTAGACACCGATGGGCCTCGACGAAAGAAGATGAACAAAAGCTCGCTATGAGTTCACCGGAGGGATGCCGAGAAGTTCGCCGAGAGTTCGAAAGATCGATTAACGGATAACATAGATTGATTGTAATTGTTTGTCTTAGTATGTCATAGTTAGCATCTTGATTTGAGTCTTAATTTGAGTTAGTTTTGGAGAAATCCTACTAACTAAAATCATAGGCCAACTGAGTCTAAGTTGGGTTTGATTTGAGCTCATGATAGAGCTCATTACATTGACCTGCAACTGATAAAAACTTGATTTAAAAAATTTTGCTTGAAGTAAAACCAAAATGGAAAGCACTTTTGTTGGAACTCGTTGAAAGCAAATAAGTTAGAGAGCGATTTTAAAGACAAAACTGAAAGGAGAAGCTCGAGCTTTTTTTAGAACTAGTTAATAATAACTAAGTTCAAGAGCAAACTGACCAATGTTTTTATAGTAGTTCAGTGTTTTTATAGTAAGACAAGATAGAGATGCTCAGTGTTTTTATAGTAGTTCGATAAAACTGACCAACATTCACTCTCGAGTCCTCTCCTTCATCGAGGTCCACCGATGTCCACTAACGATCTTATTTCAAGAGCGAAGATCAACTACCCCTTAGACCTTTCTCTTTTTCATAGGCTCAGGAGAACAACATTTATACTCTCTTTTTCTCAGGTTCAGGAGATGAACTTTTACAACTCAATCTTAATCGTTCCCTTAACCATAATTCACCCTTACACAAAAGGGAGGGAACTCTCACAAATTCACCATATTTCTTTCTTTCTTTCTTTATATCTCTTTTCTTTTCTTTTTCTTGCACTTTCTTATTTTCCCATGCAAGAAAACTTGAGATATTTATAGACCCTAATTTGACTTCAAAATTTAGAGCCAAAATTTAAAACTTTCCAGAAAATCTGGATACGGGTGGTACTACCACCGAAAGTGCCTCGGATTTGTCGACGGCGATGGTACTACCATCACTTGGGCGATACCATTGTCGCCTAGGTCGTACCACCACTGCCCACCAATAGTACCACTACCCATATCCCAAAAATAGTACTGCAATTTATACATTGTACTGCAATTCATATGTCATCAACATGTCATTACTCCCCCTTTGTCGATAATAAAAAGGAGAAATGTTCAACACATATTTGAACATTTATCACAAACATTTAACATATATCATCAACATGTCATATCTCCCCCTTTGTAAAATAAGAAGAAGAAAAACAAAGGAATTTATTCATCACAAAAAGAATCAAATCACAAGTACCACATCAAAGTTATTTCTCCCCCTTTATAAAATAAAATAGAAGAAGAAGAAAAAGAAGAGAGGAATCAAGTATACATGACATGGGAGTGTCTAATTTGCTACAATCAACATTTATGCATCTTGTTGATCATATGGTATTCCCCACAGTCCATTATAATATTTCAGAGTTTTCAACTCAACCCACTAAAAAATGACAGCTCATGACCAAGGAATGCATTAAAGATGTTAGTTGGCAGATATGAAGCATTTAATATCATAGTTCCATATGCATGAAGGGACGTTTCATGCACTAGTACTTATTTTGATGTTTTTAAGATTAGAGAAAAGTTAAGCAACTGATTTGTATTGGCAGAAGTTCTTTGGAGTCTCTAAAACTCTATATCTCTTGGATGCGTCCTCGAGTGATGAGTCTTTTAATCTAGTTTTGTATCTTTGTTTAATTTTCTTGAGGTGGTGAATTTTTTATATCATTTTGAGTCAGTAAACTTGGTGTTGAACTTTTTATCCATTTTACGCAAGTTATGTTCTGAGTTTTTTCATTTTCTATAAATTATTTTTCGATTTCTCATTTCTTTCTGAATTTTATTCCTCTTTCTTCCTTACCAATATCAGTTTAGTATCAGAGCTAAAGGCTAAATATCATGGCAAGACGAAATGAAAAAGATACAGTTGGTGAAGGTAGTAGCCATGACGATGATATTGAATCCTTAAAGTTACAGCTACAAAGTTTGTTACAAATTATATAAGAAAAAAATAAAATTATTGAAGAACTTCGGAATAAAAATAATCAGCATGAAAATATCGGTCAAATATATGATTCTGATAATGAAACACCATCTTACCCAAGGGGGTTTCAAAGATTTTAGCCAAGGCATAGAGACCAAGAGGAATGACAGAACAAATACAACCCAAGGTTGGATATTCCAGAATTTGAAGGTAAAATCAATATTGACGACTTTATTGATTGGCTCAATAAAGTAGAAAGAATATTTGATTTTCATGAACCACCAGAACAAAAGAAGGTTAAGCTTATGGTACTCAAACTCAGAAGGAATGTATCTTTTTAATAAGAAAATATGAAGAAGCAAAGAGAACGCGAAAGAAAGATAAAATTGTAATATGGGAGAAAATGAAAAGAGAACTAAAAAGAAAATTCTTACCTAATAACTATAAGCAAGAAATCTTTATGAAAATCCATGATTTGAAACAAAAAAATCTTAGTGTGGAGGAGTACATAGCAGAGTTCGATAATCTTATATTAAAATGATAGCTTATGGAACCAGAAGAGCAGACCATTGCAAGATACTTATGAGGTCTGAAATATGATATTGCCAAAGTGGTTCAACTCCAACCATATTGATCTATGAATAATGTAGGTAAACTGGCTTTAAAAGTGGAGAAACAATAGAAGTTTAAAAAGGGTTCTCGATATGAGATGAAAGATGGCTATACTAGAGGAGAAAATTCTAAGCCTACTCACCGAAACAAAATAGTATCGAAGGGGCAAGACAAGAGTGAAGAATCAGTCAACAGCAAACTGTTACATAATTCTTCTACACCTAATGACCAAAAATGCTTCAAGTGTCATGGTTTTCGGCATATTGCTTCAGATTGTCCAAATAGGAGGATTATTATATTAGTTGAAGAACACAGTGATGAAGAAGGAAATGAAGCCAATGTCAAACAAAAATCTGATGATAAGGAGGAAAAGGTTACTTATGCTAATCGTGGTTTATCTATTGTGTTACAACATAGCTTACAAGTATCTTATTGGCTGAGGATGAAAGTTGGGTGAGAAAGAATGTGTTTCATACTAAATGTACCTCTAATGGTAAGGTGTGCTTAGTGATTATTGACAGTGGCAGCTTTGAGAATGTGGTATCTTTCGAGGTGGTGCAG